>OW028582.1:38307203-38347203 GCA_932294295.1 Alitta virens
CTCACTCTCCAACCCTCGGGCTTTCTCGCAAGGTGCGTTACTTGGCTACCGACAGCAACGTCGCGTAGAGCGTCTTGAGCGTCGTCGACGCGAGTTTGGACGTTCATGACGCTGACCACGACGCTGTAGGGAGCACGCTTCTGGGAGGAGAACAAAACTCCGTTCTTTTCAAGTTTGAGCCCACATTGTTGGATTCACAGACAGCGAGACTAGGGTGAAAGATTACAAATATAAAAAAAAAAAAAAAAAGATTGACTGATTGAACAGAATGTGTTAAATATTTTAAGCAAGTGAGTCAATAAGTTAGTAGTCAATAATCTCACTAACTCAATATGATTTAACAGTAAACGGTATTTGTGATTGTTTTATATTTATTATGATGTGCATAAACAGAAAACAAAAGTTTCTGGAGTCCAACTAACTATGACTGACTGACTGACTGACTGTGCTGACTGACTGACTGACTGACTGACTAATTAATCAAGAAAGCAGGATATATATCTATCTATCTATCTATCTATCTATATATATATATGTCTATCTATCTGTCTATCTGTCTATCTATCTATCTATCTTTCTATCTATCTATCTGTCTATCTGTCTATCTATTTATCTATCTCTCTCTCTATCTATCTATCTATCTTTCTTTGTTTCTTCCTTTCTTTCTTCCTTATATCTGTTTGCAACACATCATCTGCTGTAATTGACAACATGAGACAAGTATTACATCATATTTCCTCAGGAAAAATATTATGTTATGGTGATTTATTCATGTATGCATCTACAGTGACTTTTTCAGGTTACTTCAACATAAAGCACTTCCAGATTTTTCCTGATGGTTACATGCAAGTTTTGAAATCACAGACTGAGATAGTGGACTTTTGGGTATGAAACCCCATTAACCAAATTGCAGTGAATATAACCAAAGAATTTATTTTTTTTTATTAATTTTTATAAAAAAAAAACCAAAAAAAAACATTGATATATATAAATAAAAATAAAAAACAAAAACTTTAGGCTACAATATTTATTAAAGTCAGGTACCAACTGTTGCCAGCAATTGTATCATAATGATATTAGGGGTAAAGGGTACAATGAGATTTTACCATCTCTACTCATTAACTCATTTTGTTGGTGGTCGGTAAAATGTCTTATGTTATTCATTTCAATATGTAAACAGAATTAAATACTGTCCATTTTATGCAAGGCTGCACTTATCTTGATCCAAGGTCAAAAACTTTCATATCATTTTTGGTCATTTCATGAGCATAATACAAAAAATAAATCAAACTGTGGCCTCAATGAACGAGTTAATATTTTTTAGTTTGATAAAAGGTGAAATTATACAGAAACATATGATAAAGCTGAGATAAGTTTTATTATCATTACTGGCTTCCAACGTAGTATACATTTGGAGTCTTAAATGTTTATAATTGATATTTTATAGAATTTAAAAAAAAATTCACAATCCTTTGAGCGATTCAGAGCTTTTTATTTTTTTTATGTATGAACACTGTATAAAATAAATTATTATTATATTATTATCTATTATCCCCTAACCCGTTATGCACGTCGGATATGCAATACGCTTTTCAGAGTACAACAATGTGTACATTTACCTTGAAGTAAGTGGTTAAATATAATATGAGGAATAAAAGTCATGTACTTTTGACAATGATAGATGCAAGCAAAGCCTTCGATCGGCTACGCCATGATAAACTCTCATAAAGAGGGGCTTCCAGCTGTTACAATTCAGATTTTGCAGACTGTGTGGAATCAGTGTTTCTCAGATCAGTGGAATACTTAATGGTGTGAAGCAGGGGGGCATTCCCTCACCTGTCATTTTCACCGTTTATATGGAACTTTTAAATCGCCTGGAAAACAGTGGAATTGGTTGTAAAATTGGGAAACATTACCATGGAGCTTTAGCTTATGCTGACGACCTTGCTGTGTTATGCCCAACACTTGCGGGACTGTTCAGAGTCTGTGAATAATTCAGAGCTGAGTATGGAGTCAAATATATGTGTCATTGCCGGACAAGCCATGCAGTAGGTCAAAGTGACAAAACACCTAGGAAATTATGTTAGTTGTGACTTAAGAGAAACAGAGGAATTTTGCACAAAAGAAGAGACTTCATATATATAGGTCGTACGGACTATGTACTCTCCAAAGCTGCAAATGTTGTTTTTTAAAGAAGGAAATCTCCAATGGCCAATGTAGCCATCTTTATGGTTGTGAATCTTGTCAGTTTAATGACACCGAAATAGTGGATTTTCACGGAAGGTTCCCTGTATTCCACCAGATGGCTAAAACATAATACTGCAATTCTATTGGCTGAAAATGTTCCCGCCCTTGACTGTGATTGGCTGAAGCAAAGTGCATCCTAGCAGCAGTATTTTTCAGTGCATTTTAATGTATATTTGACACTTCATCCTTTAGTTGATTTTTTTTTTTTCTGAGGAAGATATATTTATAGAATCAGTTAGTTATTACCTACTGTGTCTGAAAAGCAAAATTAGTAATAACAGGAGAGGAAAGACTTTGTCTTGCTGAATTCAGGGTTGTTGAGTGAAAAGACTCTATTACAAAGTTGGTAAGAACTTGGAACCATGGTGTTCGTAGATTTTTTTAATTACCCCGGTGCATCCATACACAACTTTTACAAGCTTTTGCAGGCTGCCAACATGTGACTAACCAAATCTACAAGCACTTCTACAGGATGTTGATGACAATGATTAAAAAGCAAACATTCCAGGGTTGCTTCCTTCTAGCATCAGTGGACAGAATTTGCAGTCAATTTGTGACAGATATGGTTTTAATTACATGGACCATTTTAGTTAGTATTTTAAACTCAGTGATTTTAATATCAAGTTGCCAGATGAGGATAAAGTGGCTGTTGAACAAATCAGTGAAATACAAGGTGCTCTGCACGATAATGGCTAGTTATTTGTCATATATAGCAAAGGGTTAAACACTTTGGCATGAAAAGTAATTGGTATACCTCTAGAAATAAAACTTAATAAAAGGGTGTTCCCCAATGAAGCATATTAGAACCTGTTGTTATCAATATATTCATAACGATTTGCTGATAAATATAGAAGATAGTATACACAATTATGCTGATGACATTGCAATTATGGGAGATAGCCTTGAAACTGGCACGCAATTCTGAATTTTGTAAAGTGGTTTGCAAACAATATGCTAAAAGCTTGGACTAAAGCTAATCCCAGCAAATTTCAGTTTATGGAACTAGATGAATCATACCACCCAGATCATGTACATGAACGATAATATTTGTTTAAAATCTTTCAATTCCGTAAAACTTTTTTGTGTAAATTTTGATGCTAAGTTATCCTATACAGACCACGTTACTGGTTTATGTAAGAAGGCTAGTAGGAATGTAAATATATCTGCAAGAATATATCCTCTAATCCATGGGAAAATTGAAAGATTGGCTATTATGAAGAAGTATTTATTGAATTCATCTGCAATAGTTTTCGGATTTTCAATTATTTTTCCATTGTGAGAAAAGTGTTCATTTGTTTCTTTATTTCTGTTAAATATTTCATTGATAGTCTCATTTGAATTTGTGAAAACAATTTAGGTAGTAAAGTGCATTTGCATTAAAAAGAGTGGTTCAAGATTTTACTATACGTTTTGAATTGTGTGCATGAAATAATGTTGTTGATTGGACATCTGTGGAGAAGGTAGATTTTATGGTCATGGACTTTTCGCTTTTATAAATGGTCCAAAATTCAATGGCCTTAATAGAGAAGAGGCCTTATTTTGGCTAAATAGTTCTTAGAGCAGGGTTCCAAAGTGCAGCCTGAGATGCCATAACCATGATGCAAATATAAGATACAATAATTGGATGGCCTCTTGCAAGCCAAATGATTGCCAAGTCAAATATCATGCTAAATATGATCTTCCTTTTATCACCTATTGCTACCTGGTTATGAAATTGTCAGAAATGACAGAAATAGGCCTAGAAATGGAGGTGGAGTGTGCATATTTATAAGTAAAGAGATAAGATATACAGTTATTGATGTTTTAAATGAACATGTAGAGAGTATCTGGTTGAGATGTCACCTGGGTGAGATAAAACTTAGACCTTGGTGTAATGTATTGGCCTCCATCAACAGACACTGATGAAAATGATACATTCCAACAACAATAAGATGATCTTGATGGCAGCCAACCATTGCCTATCCTCTCTCTGTTTGGGGTAATACAACTTTAAATAACCTACAACATGTTCACAGAATTCCGAATTATGCAGCCAGGATAATAACAGGTCAACTGGATAATGTAAATATTTTTGTTTATTGGTGATGTTTAAATCTATACATGGACTAGCACCAAACTACTTATGCAACAATGTTATAATGGATGTTGAAATGTCAAGCCGTGAACTCTAATGATTTGTATGTGCCATATTCTGTTAATGCAAAAACATGTAAAACACTCATGTACATTGGTGCTAAACTCTAGAATGTATCACCTAGTCACATCAAAGATCTCACCAGTACTGATGCTTTTCAAGTTAATCTTAAATGTTTAATACTTCACTGATTTTACTATTTTGGTAATGCATATTTATTTCTATGATGCTTTTATCTTTGTAAATATTTAAAGGGACTGTTGAAAAACATTTATACTGACTGAGCATTTTACCCTTCTAAAATATATTTATCAAAAAAAAAAATGAAAAACTGCTGAAACAGTCTTAAACTGAAAACAGGTTTATATTCATATTAAAATGACAATTTCCCCAAATTGGTGTCACGATTATGATATAGTTCCCCTTTTTGCTGTTGTTTTCGACATGATGTTTTATGTTATATGTCACTGGTTTTGCAGGTCAATTCAAAAACGTCAAGTAACATAATTATATGCATTGGTGTGATCACCAAACTGGCAGACACATGCACAAAATGATGCACACATTATATTCTAAGCAAAATATCAATTAAATATGTATACATAAATCCTTCAAAGCTTTACAAAAGCGTTTCCATGGTATTATATAGGCCAATATCGTACTGCAAAGATTTTCCAATTTATTGAATGGACATTATCACTGTTTAATGGCTATTGATGAAAACGGAACTGTCAGGAAGAAGCTCAAAACTCACTGGTTTCACAATAATTATCTAAATCCACAAGTTTTGGCAGTCACTAACAAGCACTGGTGAGCAGAAAATTACTGAAACTGACGATCAGAAAAGTATTATTATTATTATATATCTTACCACACCTTGGATATGTATGTAGATGCTTAGTTCAACTTGAACTCTTTTTAAAGTAACAAATATAATCATGTGACTTTTATTCCTCTGACCAACCATACATCCATAACTTTATATGTGCATTATTACAATAATTCAAGAAATAGTAAAAATAAGTTGGTCTTTTTTTATCATTATTATTTGTTTGCAATGTATTGGACCCGAAACAATACTACTGTAAACAGTAAACGAAGAACTCTTGCACAATTGCTTTTCATTCCTTTTATTAGCCGTCTGATATGTGTAGCATCAGTAACCAGGCTGAGTGTATTAGTCAGAGTAAAAATTGCACATGCACGTTAGGGAAATTCTAATTTTATTTTGAGAACATAGATTCTCAAGCATAATCCAAAATTTAAATTCATATATTGATTTGTTCTAATTCTTGGTTAATTATTCTAAGAGGTTAAAGAAACCCATATCACCAAGGAGTCCATAGACTTCTACGATCAAATTTGCTGCTTCCACTGGAAACATAAAGGTCCCATTCACTTGGTCTAACAAGTGCATAGCCTGAGTTTCATCCAAACCTGTGAAATTCTGAATGTCCTTTACAGAAGTGCTCTCTGAAACAGAAAGGTTGTATCAGAAAATATAGCTCAATCATATTTCAGGTGCCAAGGTTGGCTATACATTTTCACTACAGCAGCAGCAGGGTGATCTACTGGCACCAACTCTTTTGATGTAATGGTGAAATATTGCACTTCCTTTGTAAGAGGCTATGGGCTTGATTCCTGGGCCAGATGGGACAGTGTCCCTTTCCACAGATATTAATGAGATTTTATTGGATTTCTCCCAAAATAAAGCATTGCGTTACATTGTCACAGCGGTTCAGCTGTATATCAATTACACCAAAATACATTCAACTGCTTGCAAGTATTGTTCTTCAGTATGATTTCCGATTTCTAAAAAATGCAGTAGTTTGAGTGGCTGTATATGTGATGAGCTACCATGCAGTTTTAGCAGTGCCTGTACAATGAAACAGAAAACAAAATTTCAAGTGATGTCTTAATTGTAATGTTTCATTGTCATTCTGGTGCAGAACCTAATCATAATGCTGGGGTCTGTTATAAGTACTGTTAGCCATAGTGATAATATACTCCTGACTTGGGCTAGATCTAGTTGAGTAGTAATATACAGTGCTCTACAGCCCGCAAAGGAATCCACTTGACTTTTGGTGAAACGGAGGTAGTAAGGTAGCAACATCAAAGGGAAACCCATTGTCTTTTGGAGAACAGGATGAAGTAGGGTAGTAATTAAATTTCACACTCCAATGCATTCGGTGAAGCTAGGGTAGCTTATGTGAAGGAAGGGTAGGTAATAAATCGCACACCTGTCAAAGTCATTGTCACGGTGCAGTGAATCAGACCCCCTCTTGATCCCCCCCATCCATTGTAATCCATTGCAGTCTGCTGTAGCTGGCTGTAGTCTATGGTGCAATACTTGGGAACCCCCTAATCTAAAAATAGACAGGGTGATCATTTTCTAAAAATAGCTTATGAGGTAATGGGAAATAGGGGGAGCCAGTGGAACCCTCCAGCTGGCCTCCTACAATATAAAGCCCCATCACCCCCACTCTCAACACTCAAACTGCTTCTAACCATGGCAACGACGAGCTCCTCCTATTACGCTATGACCACCCAACCTGGTGAATGGTCAACCTATGTCCTGGACATAGGCCATAGGAGGAGCGTTAGGGTGCGATCATTTCCAGAAGGAATGACAATTCATCGCCCCGATGTAGAAGCAAGCGATTTGAGAAAATACTCAATCACACTGGGATGTGGTTCAGTCAAAGTTATGAACAAATTCTTTGACGAAATACGTCGTGCCGTGGCTAAATGTAAATCTGAGCAAATGACAGAGGAATTCTTTCTCCCTTTGGGTGATATGATTTTCCTCCAAATTAAGCCAGATTACAAATGTCTCACAATTCGTCAATTCTACAAAAGAAAAGACGATCCAACACCATTACCCGGTATACCCGGTGTTTCATTAAAATTTCAGGAATTCATCAATCTGGATCCGGAATGGATCGAATTGTTGGATTGTGTGCGTTATGAAAACGCAGAGATTTGTCAATTCGAACATCCAAAAAATCACAAAATCTGTCAGAAATGTTTCTAGTGCTCCCATCATTTATAAAATAACCCTACTGGGTTAAAAAAAAATTTTAAAAACCCTCCAATTCTAAAAAAAATCAGCAAAATGGCTGTACAAAATTATGATGTCACAAGCTTGCGTTCACGTCGCGACATTGTAAAACAGGTTACACATTATTGTTGCTTTTACAAGACTGTGTAACTTGTTGACTAAAAGCTTCAAACTGACAGTTCCAACCCAACAATCAATTCAAAACCCACCACCACCACTATCATTCCATTCATGATCAAATAAAATTTTCATCACCATCATCCCACTAGTTGTTTGTAGAATATGCTGATTAAATGAGAATAGTAATCAATGAGTTGGAATCTGTTATACTTCAACTCTTTTGATAACCAGCTCCCCCAAATCAGCTGTTTAGTGGTTGTTAGGGGTTCAACCAGCCATGGTTTTGTCCTAATAATGCTTTTTTGTACGGTTGAAAGCATTTGAGAATGTAGCTTATCGCACTGCTGCACACTGCTCTGCACACTGCTCTGCACAATTCCGTATTCTGGATATTCTGTGTTGATATAAAAGTGCTAATATACGAAATATCTTAACATTTATTCACGAGTTGTGATACGGTAAACATGTTGGGGTTTGAACCCGGATCCACGCATATCTTATTTGGTCAGTCAGGATCGGGAAAGACTAATTTTATTAAGCGAATACTACAAAATAAGGAGCATTTATTCGGTGAACAGCCACCATCTATTATAAAATATTACTATGGCATCTGGCAAAATACCTATGACCAAATACAAGAAATCATAGAAAACATTAGTTTTCAGCAAGGATTACCTACTGAAGATGAATTGTTAGCATTTACTGATCCAGAAAAACATAGTTTGATAATTGTGGATGATCTCATGGATGAAGCAGCTAATTCCTCAGTTATGGAATTGTTATTTACAAGAATAAGTCACCATAGGAATTGCACATGTTTCTACATACTGCAGAATGCTTTCATTCAAGGAAAGAAGCAAGTGACAATAAATCTTAACACAAAATACATGGAAGTATTTCGTTCTCCTCGTAGTTTATTACAATTATCATATCTTAATAGTCAAATCTTCCCTCATATCCCTGGATTGTTAATCCAAGCTTATAATGATATAATGAAAAATGAGCAGTACGGGTATCTCATTATAGATTTAACAGCGCAATGCCCTGATGAATTACGACTCAGAACAAAAATATTCCCCATGGAAGATACTATTATATACAAAAAAGATTGAAATACCTAGTGCACCCACTGAAGCGATACCCTGAAGTAGCAGGCTGGAGCGTTCCGATTAACTATCGCTTGGTGCTTTATATTCGCCCGAGCGGGGCGCTCGCCCGCTCGTGCGCGTCTAAATGATATAAATGAATGAAATATAGGAAAGTAAATTAGTTACAGGGTCGGAATGGAAGAGAGAACATCTAATTACGAAGAGTGGTATTGCTTCACACGTAAATGTCCGAAATCTCAGTTCGGATTCATCAGTCAGATTATCGTAATTTATATCATCATTATTACTTCTGTAATCAACCTTTCCATAGAAAACGGTGATAAAACTCTCTGGTCTACATTGCTAGCTTCCAGTCTGGGCTGTCTCATGCCTAACCCTCGTTTGAAAGGGGTTAAAAATCACAAAATTAATGAAAATATTTTACCATGAAAAAAATTTTTTTTCAAAAAAAAAATTTTCAAACAAATTTTTTTCATCTACTTCTTTCTTGTAGCAAAAATCAAGCCATAGCCCTATTAGAAACGGCTAATGAAGAACAAGTAGCTAACACAGTAATCATCATATATAATATTACACTCAACTCCTCAGTATTATCACCTCAAACCCAAAAATTGCTTTCCAAACATAAAAAGTTAATTTCAAAAATAACCAATAAAAAGAATTCCGATAAGAAGAATTATTCTATCATTAGAAATAATTCATCCAAGATTCACAACATTTTGCTATCAGCTAAAAAGATCCTGATTAAAGTCTTAAAATGAAGAAATACGTTTTAATTCCATTCACCAACAGTAGTGCAACAGCAGCAGCTGCAGCACCTGCGGTACCTGCAGCACCTGCGGTACCCGCAGTAGCAACTGCAGCTGCTACAACAACTGCAGTACCCGCAGTATCAACTGCAGCTGCTACAACAACTGCAGTACCCGCAGTACCTGCAGCAGCAGTACCTGCAGCAGCAGCTGCAGCAACTCCTAAACTAAGTTCTGATAGTATTCTGTCATCAATCCCTCAGAATATCAAATATAAAGCTCGAGCTATACTACAACATATTGAGGATAATGACGAAAATATAACTTGGAATAAAAAGGGTGAGGTGATAATTAATCAAAATCTTATACCAAACAGTCACATCATTGATTTGATAAAATGCATGCTTTACCGTTATAAAAATGTACAACCAGAAGGTTTACATCAGTTTAGAGTAGCACTGCGAGATAGCAATATACCTCAAACTCTAGTTCAGAATGGCTCAGGGATAATTCGGAAACAAAGTTCACAGAGAAAACCACCACCCGGTGTTCCTATTACTGAAAAAAAAGAGAGATGGATTTGGCACAAGATGTGAGAAACTATCTTCTGGAAAAATTTCAAGATTTTAACTTTCCTGGAGCCTATAGTAGCGTTGATAAATTCTACAGAGCTATAAAAAAAGATAATAAACATATCTTAACCAGAAAACAAATCAAAGAATTTCTACAAAGTCGAGAGTATTACACATTACTTAGACAAGTGAATACTAACTTTGTTAGAAATCGAGTTGTAACTCCATATATTGGTTATCAAATAGACTTGGATACAGCTCATATACCGCAGTACGATAAAGATAATTCCGGATATATCTACATCTTAGCTGGGATTGATTGCTTCAGTAAAGTTGCTCATACAGTAGCTTTGAAAAGTTTGAAATCGCAAGAATTTGTTCCAGCTTTAAAAAGCTTGTTGTTAAAATTAGGGACTATAACCAACTGTCGTTCTGATAGAGGTCCCGAGTTCAGATCCCGTGCGACACAGAATTTATTCAAGAAACTGAGAATAAATCATTTTTTTACTAATAATACAGAAACAAAAGCCAACATAGTTGAGAGATTTTTCAAGACTTTAAAAAAGTTATTGTTTACCTATATGCTTGCTCAAAATACACACAAATGGGTTGATCAGTTGCAGAAAGCAACAAATTCCTACAATCACTCTTATCATAGCAGTATTAAACAGACTCCTGCTTCCGTTACAGTATCGGATGAATACAAAATATGGAAGCAGTTATACGAAACGGAGCAGCCTGATAAGATACAAACCGATTTTCGTTTTAATATACACGATACGGTTAGGATAAGTGTAGTGAGACACCCGTTCATGAGAGCATTTGACGAATCGTGGACAAGAGAACATTTCATCATTGCTGATAGAATTATGAGAGATATCAAACCAATCTATGTAGTAAAAGACTTGAAAAACGAAGTCTTAAACGGGCATTTCCAAGAAAACGAGCTGCAGAAAGTGGTAGTTGATGATAATCAGACTTACCTCATAGAAAAAATACTTAAAAGGAAACGAGATAAAGTGTTGGTTAAATGGTTAGGTTGGCCTAAGAAACACTCGACATGGATGAAAAAAAGTGAAATAGAACATCTCCAAAAAGCAACACTAGTGACCTAGTCTTGTGACCTAGTCTTGTGACCTAGTCTTGTGACCTAGTCTTGTGACCTAGTCTTGTGACCTAGTCTTGTGACCTAGTCTTGGGGCCTAGTCTTGTGACCTATGGGGTTCCAACCCAGGGCTGCAACCCTGGGGTTCCAAACCCAGGGTTCCAAACCCAGGGTTCCAAACCCAGGGTTCCAAACCCAGGGTAGGGCTTACTGTTATGTGCGTTCTTGCGTGCACTGTTGGGTGCACACTTGGGTGCATCTTGGGTGCACTCTTGTGTACAAGTACCCGGTAGTATATTACACAGCGGTGAATGAGAAAAAGAACATTCTTAATCATGACATCGTTTGTGGTGTATGCTTCTAGTACAGATAGTAAAAATATTTTCACTGACAATAATCCTAATGATTTTATAGTGCAACTAGATAGAAATATCAACCTCTGCGCGGAATCTTATGTGGAATTGCTAGACATTAGATGTAGAATTAACGAAAGAACCAAAGAAGAGATATATGTTTTTAGCGATGTGTGTCAGGAATCTTTTCTATACGGAAAATTGTCACCAGTCTTGCGAGTTTTTCAATTACCAGGGTTGAAGGTTTCTCACACAGAATTCGTACGCCCGATTAAATTGAAAACTATTCAAGGACAACTCAATCGCTTCAGAATATATATAAAACCCAGAGAAACCACATCACCACCACTATCACTTTCGGAACTGAACGTAACACTTCGTTTTCACAATGTCAGTTATTAATGATTACGATAGTTGGAAAAAGCATTACGCTGCAATGATTGATGGAAAAATTTTACCAAATCAAAAAATATTTGTGGTAAACGATTCAACTACTCAATCGGGCAAAGGTTTGCAAGTTGTAACTGCAGCCGCACAGAAAGATAACATGTCACGCTCTATCATTAACAAAGCTATAAAATCGAGTAAAAAGAAAAAATCGCCTCAGTCTAGATCTAAACACCGGAGCAAGAACACTAAAACTAGACAGACTAAGAAAAAGGTTGTAAGAAGGAGACGATAAAATGCAAGCTCACGATGATTCTCTCAACCTTTTTTGCGTACAACCTACCAACAAAGCAATATCGCAATCTCAAATGATAGAACATCTTCCAATCTCACAACTATCCAGCGGATGTGTGGAATTTAGTGTAACTTCACAAAATTTTATCGACTTTTCCCGTTCACACATTCAACTTAGGTGTAAAATTGTTATAGGGGAGAATGATCCTATCAAATTTGTTGAATCATTGGAGAAATATGATGCTACCGGTGATGTAGCACCTACAAATTGTTTAATCGCATCAATGTTTCAGAAAGTTGACCTCAGTTTACAACATCAATCGATATCTAATGATATCCCTACTTACTGCTATCCTTATAAATATATGCTGGATACTCTTTTAACGAGTAAAGTAGACGAACAACTGGGAATATTATTCACCAAAGATCTAAGTACTGCGATAAATACTTGTAGTAATTTCAAGGCAGTAGCAGGAACTGATAATGCCGTTACGGATGGGAACCCTGCATTGAAAAAAAGAACAAAGTTTGTTAACCAGGGGCAAGAGTTTGTTATGACTGGATCTATTGGAGTGGATTTCATGAAACAGAAAAGGTTATTATTACACAACACCAACATTGGATTGAAATTTTGGCCTTCTACACCCGAATTTGCCTTGCTCTCTTCCGAATTAACCCAAAAATTTAATATTAAAATATTGGATGCTAAGCTAGTGTTATGTCATGTTACCTTAGACCCAGCAGTTGGTGTTGCTATCAGTGATGCCCTAAAACTTAAATCAGCTCAATATCCTTATATCAATTCAAAAATGCGAACTCACACTATAGCTAAAGGTAGTCAAGTGGCTACGATTAATGATTTATTCGGAACCGAATGCCCAGAACAATTAATCGTTTGTATGGCTAAATCTGCAGCTGTCAGCGGCTCATTCCAACACAATCCATATTTTTTTAGTCACTTTAACATCAGTGAGATAGGATTGTATTTAAACAACATTTCTCTCCCAGCTAAACCACTTCAAGTTAAATTCGGTGATACAGCTTACCAATCTCATTATTTAGAGGCTTGGCAGAGACTTCACAGACTGAACCCAGACTCTATCATTTCTTTCGAAGATTTCCATAGAGGATACACAATATTCTGCTTCGATCTAGGGAATAGAGAAAATTTTGAAGAGTTGCTTCCAATTTCGCACACAGGAACAACCAAACTCGAACTTAGATTTTCAAAAGCTCTGGAAGACTCAATAGTAGTCTTTCTGTATGGGAAATTTAAAGGCTTGTTGAGTATCGATGCTGCACGAAACATTACTACACAATGAACACTTCGGAAATAACTAACATTTTACGTAGACACTATCCAGAGTTTGGTGGGGTTTACCCTGCTAACCATATTCATTTAATCAAAGATAACACTATAGCTATATTGAATACCGATGAAGCCAATAGTGCAGGCACTCATTGGGTTGCTGTATTTGTGAATAATCATACTTGCGAATTTTTTGATTCTTTGGGTGAAAACCCGGAAAACTATCATTCTTATTGGCACAAGTTTTTAATTAAAAAGTGCGGTAGGTACGTATACAATGATATCGCTCTTCAAAACCTTAAATCCGATGACTGCGGTAAATTTTGTATATTCTATACTATTTTGCGTAGTCAGGGAATAGAATTTTCTTCTATCGTTCGTTTGTTGAAAAATGTGAATCTTGATAGTTTTATATATTCTCTAATGTATGAGAGCGTTATCTGACCTCTGTCGCGGTATTAAGTTACCCATAAGTCAAAATAACGCACTGAAAAAATAAAACCGCAAAAAAAATTTCAATTTTCAAAAGTTATGATGTCACTGGCAGGATTGAGAAATCTGTAAACATCATAACACCAAAAAAAATAAAATAAAAAAGTTATGATGTCACTGGCAGGATTGAGAAATCTGTAAACATCATAACACCAAAAAAAATAAAATAAAAAAGTTATGATGTCACTGGCAGGATTGAGAAATCTGTAAACATCATAACACCAAAAAATAATATTTAGGACTAGTGACACTGTACTTTGGGGAACCTCCACGTGGTCAGTGTTGGATACAACTGTTTATCACTTTTTAAAAAGTAATAAATAGTTGGAACTAATACCCCAAAACTAGTTAAAATCTCGAAAATTCATCAGCTTCCCACTCAACACTCTCCAATCTACCATTAACAATTCTAACCATTGCATCAGAGATGGTTTGAAATGAGACTCTGCTGTAATCCACCACCATCTCATCAATTGATGAGTCATAATAAATTGAAGGTCCTACCTGAAAGTCTTCCGTTTCAAAAATATCCTGTGGTGATCCAACACTTACCTGAGGATCTCCACCCTCCCCAGCTTCCAGCTGATCCACCTCTAATACCACCATTTCCCTCTCAATTCCTATCTCCGAATTCTCCTCAGCTTCCAGCATTGAATTCTCCCCCGAATTCTCCTCCGAATTCTCCTCCGAATTCTCCTCCGAATTCTCCTCCGAATTCTCCTCCGAATTCTCCTCCGAATTCTCCTCCGAATTCTCCTCCGCTTCCAGCATTGGATTCTCCTCCGCTTCCAGCATTGGATTCTCCTGCGCTTCCAGCATTGGATTCTCCTCCGAATTCTCATGCAAAAATTTGCTTAATTCTTCAAAAAGCCACTCTTTACGACAGTGTGGACATTTCAAAGCACCATAAATGACGAAATCGAAATTATTAATGTATGCTGAACAACATGAGTGGTGAATTATGGCATTACAGCAGAACAATTGCTTACCACCATCTACCAAACATATTACACACACATCCATGTTAGTGATCTCTTTCCTGTAGTGGACTAATCACAACTGAAGTGAAATTTGAAAAAATCCCTAGTTCGCATAATTTAAAAAAATGCAGTGATGTGTGCATGTGTGCAATGGGGTATGGATCAATAAATTGAACCAAAACCCTTTCATTTCCTAAAATATAACCCATGTGGGTGCATTACATTCATTAAGTGCATTCAAAAAATTGCTGAGGATATAACCCATGTGGGTGCATTACATTCATTAAGTGCATTCAAAAAATTGCTGAGGTGAGGAGATACAGCTATTATGTTTAAACAGTAAACTTTGAAAGAGTTTTTTCAGATTAAAAGTTTGATAGGCATCCATTGAGGTTATAAACCTATTACCCAACTCCTTTATCCCAAATCACAGTTTGGTCTAGGTTTGGTATGCCACCATAGCATAATTGACCTTATCCCAGATTAGATGTAAGACTGATAGGGCTGACAGCTGTTTGGTGTCTGTAGGTTCAAACTCATTAAGGATTAAGGTATCTTGTCTTATCATTTCATATTGCTCCAATCCCACCTACTGTGTAATCACTCCAATGATCAAGGATGTATTGATCCTAGAAGGAGGTCTTTGTTGTGTTCATTAATCAGAAGCATAATGTGCTTTGATGTAGAGTTAATTTATCTTTATTACTATTAATTAGTGATATGACTGAAGAATTCACTGCTAAATCCAAGTTCCACCCCATTCTCTAGTTTTCATTGGAGAGGAGCACATGATTTTTTTCACTATGTTTGGATTGCTTGAATTGTTATTGTTTTTTGGTTCGTTTGAGTTTGTCCAAACTCAGGTTTTGTGTTTGGAGGGGAATTACTGTATCTGTGAAGATGCAGTAATGAAGTGTGGCAATGTTGTGCCCTTCCTACCTCTGGAAGGAAGGACTGAGACTGTGTTGGTTGTACACTTCAGTGATGAGCATGATGGATATGGAGTTAAGACTTCTGATTTAGAAGGTTATCTTCATGTTGAACTTTATGGTGTGTGTGGTATCTCTCGGCTGAGGAAGTGGAGTTATGGGTGTAATGACGAATCCGGTGATGGATCAACTGTTGTCATGGATGATGTGGATGATGTGGCTGAAGACAAAACGGATGATGAAGACAAAACGGATGATGAAGATGATGATGATGATGATGAAATGTTTGATGTGGAGGTTGAAGGGTGGTTCGGATTTTTCTCTGTGTCTTTGGCTGGATTGTTGACGTTGAATGTAAGCGTTATGTGCGGTTTGCTGAAGACATGGAGAAGAATCAACCAATTCAGAAGACAAGCTCCACCACCACCCTGTTCCGTTTCCACGATATTATGGCTACAGAAAATCATACACCGGGTGATAATGTTCATGTGCCGCTGTCAAGCTTGCAAGAGAAGGGCTCCCCCTTCTCTAGAAAGTAAGTCTTTTTAAATTTAAATTTTTATTATTAACCGAACGTTTATGCGTCTTACTGTATAGCACTACCCACGCGTTAATGTTTACATTATTAGATCTAAAAAAAGCATCGCTTCGCGCATGCGCGATGCGGTATCTTGCAGCTTCTATTTTCCTCCGTAGTAAAAAGAGCGGCGCTGTTGACACTGCTGGCGCTGCTGGCTCCGCTGGCTCCGCTGGCGCTGCTGGGGAGATCCTAAAAATGACGTCACCCGGGAGGGAATACCCTTGACGCTGCGCGCTACAACGCATGCGCGATGCGGTATCTTGAAGCTTCTATTATCCTCCGCAACGTAAAGAGTGGCGCTGTTGACGCTGCTGGCGCTGCTGGCGCTGCTGGCTCCGCTGGCGCTGCTGGGGAGATCCTAAAAATGACGTCATACCAGCGGGGGATATCCCAGCAGGGAATCCTCGGATCGTTGTAAAGAGTAAATTAGTTTTAATAATAGAACGGTGTGGGGGAAAAATGCTGATATTAAGTTTATTATTTTTTATTTCAGTTCCACGCGGATTGAGACTCCCGAGAACCCTGCAGGACTTGGTGGGTGCGCCATCCCCGTCTCCTACAGTGAGTGGCCCGGTGACGAGGTCCATGACAGCCGCTGCTGCTGCTGCTGCCGCTACCGCTGCCGCTACCGCTGCTGCTGCCGCTACCGCTGCTGAGACGCCTCGTGGTCGCCCCCAAGATGTAGAGAGCGGGCTTTAATTATTATATACTTAAATAAAGATGATTGAATGATATTATGACTTGATTTTTTTTTTTTTTTTTTTCAAAAGACACTCTGCCAGTTTGTTATGAAAAAAATGTTAGCCGTGAACAGCTATTAAACACTTCTCTCACATTCGCTCAACATCACGGGAAGATCGCAGAGCACGGTTGAGCATAATTTGGAATATAGACAGTTGAAATCTGTCCTTTTTTTTAAATTTTTTTAATTTTTAAATTTTTTTGTGACTCGTTTTCTCTCCCTCTTTATGATGTGGATGGTTAAATCTAACCCGGGTCGGATTTTTCCCTTCCACAGTGGGTGAATATGAAATGAAGCGTATTGTACACAATTAAGCGACTCAGCCATTTATGAGTGGTGCTGTCACACCGAGATGGCGGAGATTTAGATCCTTCAACCATCTCCTTACGAAAGGAAGTTGACACCGAGTCACATTTTTTAATACAAATCGAGCCAAATATATTTCAGTAGCCATTACTTCTAGCTACAAGCTAAAAGCTACAAACTAAAAGCTACAAACTAAAAGCTACAAACTAAAAGCTACAAGCTAAAAGCTACAAGCTAAAAGCTACAAGCTAAAAGCTACAAGCTAAAAGCTACAAGCTAAAAGCTACAAGCTAGCTAGCTAGCCTATTCTTAAATACATCTGTTTCAAGAGTCTGTATTTATCAGACATTTGCATAATCCAACAAGAATTTGGATTAGTTTGAATAGTAGTGGAAGCATAATTTTGAATGTTACACTCCAAAATATTGAGTCTATGGGTTTGGATGAAATTATGACATTGACAGAGATTGGTTTGGTGGCTATTGGATTCGGTATGACTTAATACCGAGTTCAGAATGCAAACAAAAAGATTCACAAGGATTTTTGGATTAGGTTTTGTCTCAAATAATTCTTCATTTAACAAAGCAATGTTCCAATCCAAATCATCACTCGTAGTACTCATAGTACTCATATCGATACTTTTGTGAATTCGTCTTCGAGATTGGTTAAGAGATTAGCTAGATCGGTTCTTTTTGTTTCCTTCAATGCGTTAAGGAAGGATGCGAATGCAGCGGGTCCTCGCATCTGTAGCAGAAATAAAAGGGAGTAATTTCGTTTCGATGGTGCTTCTTCTAATATTTCAGTTACCATTTGCTGATTGAGAATTCCGTCTTGATAAAGAAATGAAAGCACTTCTGTACAAGGTACTTCTCTAACCAAAACTACAAAGTTCCTACGCAAAGCATCACGATCGCATCTGAGCATTTTGAGGAAATGTTTCGAACTAAAAATATTTTATTTAGATAGAGCGCGTGGGGGTCGCGCTTGAGCAGGTTTGGGCACGCGCGCTCACGTGCGGTCACGCTTGAGCACGCTTAGGCACGCTTTTGGGTGCGCGCGCACGCTTGGACACGTGCGTCGAATGTGGACGCTAAATAATAACAAAAATGAGTCTTTTCAACCGTGTGTCGAATGCGGGCTTTAAAATTCCTGCTAAATAACACCAAAAATGAGTCTTTTCAACTGTGCGTCGAATGCGGGAACTAAAATCCCTGCTAAATAATACCAAAAAAAATGAGTAATTGTCTTTTTCAACCGTATGTTCAACTCTGTATTCAACCATCCAGGTAAACCAACCATGCAGTAAACCAACCATAAATTGTTTTATGCACCTGTTTAAAATCGTAGCTTCTGGGGTTTCCCCCTGATAGGGTTTCTGTTAACCCTCCTAGTCGTGGTTTCATTGCAATTTACTCTAAGTCAACTTTCGTAGCTTCTGAATATATGGATGGGGTTTAATTGGGTGTGAAACAATCGTGGTATCATTGCATTAAGATGAACTCGCGTATAGTTAAGCGTACTTTAAACAATAAACTTTGAAGTTGAGTAGTGTCACCTGGAAATGGAATATAAGGTCCAGAATTTTTTCTAAATAGCATCACAATCTTCATAGACAGCAATAAGCATTTACAGAACCACACTCTGAGATGAATTCTACTTGCAACTGCCCAGCAACTGATGTTAAACTTTTATACCTGGGGTATACGATACTGGCAGGGATCATGCTAGTATTAAGCATTCAACTATTCGTAAGTGGAATTTAAACAATAATTCACCTCTCTAATTTTATGAATTTATATATAAATAGTTATGTTATAACGAATTAGTGGAATTTAACGGTGATATAAATTTATAGATAACTCGAATATCATTGCAATTTACGGTTTTTTAATAATATTTTTTCCTAATTTTTAGGGTGCAGCCAGGACAAAGAAAATTGTTCACTTTTGCGCTGAGAGGTTGTCAGCATTTACTCAAAATGCATCGACGGAAACGGAGCAGTAAGTTTATTTTCACAAGTATTCTGGATAATTCTGTGTGTATTTATAACTATTACTCAATCATATAGAAAAATATCTCAAAAATAATCCTTTTTCTTTTCAGAAACCGAGACTTGGAAGGGAGCTATACCGGAGATGATTCCGTAAGGGGTAATACCCCGGTATTTACCATCCCAACCCTCCCAATCTCCCCATCCAACCCACACCGATGGAGTTTCCCAACTCTTCTCACTCCCGGTCCCAGATCCCCGGCTCGCTCCCCATCGGCTCACTCCCCATCGGCTCACTCCCCATCGGCTCACTCCCCATCTCGTCGCTCCTCTACCCCACCCGCTATCGCCTACGTCCACGCCACCCAGACAAGAACCAAACGATACGCCGAATCGTCTTTATAAATATTGTTAATTTTATTTTATTCTTATTGCGAAAATTTGTGTTTTTTTAATATTTATAATAAATTTTTTTTAATATTTATAATAAATTTTTTTACCTGAAATACTTCGTTCGTATCGGTTCTAATATTATATCTAAGGGTTTGGTTGAGATACCATCAGCTAATACTTCCCTTTTAGGATAAAAATAAGCGAATCCGGCTCTATTCTGTTGGTACGTGAAAATAGTATTACTTTTACTGATAAATCCTACATTGGTAGAGCTACGACTTTCCTTAGTCTCCAAAACGCTTTTAAATATTTCTAGAGGGTTTTTGACTCTGTTTTTGGATATACCTTTAGAACTAAACTTACAATGGTCTTTGTCGGCTACGATATAGGTTTTAGAACAGAGTCCATAGAATATCTCACCTTCGTATTCACGTTTAAATAACCCGGGGCAACGATTATCATATTTAGTGTGTTCTGGGCAACAAGTTCTTGGAAACCAATGAGTTTCAGCATCAACGTCTCTAACCGAACAATATCCATTTAACTTATGTTTATATTCATCTAAGAGTTCTGGTTTAATCACATCTTGCAATGTTTCCCCTGCTATTGAAAAGTAATTGCTGTCCGTATCCATCTGAAGCATTTGAAACTTATCTCTAGGAACGTATTTACAGAGAAAATCGTAATAGAATTCTAACATTCTTAACTTGGCATATTGCAGAATGAAAAAACCTATTTGAATTGGTAAATCTAACTTAATCTTGTTTTTTTGAGATTCGATTTCATAAAATTCGTAATCATCGGAAAGTTGGGTCATGGATTTGAATCCTTTCTCGTTAGCTTTGAGGCAAGCCTCATTCTCACCTTCTACATATCTAACATCCGACTGCTTCAGTTTATTAAGGATAGTTGATCCATAGGCGGAATTTCCTATAAGTTTTGATAAATCGGCAATTATTGATAAATCTGGATCTCTATCTCCCGCTCTCCTGGCCTCTGTCACATCGCTAACAAATTCCTGAAAGCACTTCATTCTGTTATATTCTATGACTTGGTGAATTTTGGATACGACTAAACCGTGCTCTAAATACCATTTCAACAAAGGTGTAGCAAATAGCATTTTCCTAGCTTTCATTCCTCCTACCAACAGTCTTCTAGGTTTTGTATTCATTCCTGAATCACGAGCAAAATTTTGCATATGTTCACCTATTACTTCGAATGGAATATCGGTAGTGCAAAATATCGGTGACATCTCACTAAAATATTCGTATGGTGTCAAGTTATCCGGTTGTTTGAAACCTTGTCCCCATTTTTCGGGGACTGCAATGTCTACTTCTACCATACCGAATAGTTCATCCCGTTTCACCGCTTCTAAAATTTCCTTTTCGGTCAGTGTTTTCTTATGTTTTTTGAAAAACTTGGGTCTTTGGTTTTCTACAAATTTTTGCAAGTCCGGAGTATCTTTAATCATTTTCAGAAATTTGCATTCCCATATTTCCTCAACTTCATATCCTAACTTTTTGTAGTAGTTATTCCTATCTTGTCTTCTTTTCTGCGCGAGTAACCCTTTTTTCTTTTCTTTCTCAGATAAATTTTTATTCATTAGAGGACAATCACCACCGTGATGGTGGAAATAGCAACCATCGTATTGATATATTTTAGTTATATTATTTGAACAAGATACTCCATCAGCAAAGAAACGTCCATCTCTCTTTTCCTTATTTCCATTTCGTTTATGCCAAATCTTTAGATTTCTTTTATGACTTAAATAATCCATCCAATAGAACATGTTATCATATCTATCCCTCACCACGGGTTTAAATTCATCTTTCGCGTGTCTTCTAATGAATGAACCCACTGGAAATTCTTTGCTGAAGGCGTATAGATATAACGCATTAGCGTCATATCCTATTATTCTCTTCACCCGATTATTACCACCCCGAATAAATGTCTTATCTCTCTGAGCTTGTCTGTGAAAAATAATAGAAGCTCCTCCAATTATATTCTGTAAATAGGAGAAGTAAAGGTCAGAATTTTTTTGGTCAATCAGAGAAAAATAGGCACCATTTTTCTCTGCACTCTGAAAAACTAATTGCCTAGCAATTCCTGGGACACTAATGGAGCTTTTGAAAATATCTATTCGCTTAACCTTATAAAAGTCTTGCAGCTTCATAACTGCTTTAACGAATGGTGTCACATCTAAATTATTATACCATATAAGAAAATCTTTAAAACAACTCATATTTTCGCTCATCCAAACTGTTTTCAACCATTGGTAATTTTCAAATGTCTCCAGGACATTACATTGCTTTAGGTTAGAGTAGAACGCTTCGTACGGAGGTAATTCTGGATAATCTAACTTGGAGGGATCATCAAAAAATTCGTATGGAAAATATCCTTTCTGTTCTTGAATTTTAAAAGCTTTTAAAAAGCTAGAATAACTCGTGCCCGGTGCTAAGTAGTTTATCACATCTAAGAATCTAAAACTCTCATTAGCAAGACAGGAGTATGAACTGTTTTTCTTGACTATAAACTTGCGTTCTGAATTGTGCAATTCTAGACATCTAGCTATTTCTCTTTTGATTAAATTTATGTCATACTTTGCAGAGTTAAAACCTAAAACTGGAATCTGAGTGTAATAATGTTCGAATGTGTCAATCATGTTTTGGATTTTTGTACGCATTATGGCATTGAAGCTTTCTTTCTCATCTACTTCAGTATTCCAAGTATTCAATTGAGATTCCAGTTCCTGCATTACAAAACTAAGTTTTTCTTGAACAAGCGATTGCGCAGTTGATTGAATTCTAGTCATATATGCGAGCATTGCCTTCACAAGCGTCTCGCGATCTTGTTCGACAATACAGTGAGCTTCTTCAAAGTCTGGGACATTACTACAAATACTAACGCTAATTGGAATGTGCTCTGCTGTAATCATTGTATTTTCTACCGAATCATTCTCTATTTTTTTCAAATATGCCTCGAAATCGTAGACTATAAAATATTCGTAAAATCTTTCATCATTGGAGACATCTATTCCAAATTCTTCTAACTGCTCAAAAATATTTCGTTTCATATCGTAAAAACCACCCGGAAATTGATATTTCGTTGCTAATGTGCAAGTTTGGCTGTGTCTTTTACACATGAAGAAAGTTTTGAAGTGTTTTTCACAGTTTGAGCATTGATATTTACTACAATATCTATTAATATCAGTGATATATGATAAGTGATGCTGGTAAAGATTCAAATTCATACTGTTGACGTATCTATGAGCTGATTTAAATATGGGGTGTGCAGTTTCATCTTCGTGTAAAGAAAATATGTTGACGTTTAACTGAAAAAATTTCTCAAAATCTGGAATTAACTGCAGGTCAACTCCTCCTTCCAAATCTTGCTCACAAGCGTTTGCGAATTCTTGGTAATATTTGTGAACTTTCTCTTCGAAATGTTTGTTCTTTTTATATAGATCTCTGTGTTTGTGGAATGTTATGCATCTAAACAGACATAAGTTATCCTGAAATTTGTTATGGTTCTTAAAACTATACGTGAGGGACATAATTGATTTACTATTTCTGATATATTTGGGTAGTTCACCCGATCCTAACGGGAACCCTGTTGAAGTAATGTAGAATCTAACATTTGTTATAAGAACTAATTTCCACTTCGTGGAAGGTCTCTCTTTAGTAATATGTGCTGTAACGTCTATCTCAGTCAGTTGTTCTCTGAGCTTCTCTAAATCTGCTCTATTTGAAATGCTAATGGGTAGATCAAATAGGGGATCATTAGAATAGGCTTTGAAATAACGGTATTTTCCAGACTCGATATGTTGTAAAATGGATCCAAAAGATAGATTTAACTTGAAGGATTGGCTTTGGTCATCGAATATTTCGTTAGCAAAACCCATAAGGTCTTCAATGCTGAAATCTTCAACTACTGGATAATTATAAAAGCTTTGCGGTTGCCCTAATTGGTGGTTATCATAAATGAATGAGTGGTATCTATTGTAAAATTCTTGCAATTTCTCATCTTCTAATGATACTATTTGAGCTCGACCTCTACCTCGTTGGAAATGAGAATCTCTTACATGAATATTTAATGAGTGTCTATCCTGAAATTCCTCTAAACATCGTCTACATCTAATTCTATGATTTTTTTTGTGATAACGTTTATGGGCACTCAGGGCTCTTTCAGAGTTAAAAATCCTCCCACAAACTTCGCATAGCACATCTCGTGACTGAACGGTTGACTGAACAGTTGACTGAACAGGTGACTGAATGGTTGACTGAATGGTTGACTGAACACATGACTGAACAATTGCGGTTTGATTTGTTTGTACACTATTACAACTTCGTTTGCATGGTTGCACAGTGTTGTCAGTGTTGTGTGAATCAGTAAGTGTCCTTTTTCGAGTTTTTTTACAAATATGTTTTCCAAAACTTTTTTCTGATTTGAATATGGAGTGACATGAGTGACATTTAATTTCGCACGAGTGAGAATCATGAGCTAGGCTGTTGGTGAAAATTTTCTTACATTTTTGACAGTCAAACACTCCCTCACAAACTTTCATGTGTTCGGTTAATGAGGGTTTTTTCTTAAAAGTTTTGCAACAATTTGGACACGAAAAAGTCTGCTGTGGTACCTGCGGTACCTGCGGTACCTGCGGTACCTGCAGACTTTGCAGTAGTTGGAGATCAGTTGGATTATTTTTTTGACTAATAAATTTGTGTTTTGTTCTCTTAGGAAGTTGACATTTAAGTTCGTGTCTTTGCTTTGCATAGAAACTTTGAAATTGTTTGTTACAGTGCTGACATTTCATCATTTCCTGACATTTATGTACACCGAATAAAGAAACTGAAGTAAATTGTGCATGACATTGTACGCATTTTTTGAATCCTGTACATTTCTTTTGATGGGTGTTCCTCTTAAAGCTAGTGGTGAAAGATTTACCACAAACATTGCAGTTATGCGGTAGTGGTTTTACTGGTTGTACTGGTTGTACTGGTTGATTGAATTCAGGAAAAGGATCATGAGTGACTGTTTGAATTGGAATATTACCTTGGCAATTGCTTTGATGTAGTTCTTGAAAGACTCTATTGGTGAATTGTTTGAAACATTTTTGACAGTAAAGATGGTTGTTTAACTGCTGAAGTCTGCTTTGAATTTGTGCATCCCCAATCAGATTGTTTCTGTGTGCAAACTGTATTAAATCTTGTTCATTTGTGAAATTTTGAATCATATGTGTGAAATCATCATATGCGGTTACCAGATAATTGCTACTGCTAGTGAATTGAGAAAGTCTATCTTTAACTTGAGGGTCTTGGGTTAGATCGTTTCTATGAGCGAATAGCATTAAATCATGCGAGTTTGTGAAATTTTGAAGCATTTGTTTAAAATCATTGTACACGCTGAGACCATTGTTACTTTGAAAATATTCATTGATCAAAGCGTCATCTCTGCTCTCTGCCATTTCAATGATGAGGAACAAGAGTACCAATCGCTTTTATGATGGTGATTTCAATGCTGGCCTGCTGGTCTGCTGGCCTGCTGGCCCACTACAGGATGGTGAGTTATTTTTAGAAAATGACTTCATTGCAGCAGGGTGCAATGGATTTTCTATTTTTAGAATTGGGGGTTTCCTATGACGTGATGACTTTGACAGGTGTGCGATTTATTACCTACCCTTCCTTCACATAAGCTACCCTAGCTTCACCGAATGCATTGGAGTGTGAAATTTAATTACTACCCTACTTCATCCTGTTCTCCAAAAGACAATGGGTTTCCCTTTGATGTTGCTACCTTACTACCTCCGTTTCACCAAAAGTCAAGTGGATTCCTTTGCGGGCTGTAGAGCACTGTATATTACTACTTAGTTGCATATATGCTAATTCATGACTGCTTATTATTCAGTTATTACCATAGAGTTTCCGGGCAAATTCCTCTGGATTTTCAATCACAAAATCTTGGTTAGGTATATGTATGATGAATGCCATCCATCGTGAGCCATATTTAACCTGCATGACCTTCATGAAGTCAGTCAAAGTTGGCAGATCTGTTCTTGTCTGAAGAGTGCTATAATTTCCCAGTTCTTTGCGCCAGACATTAAGGTCGACCTGCATCCACAGTAACCTGTATGTACAAGATACAGTACATGGATTAGGTAT
The DNA here is from genome assembly GCA_932294295.1 of Alitta virens. Classification (NCBI taxonomy): domain Eukaryota; kingdom Metazoa; phylum Annelida; class Polychaeta; order Phyllodocida; family Nereididae; genus Alitta; species Alitta virens. The sequence continues at coordinate 38,333,214 of OW028582.1, forward strand.
ATAGCAGTTAGGATTCCAAATTAATCTCTTCTTTTTTTTAGTCGCTTTGTCTTTTTTTTTTAGCAATAAGTCTAACCCCAACACAGCTCTCCACAATAAAAAGTTTTCTATCTTTCTAATGATGATTATTTGCGCTTTTATCATCATTATGGCCTAGTATTTACACAAATTCTACTTTTTTTACCAATTGTTTGTGGTCATCACAGAGTAGTAATATTTCTATAGATGACCGAAAGTCATACTTATTTTTGAATTATAAATTTACCTCCAAAATCATTACAAAAATGTCACCATACATTGTGATTTATAATGTTGGGGTTTGACTATTGTTGCAATACATTTCAGAGATTCCTAAAATAAATTGGTGACTGGAGAGAAATGTTGATGGTTTGCAAGGCTTAAATCATGACATAAGATGAGGTGGAAAGAGTAATTTTAACAAATGAAGAAAGTCCAAAATATTTATGACTTCAGCGTTATTTTTATGTTCCATAACTATAGTAGAAAGAAAGTTATCTTACCTTTCAAAATTGGTGTAGCCACCTAGGTAAATTTCAAGTCGACTTTGAAAGATGGCATAACCTCTGACAAATTCTTCGTAAGTTGTAACCATTTGTTTCGGCATACCATTGTACAGTTCACGAAGGTTCTTAGCATCTAAAATAAATCATTTGGCAGCTAAAACAGGAGGATGCTGTTAATATCATTCAATGAGATATAAAAAAGATACTGCAATTAAGGGTCGAACCATGTATTCACTAGCGCCTACCAGTGAGCAAAATTGGAACTTTTTGTTTTGCGTGTTTGTTGCAAAATTCATTTACTCTTGTTTGTTTGTCATTCTGTGATAAACTTCTTTGGAAATAAACAGTAAGCCCACAGCTAGCATTATTCAGCTGTGTATAGAAAATGAATTGGTTACAATGCGTTAGTATAGTATTGTGACGTCACAATAGGTCTGAATTGTCAAGTTAATCTAAAAAACTAATGTAAAAACTTGAAAAACTTTAATACTAATTGGAAAAATCGTATTCAAATGTATGGTGATATTGTTCGAGTTCTCAGAATTATGATTTGCAGTAAACTTTAAAGCAATCATAGAAGAGAAAACAATTGAATTAGAAAATTATTGAGTAAAGTGGATTAGGATTATAAAATGAAAAACAGTTCCAATCCAAAAATCAGGTGCATCAGTAAAATGAGTATATTGCACAATGGAAGAATAGCTAGGAATTTAGCTTTTTTGGCAACAGGGTTATGCCATGCATCAGCAACTGAAGCAGTCATACATTGGACAGAACATAAAATATTTGATAGACTTAGCATCAATTTCTAATATATTTCTAGTAAATTTTGACATTTCCATTTCTCATAAATTTGTATTACACCTGCGTTTCCAGTGGTTGCTATCTATAATTACCTGAAACTTTACATAGAATGGCCTCACGATCTCTTTTATTATTGATGTCTATATTCAGTGCACTTTCAGCCAGTAACAAATAATCAGTCCGTATTCTTTCTGGCATTTCATCCAGTACTTTTGTTGCCAAATCAGAAAGTTTTTGGCAATTCTCACTGATGTTCTGAGTGGCACCCAAGGAAAATCCTGAAATTTCCAAAATATATGATGTTTTAGAAGCGAGATTTAATGTCAGCTAGTACCATTTATCATATAATTATTATTTCATTTATTTCTTTACTTCTGTTACATAAAAAAATAACCTATCATGTTTCATTAGAATATATGTAAAATATGTACACAACTTTAAACATTGCAGTCAGGATATCCACAGAAGTACTCATTCTGATTGTTGTAGCTTCGTGGGCTTTATTTAGGCCACCCAGCTAATGTAAGCCTACTTCGACATGAATGAAAAAAAAATAATTGTTTCCAGCTAAGTGGTCTAGTGGTAAGACGCTCGCCTGCTCCTCTGAAGGACCCGGGTTCAATCATGAGCTCGGGAACCTTTCAAGAGCAATATCCCAGCTGCTGGATGTCGTTCAGATGAGACGTTAAATCGGCGGTCCCTTGTACTTAGTGTCTATGCTGAGGCAAGTAAAAGATCCCTTACATGGGGAACGTCTGTAACATGGGTGGACTCCCCACCTCTCTCATCTCATCAATCAACCCTCGACAGTGGCAAGAACTTGCATTAGAGGGCTGCACTTTCCATATCTGTCTATCTATGTATCTATCTATATGTACTTACCAAGGATGAATAGAAATGATATCTGCAAAGAAATAGACTTCATCCTAATAGTTTTCAATGCGAATGAACAAACAATGCAATTTTATACATAGCTGGAATACATTTCACAACTAGGTCACAAAGAATGATGACCTATGCAAATTATGGTGTCATAATGTTTTTTTCCAAAATGAAATATCATAAGGCCAATGGTATCATCACCCATATACCATTCATTTCTTGCGGTCATCAAGCGGATAATGCCCTTCTGGCAAATAAAAAGAAATAATTTCATTGTATGATTTATGTGGCAGATCTTTTTACTATGCAGATTATTAACATATGAACAAGGGATGAAATGCACACGCATGCAAAATGCTTGTGAACTGCTGCAAACTGCACAAAATCTGCACAGAATGTGCGACTGAATTGCTATCTGTATGTAGGCCTAATACATTTTTCTGAATTCCTGATAACACATTGCAAAGATCTATGTACTGTAAAACCTCAGAATTAAGACAATCTTCTTGAAGCAAGCGACTTTTTCCGCCTAGCTCTTGAGCTAAATTTCACGGCAAATATAGATACATTTTGTAAACATTACCGCTGATTTGGTGCTCCACAGATCTTCGCGGCCAATTTAACTGGATATATGCATAAACCAGATAATTAAGCCAATTTCTACCAGAAGGAGGGGGCGGGCTTGCTTTAGGAAGATGAATTAAGACATCAATACTAAGACCACCTCGTTTTTTATACTCAGATCTGTAAAAAAAATGTAGGTCAAGGACTGAAGAAAAACTTATGAAACTTTTTGAAAGTTTGAAACACCAATCTTAAGACTGCATAATATTATGTAATTATTTTGCAAACAATGTCAGGTGGAGAAAATATATTTTGTCCAAGTTCCTACTATCCTGACGATTACAAAATCATGATAACTCACACAAGTGAGCTCTATAGTGATCATAGTTTTAGCTAATTTTAGAGATCATAAGTCAAAGTTTTAGTCACTGCAGTAGAACAAGCTAGACAACATTGTCTAAGGCGTTAGTCTGCTTGAAAGGGCTGAAAGTGCAGTGGTTCAAGTCCAGTCCAGGAATTTTCTGGTTCTTATTAAAAAATTATATGTTTTCATGTCATTAATATATACTATTATCACACAAGTCTGATACAGGTCTGTTATGAAAGAGAGCTTTACTTGTTTTCCATTTCTTTATATTAAAGATTTCTTATAAATTATCATGTATTCGCTTTCATTCCATTTCACAATTAAACATTCTCATTTCTCTGCTGTTCACATTGCCAGATATCTATCCTTTTTCTTTTTTTTTAAGAATTTTCTTGTGAGAGAACTTTGTTGAGATCCAGCTGTGACTAGGAGGTAACTGTTCTAGAATTAATACCACCTCAATATTGAGCCTGCTTAATTTTAGGGTTCCCGGGTGCAATGGAACCTTATTTCAGCATGTCTATGCTAAGGTTAATAAAAGTTCCCACCCATGGGGTAAATGTGTAACGTGGGTGGACTCCGCCTCTCTTTCTCTCATCTCGTCAATCAACCCTCGTGAAGGAAAAGCAATTGCCCTTAGAGGGCTGCACTTTCCATATCCACCCATCCATCAGTCCATCCATCAGTCCATCCATCCATCCATCCATCCATCCAATTCAAATATGATCTCTAAAACCACATAACATATACAACAATCCATGACTTACACCCCTAAGCAAGACCTCAGGGTGGACAGTGCGACAAGACAAGACAATGACCCCAGGAGCAGCAGAGGGTGCTTGTAATTGCCCTTTTGGGGTAATGCCCTTTCCGCTTAATGTCCTTTTCTGACTGCAGGCAGCCCAACCTGCTCCAAACGCGTGATCTTATCAATTCACCTGGCCAGGTGGATTGAGATAGTCTCAAAGTGAAGACACTGAAAATGAAGACATGCTAATTTATACGCTACACTAGGCAGATGGTTTAGTTGCTATTGTCTGTTAAAAGAAACTTTCACTTTTTACAGTGTAAAAACCTGATGACACCTCACTGTAGTAAGCATTAAATTTGATATTAGGAGATCTATTTTAGCTTGCAACATAACTTAATGGCTCATGCATGAATTGACATTGTTGACATCACTGGAATTTTTAGAAATATTTTATTGCATGCACCACAATTTAAAGAGCAATTTCCCCAAATGTGAGACCACAGTGCAACAAAGATTCAGAATCAAGACCACCTCAATAGTAAGACCACTCTATTGATTCCCTAGCTATAGCTTGCTCTTATTTGTGTGGTTTCACTGCAGTAGACATTTACAAGAAATATGGACATTTGTAACGTCTCTTTTGTTTTTTCCACAGAAGTTGCTAATTGTGTATGTTACGCACAAGTGCCTTTACATGCTTCTGACATGCTTTTGACAAGCTCTTGACATGTGTACTCCTTATCACGTGACACGTGCTGTGGCCTGTTGAACGTGGAACATCAAAGTGGCGGCCATCTTGAAAAAAGAACAACATATTGGCGGTACTTCAAGGGGCTTAAACACCCGTGTGTCCCTCGGACAGGAAAACTTATTAACCCCAAAGCTAGGATTGGAGGGGGGGGGGGGTCTTCTAACTTTTTTTTACCCTCCACAAGGTTGCAGAAACTGAGCATCCACCCCTTCAGGGCAAAAAATAATAGATGAAAGTTAAGGAGTCAAAAATAAAAGACAATTAAGTCATTTTGAATTAGCTGTGCAGTTAATTAGTTATGCTGCTAAGTCAAGTCACTGTGCCTGGCCAATTCAACACTCTACAACTGGTTATTTTATAAATATGTGACTAAACAATATTTTGTTTAACTAAACAAAATAACTGGTTAACAGTGACATTTGACATTGGTTAATTGCTGATTGATGTATGGAGACAAGTATATACTTTTGTCTCCATGTTAATACAAAGACAGACAAGTAAGTGCTGGCAAGGAAACTTTATTACTGCCTCAGATCATCAACTACAGTTACACAAAAAAGACAATAAAAAACACAAAGATAACATCTACATATAAACATACACACAAACACAGACACACATCAATATAGGTAAATATAGAAATTAAGTAAAGCAAAGTAATTGTCCTGAACATGAAACCTTGTAAGATAAGAATAACTAATTAAGAAAGGGAGGGAATTAGGGAGGGGAGCAAAATGCAACAAGATGTGGTCACTTAGAGGACCAAGCAGCAAGTGGGGTGAGCACAGGGCAGAGCTTATCTTACATGGGGTTAGATAGCCATGACATTAATTAATGATGACCAGAGGTCAGTGACCTGGCCAAGCTCCACCCTCTGTCCTGAATTAAAACTGTTTAATCATAAACAAGTCATTGATGCAAGCAAATATAATAATTGTCAGGAATATTGTTGCCTGTGATGTATCGTTGAGCACTTGGGAGTGAATTTGCTTGTACATGCAGTGTGCAGTATCCATTAATGATTTCAAATTGATAAGCATGAATATTTTCTTCAGCATCTCTTAATTTCACATTTATTAATCATACTTTAATTGCTGCATGTCCATATAACCATCCATAAAAATCAACCTGGATTGTAATATTATTGATCGCAATGCGTCTGGTTCGTCAGAGCAATTTCTTGCACATAAACCTCTTGGGTGGTGCCTTTTACCCGCCCCTGCATAGACACTAGAACTAGGCACTGGTTGTATTCGACCAAACATTGAAAGAGCAGTTTGTCACTTTAAGTCTAATACCAATCTTACCCCAATAAAACCCTTTTATCAGCTAAATACCTTATTGAAAACCTATTGATACCTATTGCTTCTTTTTAAGGGTACAATGCAATCACTTAGTTCTTAAATGAAGCGAAGTTTTACCCCCTTTTAAGGGCACTTTAGGGTCATTCTTAAAAGGCTAGGAACTGTCAACAGAAATTGTATCATTGAACTCTATAAAGATTTATTAGTTTTCAAAGAACTTTACAAGATTGTATACAAAGAGGGAAAATGCTGGAGGGTGTGGCGAGGGACCCCTGGTGGCCACTTCAGGAGTCACCCAAGAGCCCCTCAGTGTCATTGTCTGTCCCTCTCTGTCTTTGATGTTGCGTGGTCTGTCCCTCTGTCACAGACTGGCATTGATTTTCGCTGTCTTGTTAACACCTTTGATGACAATAAAACATATTCTGTGCTACTCGAACTTGTGTTTCAGTCACTGAATCAATACTTTGTTATCAATTTCTGACTTTTTCCATTTCATTCTTTGTGGTAAAATATTCAATAACCTTCCAAATCATCGCAATAAATATATATATTACAATTGAATGTATTTGCAGACAAGTTTATTTATTTGTAGATTTTACTATAGATTAACATTTGATTTTAGCAAAATATAAAAGAACCTTTCGAATTATTCCATTCTCAGAGTAAAAGTGAAACTTCTCGCCTTATGAGCTCATCATTACATCTGCGGGAAACCGCTGGCACCATAAACGGACTACATAAACACCATTATGGTAAGTTATATATAAATAACCGTATTAGTTAATAGAGTCTTTTCACTGAGCAGCCCTGAGTTCAGCAAGACATAAGTCCTTCCTCTCCTCTTATTACTCATTTTGCTTTTCAGACATAGAAGATAATGACTTTCTCAGAAAAGTAAGAAAAAACAACTGAATGATAAGATGTCAAATATACATTAAAATGCACTAAAAAATACTGCAGCTAGGATGCACTTTGCTTCAGCCAATCACAGCCAAGGGCGGAAACTTTTTCAGCCAATAGAATTGCAGTATTCTGTCATAGCCACCTGGTGGAAATATAGAGAACCTTCCGTGAAATTCCACTATTACAAAACAATGAGCACCTAATTAATAAGTAGATGAATAGAATCACAAACTCGCGGATCCATACCTGCAGCTGGGCCTAAAACCTGCAGTTGCAGGGGCATTAACAGAATAGAGAAAGTGCAGCAACCTGGGCCTATATGGCTCATTGATGGATTGGCCAGGACTTTCTTTTAAGAGACGAAACTGTCAAAACAATAATGACAAATTGCAAACAAGACAATTCTGTGCCTGGTGGAGAGGTGAACAGCGCATTAGTAACAGATTTGGGATTTTTGTTTTGCAGGAAACTGGCAAGTTATCACCATAATTTCTGCTCCAGCCAGCCAGGTGCAAATATGCTGAGACTTGGCTCATCTGTGCAAGTACCTGTGTGCACTGTGCAAGTAACTGTAAAAGTACCTGTGCAAGTGACTGACAACCTGTGCAACTATATTTCTGCACTATCGGCAATTATTTAGACATTCTCAAACCACAAAAATTATAAGTTATTTACTTTCAAAAGATCTGCACAATTCCGATTGTTATGCATAAAAAAAGAAAGTCTGTCTTGTGTAAAAAAAAACAAATAAGGAAAATTACTAATTTTGACAATGTTATTATCTATCTAATATCAATTTAATGTCATTTATTTTCATGGAAGGTGCCACCATTACAGCCAATGCTCGGCTGGTTTCTTGGGGGGGCTCATAATTACAATAGCTTACAATGCATAGCTAATATCATATATAATGCATATGTATTACTTTATAATAATTTAATTTATCTATCTATCTATCTATCTATCTATCTATCTATCTGTCTATATGTCTGTCTATCTATCTATTTATCTATCTATCTATCTATCTATCTATCTATCTATCTATCTATCTATCTATTTATATGTCTATCTATCTATCTATCTGGCTGTCTGTCTGTCTATATGTCTGTCTATCTATCTATCTGTCTGTCTTTCTGTCGGACTGTCTATAATATTATGTCTGTCTATCTATCCAGCTATCTATCTATGTTGTTGTGTCTCTCTCATGCCTACTTGGTGGATCTTTGACTTGAGACAGACCAGATCCCCTTTAAGATCCTCTTAATTACTTTGGATCCCCATAACGTCACATCCGACGCGTGTCCTGGATCTCCCGACGCGCTCGACGCTCGTCATGACGTGCGAATTGACGCTCCAGCGCGCGTCTTCGCCTACTTGGCGCTAGAATTACCCTCCAGTCATTTAACAGCATGTTGAAACCCCAATGCAAAAGTATTGCAACTCACTCAGGCAAAAATCCTCAAAATAAAAAGAATACAATTTTGGTCACATCCTATATAGCAGGACTTTATCATACACGTATTTAAATGAATTTAAAAAACAACTTTTTAGAATTGTTTGTCATGCCATGTATGCAGAAAACTCACAAACACTGATAAACAGCACGTAAAAAATGTCAAAAATAGCTCACGACTGCAGACTCATGATATTTTGACCTGCAGTGAAATATGTATGCTTACAGAAAAGAGTAGAATATAATAAAATAGAATAATCTTTATTTAAAGTCGACATAAGACCAAACTAAAATTAGCAGAACTATTGATCAACTGTATATTTGCAAAAATAAAAAAGTGCATGTAAAACTATACAAAACAATAAAAACTCGTTAAATTATAATAAAACCATGATAGAGATGTTTAAAACATCATAAAATGCAAACATTGCAGCAACTTCTTAAAATCATTAAAATCTAAAGCTTCTTTAAAATTTAATGGCAGTAAATTCCACAGATGAACACCATAATATGAGAATGTTCTCTTTCCATACATAATTTTGTTAAAACGTGGTATGACTAAGATACAAGGGTCTCGTAACTATCTTGGCATCTCCTTAACAGCAAAAATATCATAAATGAACACAGGATTTAAATTATGCACACATTTAAACACTTCAATGCCTATACATTTTAAACGACTTAGATAAATAAAATATAAGAAAGACATTCATAATCACTATTTTGAGTTAACTTGTTTTAAATTCTGACAATTCCACATTTAACCCCCCCCCCTCCCAGCCTTCTGTTTCAGTAGGTTCCCAGGGAGGTCCTCAGTTCAAATCAGGGCTATCAACTCCCACACGAAGCAGGAGGGCAACTTGTCTCACCCTCTTAGATCAGACATCTCAAGCTCATCCACCCCCAGATCGTGGTCGGCCAATTAAAGAAAAGAGAATTTTGGATGAGTTGAATTCTAAGATGCATTAAACAGACAATGCAATGCATCATTCTGCCACTCAGCATGGGCCAGAGATCAGCCTTTGTCTGCTATTTCCTATTTTGTTGCATTCTACTTTGTAGAGAATGTGGTGGTTTTGACATTAGGTCGTGATTTGGTGATTGGAGGAAAAAATGTGAGCTCATACATGCAGTCACTAGACTCCATGGTTCATACATGGCTGATTCATTTATTTCGTAATTCATGGTATACGTGGTATACACGGCTATTTGATGAAACTTATTCTATTTCTACAGTGAAAGAAAACAAAAGCAATGCATGAATGAACAAATGAATGAAATGTACATATCTCATCATATCTCATCTCATCTTATCTTATCTTATCTTATCTTATCTTATCTTATCTTATCTTATCTTATCTCATCTCATCTCATCTCATCTCATCTCATCTCATCTCATCTTATCTTATCTTATCTTATCTTATCTTATCTTATCTTATCTTATCTTATCTTAAGAATGGAATACACCCATTGACAAAAAATACTATTCTGAAAATATATTTACTTTATTTAGTTTAAATAATTCTTCATATATGTTTGAAGCTAAGATAAGCTTAATCTATTGCGTTATTTGACAAAAAATACTATTCTGAAAATATATTTACTTTATTTAGTTTAAATAATTCTTCATATTTGTTTGAAGCTAAGATAAGCTTAATCTATTGCGTTATTTTCTTTCCTGATATTACTTTTCCTGTTTACAGAGATTCCAAAGACAGCCGCTAGATGTCTCTGGTAGCCGAGGAGACAGGTCACGTGGTGGATGAAATTTGACCCGGAAGAGGAAGTGACCCCGTCACGTGACCCTCTTCGTCGTGTGACTTTCCAGTGACCTCAGCTTATGTCATTGTCCATCAAGTCAAGTGGGCAGGGGGTAGGGGTATCGTGGGCTGAAATGATGTCTTCTCACATTAGGTGAAAAGGGACACACACACTGTTAAGAGAGAATGGGCTATTGAAAGGTGTAATTGCTTAGTCTTTGGGGTTGTGGAGTGAAGACAGTAGATAAATCTTCGAGAGTTCTAATAAAATCTTTACAAAATTCTGTGTTTTTTTTTCACAATTGAAACAATAAACCAGAATATTTAGATATATATATATATAATTTTATTGACAGGATATTATCATAATTGATACATTTGTCAAACATACAAATAACATACAATAATACAGTACTTTTACAGTAAATTTAATAATAATACTAAAAAGGTTAAGCTAACAGTCTATATTAAATGTTGTAACTATGTATTTTACAGCACGTTGGTCCCGGTTGTGACTAGTAAAAATACTTAAAATAAAATAACATTTTACAATAGAGACAAACAATACAATTAAATTAAAAACAAAAACAAAAAAAAAACAGACAAATATATATATACTGCTTGTATATATTTGTCAGTTTTTTTAGACTGTTCCATTTTGAATCTCATTTTAAAAGGACCCTCCTCAGTCATAAGCCATGAGGATACCTTTTTCAACTCGTCATCACGTCTGCTCTTAATGAAGGATTGCATTTTTAGAATAGGGAAAATATCCCTGCAACCAAACAGCGGAAGAAATCTATTGCACAATTGTCTTGGGCTTACAAACTGAGACCTCCCCCAACTTGAGTTGTAACTGGAGAAATTCTTGAAGATTTTAAACTCACGAAATCCGTTGGGTCGGTGTATGTCAAGGGACTCCTGTGTAACAAGTGATTTTTTACCAAAGCGAGTTCCGAAGCGCATTGTTGCTGCCTTGTGTCAAAACAATGTTATTTGAGACAAAGAAATCTCGAAGAATCTGCTCAAACCATGGATGTATAAGCTCAAACACTGGTGGTCCAGGTCTAGAACATGAGGATCCAATTATATGAGTTTAATCTTCATCTGCTGAATGCATTTATGTAAAGTGATGCTAATTAAAGTGTAGTTGTAGAGCACCGCCTTGTGGAATTCCTCAGATCTTGTTTTGACAATCAACAAAGAATTTCAACCAATCTGCAGTCAAAACGGACGCATTGTTTTTGCCAATTTTTGAAATGATTCAAAATATTTCGTTTTAAATGATTTAGATTCCCAAATGTTTTAAGATATGCAGGGAATAGCAAATAAAGATTGTCGTTGCAACGTGTTTATTGCCTCAAACAATTTGCTAAAAAGACATAAATTTCTCAAAAAGTTCAAATGACAAAACTGTGTAAATTGTAGATTTATACACGACAGACTCTAACAAGAAAGAATAACAGAAAAACAAATAAATTATTTTGAAATCATAAATCTTCTCGTATGTTTATCTGGACCAAAATTTTGTGTTACTGGCGAAAATTCCGAAATGCAAATATATGTGTATACAATTGTATATAATTGTATATCATGTTATATATATATATATATAGATTTTATTGACATGTAAAATATCATAAATGATACATATGTCATTCAGTTAAAAGATAACATGAAAGAGACATTAATGTAAGTACAGAAAGCAATAAAATTTCAATAATCAAGGTTCCAGCCACCAAGTTAACTTATAATACGTGTTTAAAATCCACATACACAATAGAAAAAAATACAAGCCGCTAATAAAAACATTTCACTCTCAAAGTCCAAAACATGACAAGCACATCATAACTAATAAACTAATAAACTAAATTAATAACTGTGTGGATACAGGAGATGGTTTTCTCTACACATCAGCTTGAAGGAGATATATAATTGTACATAATTGTATTGTATTGTATTTTGTCAGTTCTAATTTTGCTCAATCCAAGAACCTACAACATAGCACTATGCTCATGTTCTGTTAAAAACAACCAGTCTACCAAGGTAGACGTAATGATGAGATGATAAAGATTGGCATTGTGTCTGCAAATGGTATTATAAACCGCAGAAATTACCCAAAAAACATATTTGATCTTAACAAGCACAGAATGAAGTCAAAATGAGAGAAAATCTGCTAAATTTCTTGTTTGTTGACTCGGAGGGAACCTGTGCTCTTAACCTGTTGTGGAATTTGCTGTTGACTGACAGAGCCCTCTGGCGGGATCCCCTGCAAATATTGTTTGGAACTTCAGTCAGCCAGGTGAAGGGGGCACAGGTTAAATGTTGGACCAGGTGAGCTAAATTCAAGAAAAGAGGGTAAAAGGGGTTACTTGTAGGGGCACTTACCCTCCCCAATGTAAACAGGCTCTTGAAGGGAATATTGCACTATTTACTATTTAATAAAACTGACTTTTAGGAGCAGTGGAACATCTGATACATCCGTGTTCTTAAATTGAATTAATGGCTAATTTTCCTTGCACTCTGTGTTATCTATATGAGTCACAAAATAATATCTGTGATTTTAAAGTAACGTGTATGGGATTTAGTAGTTAAGGGTTATATTCAATGCAGTTATATTGACTTCATTAGTAGATTTCTACTTTTGGATCAGTCATTTTATCAAAATGTGGTTTTAAGTCTAGCAATGCATAATGAAAACTTCATGATATCATTGTAAAGCGAATAATGGAATAATAAAATCCGAAAATTTAGAAACTTCGTCTTAGAATTTCAAAGCAAGACCTTCATAGAGACGCATTAAAGGACAGAAAATAAATATAGACAACTTATGCAAATCCAGTTGATGCAAACTTCCTGCACCCAGTGAGTAATTCCAGGGAATGTCACCAAGTGTCTCTTGTATCGCATTCTTGCAATGCATTGTGGGTAACACAAGGAGGGATCTTTCCCCCAATGAGTTTCACCCCATCAACTATCAAAGGGCTGCAGCCCAGGACAGGTGAGCTTAATTTACACCCTCTAAACACCACGAAAATTGGCGTGGGATCCAAGGGGTAATTCATGATCATTTGGGAATTTGCTTTTGGGAAATTTTGTGGAGATGAAGAGACTGTTTACATGGGGTAATTCCGCTCAAAGATAGTACTGATAAAATTATGTAGGAAACCTGTGGAGATAAGAAAGTTTCAAATAATTAAAGTACATAGTTTATACACACAGCATGAAGTTATCAAATTCAAATAGCAGTATTAGTATTAGTATTAGTAGTAGTAGTAGTACTAGTGGTAGTGGTAGTAGTAGTAATGATAGTAGTAGAAGCAGTAGTAGTAGTAGTAGTAGTAGTAGTAGTAGTAGTAAATATATATTTGAATATAATAAACAAATTATGAAAGATCAAAATGTAAATATAGTTAAATTGCAACTGAATGGATCATTTAAAATACTTTAATCAAAGCCTCTTAATTCTATAAGTAGCAAATGCTTGATTCTGACTTTCAAAGGGGGAGGAGGGGAGGGGGCACTTTGAACTGTCAGACATGTTTAATTGTGCCAGGTGTAGTTTGCATGTATTTCATGTTAACGTCTTCCTGATGGCATCTCATGATCTCAGGATCCCTGTAAAAGAATGTCAAAGAAAAGAAAAGTCAATAAAAAGCTGCATCAATAAAGCTGAAGATTGAGGCCAGGGAAATTACCAGCAGTAAAGCCATCACTTTGAGACATGTTTACTGGGGTTTTTTTATTACCTGGTAATTCCTGCTAATATTTCATTTGATGTATAACTGTTTTGCAACAATTAAACACATCCTGACACAAAATTATTTCCTCATATAGATTTTAGATTATTATGGCGTACTTGGCTTCCCAAATTAGTTATTCACTTATTTTCCTATTTTTAGCCTTGTTACCCCGGCGTCTATTCGA
>OW028582.1:38952203-39402203 GCA_932294295.1 Alitta virens
CTCTCACTCACTCTCTCTCTCCATCACTGGGTTCTCTCCTATTATACTCACTGTGTGGCCTAGTGGTTAGAATATCTCAGTGACACGAAGTACACGAGTTCAAATCCCACTGCCTGCTCAGTCTTTATGAACTGTTACATCACATTGGATGCACTCATCATCCTATCACTCATCCTTGAGCAAATGAATTGTGACTTTGACAGTTTCCTGTGGTTAACGCAGTACATATGAGGTGAATTAATCCAGAAGTCGTGGTCTGTTTCTCTTTAATTCTATTTTTCTCACCCCTTCAGCTGTTGAAGCAAATCATGGCAGAATTCACAGCAGCAAGTGGCCAAAATAATCTTTTTGTTTTTTCTTTAGTTTGTGAAGTTTTTGAACTCCGCCCAAAACACAGCATTATAGTAACAAAGCGGAGTTGAAGTGAGTTGCCTTAAAAGAAATGAAGTCAGTGAAGGTTTACAGTGATACCAGCCACCATGTTCATTAGTGCATTTAATGACCAAAAAAGGTCTCAACTTTAGTTACTAAGTCTTTCTTTTTTTACATTTTAAATGTTAATCGTAATTACTAAAAGCCTGGTCTCGATAGCTAACAGAAACTGAAGTTTATTTTGCAATTACATGTCCCCCTTTATAAAGTTAGCATTGTTCCATGACACATTGAAGCTGAGCCACAGGTTAGAAAATTACTCAATTGTCAATTGGTAAATTCCACGCAAATATCATATCTGACAATACATGTGGTCTTTAATAGATACAACTAGATTCGATCCGCGTACCTGTGAAACAGTAATAACTATATGAGGCCCACAATACCATTTGTTGAGGTTTAATCTAATTAAGGTCTCCATCCTTGGCCATCAACCTATTGCATCATCAGCAGCAGCATCAGCAGCAGGTGGCCCGTGGCCCCATCATCTGCAGGGCATCATGCAGGGCTTTGCTCAGCAGCTGCAGTTGCCTGCATCCCCATCCAAGCCCCAACCATGGCCCAACTGACAAGTATACATCACCGGACAGAGCGGAGTGGATCGGCGGGTTAAGTGCGGGGGCAGACAGGTGCACCTCCATTGGAGGCTGTGGGGGGGGGGGGGGGGGCTGTGAGAAAGTTGTGGCTTGGATTGTAGTGTGAGACTATGCTCAATACAGTATTGCTGGTGACTGTATTGAAAAGATAATAGGATTCTATTCTATTCTATTATTTTATTTTATTTTATATCCCAGTGACTGCATGGTGGAGCATGCAGTGGGGTGCTGCTACCTGTGCAAAACTGCATGGTCTCTGATTGGCAAAGCTCAGTCATAGAGCTGAACTTCATGGTACACGAATATTTTGACCAGTGACCAGTGGTGTGAGCGGAAATCAATGGGTTGGCAGGAAGGGAGAGGACCTCTTTGGGAATAGAGGGAGGGAGGAGAGAGGATCCAGAGAGGGCAGGCAGAGATGCGGACCATCTGGCAAAGAGGCAGCAGCAGCAGCAGCAGCCACCCATGTGGTGGGGGTATGTGGTATGAGAGGAGAGAGTGAGAGAGGGAAGGAGAGAGGGAAGGAGAAAGGGAGGGAGGGGGGGGAGGGAGGGAGGGGTCAGGTCCCATGATTTGCCAGCCAGCTTGTTGGCCGTCAGACTGGCGCCACTAGTTATTCACAAACCATGTGTGAAGCCATCTTGAAAACCTTATCCCTCCAATTGCCTCGACATATGTTGAGCGTCTGGCCTGCCTCTCTGCTGCTGCTGCTGCGGCTGCTGTGGGCCCCGCATCATGATGCCTTAAAGGGTCTTTTCTCTCACCCCTCCAGCCATCAACTTGCTCTAAAAGAATTCACCCCAAAAATCAAACCTTTAAAAAGTTTATGGCAGGTAGTTTCTTCCAAGCCCCAAGTATCAACAAATGTGTGTCTACTTCTTAAAAGTTCCTGCTTTATTTGTGGCTGACATTATACCATATTCTCAGGAACCAAACATTTAACACTCAAAGAAAAAAGGATGACAGTCACGCCCTGTTTGACTCCTAATTGCAATTACAAAATAGATGTAATTTTATTTTGGTTTGTCTGCCAACTACATGATTTCCTTCCTCAAAAAACAGAAGACAGAATTAAAGTGTTGTTAGAACGTTCTCTGAAGGTTTGTGATCTGAATTAGGTGTGATAAACCATGCAGCAAACATGTGACAAACTGTCAACTCATTTATTGTGGCACCCAAGGTAAACCAGATTTTGAATGCACTCTAATGTAAATGACGTTTAACAGATAAATTTCAAAATTCTTTTTGGCAACAAGTAGGAAGCGCACATGGCTGCATGTGTCAATATCAAATACACGGCCCTTTGGTCAGTTATGTCTGGTCAGTTTTGTGTGGTCAGCATCAATGTCCGGTCAATGTCCAGTTGAGTAAGCCTGGAAGACCAACAGCTGCCCCCCCCCCCCCCCAAATCCAGCGCCCCCCCCCCTTCCTACAAGATGGCAAAATCCCACCAAGTGCTATCATGCGCTACTGAACTCACACACACTTGCGAAATAAAGGTACTCCGATAAATGTAAATCATTGTTTATAACATCAAAATGGACCTATAATTATTGTATAGATATCTAATTTCCTTCATTGACACTATACATGCCTTATCCCTGTACAGCCATAAACGACCTCACTCATGCATAGCTTTGCATTTGTTTTGGCGAATGCAATTTGCTCTGGGTTTATTGAGGCGTGTTGCACGCTGTGCTCTGGGCCAACACAAACTCTGGCAACAGCCGTCATCAGCACGCGCACCTGGGCAGCTCTGGGCCTGTTGATTGAAGCACTTCATTTTGGTCTTCATTGAACCTGTTGGATTAACCTGTTGAATGCAATAGAGTTTAATGGCGGCGGGGGTTAATTAATTGTAAGTAGGAAAGGCACCTACTGGCTCTCTCGTTGACCTTCAGGGCGAAGATGCCATGGTAGTGCTGAGGACGGGACTGCATCAGTTTCCACAGGTTGATGGGGCTTGGCTTGCTGACGGAGCAAGGTGTCTCTTCCGTCCCTGGTTCCATCTTCATTTTGGCGCCAATTCTACGAGGATCTAGGAGAGCAGTCGTCATGACAACCTGCAGCCCCCTCGGCAGTCACAGCCAAGCGCAAGTCTCTCTTGATTAACAATTAATGCGGCCCAAAATCAGCTGTTTATGCCTGCCTCCTCACCCCAAAACACATCAAAGTTCAGTCGCCGTAAAAGGACGAACATCAAAGAAGGCGACAGCAGCCGAGGATTGACGAAGTTGACTCGGGAATCTCCGTCCAGCAGCAGAGAGGCAAAGAACGATCGTCTGCTGGAGGCAGGAGGGGCTTATGGCGACGTCGATGTTTGTTGAAGTCAAGATGAGAGTTGCTACATCTGGTATCCTCAGTGAATCGCACTCGAGAGCAGAGTGTTTGACTGTTAGGGACGCAGGGAAAGTGTATGGATGGTTGGGGCGCCATGCAGCCGATGTTTCTCACACCTTGCACGTGCTGCCACCTATCGGCTGCTCACAACATGTGCAACTGACGCGCTCTTCTCTCTCCTTGTTTATTTACGCCAACAACACGTGGATTCAGGCGCAGCTGCCATCACTGCGCTGGACAGGTGATCATTTTTCTCTCCTCTGAGCTCCTCATGACGAAATGCGTTTGGAAATTGCCCTAAAACTGGCGCAGTCCCGACTCCACGATTAATTGCATTGGGGAGACAGGAAACAGGATCTACGACCGACAGACAGACAGAGTGAGTTCTAGAGAGATAGCTAGACAGACTGAACGACACATTACAAATAGCTAGGAAAATGGAAACTGAATAATTTGGAGAACCCCTCAGAAGATTTTTGGAATACAAACGGTCTTTTACCAAAGTTTTCATTTCTCTGGCTTTTCTTGCTGTTCATTTGCTATCTTTCCCTATTTGCCTTTCTCTTCCCTTTTCTCTCCCACCTGTGCCTTCCTTTCCACAGTGCTCCGAAACACCAGGGTGGCAATGAGACCTATATGCTCCTGAAAGACCTCTTAGTGGCTGCGTGGACGTTGTCCATATGGCAAAGACATTGGTTGTCATGTGGACATCCTGGTTGTTTTGATGAACTCTTGGTTGTTCTGATGGTTGTTGTGTGATGATGTTGTGGTGGATGTATGTTGTGATTATTCATCTGCATCTTTGATTTCATCAGCTGCTGCAGCTGCCCCAGCCTCCGTAACAACACACCTCTTCAATTACAGCCGCTCAATACAGGCCAAGCAAACCAGCGGCCTTATCAAAGTGACTGATCAAACAAGATCAGCAGCTATCAGCATATCCAGTCAATCAACCTCTAATGTATTCCTGCAACTGCCGACAACACAGGGCTCCCCAGAAAAGGGACACCTCCTTCCATGCATGGTCTCTGCTTGGAAAGATCATAGCTATATGACCTTGTGGAGTTCTAACTCATATGATACTGTATCACTTATAAAGAATGGGTTACTGTCTGGTAATTGTGTGTCTGTTAAGTCGATTACAGTGGATTGCAATGAAGTGTAGCCAGCCACTTCAAGTGTAGCCAGCCACTTCACATAGTCTCCCGGTGATGTCACAATTTACCATGCTCGAGTGGTTCACAATCAAGCCCACAAATAGAAACGGATTTAATTTATTTGGTCTCAATTGCAGCTAGTCAGTTGTGTTTTGACTAGTAAATACTTGGGTGAGAATGATTATCTATTGTGCAACAGAATTCAAAACATTGCAAATAAATTCAGATCAGTGTGTTTTAGAATCTTATCATCCATGACTAGCAATCCACCAGCTCATTTAAATTATATGGTGGGAAAGAGGTAAGGAGAGAGACAGAGAGAGGGGGGGGGGAGAAATAGAGAGAGAGAGAGAGGGAGCACCTGTACAGGTGTGTCCTTCCCACAGGGCTGCGTGGTTCTGCCTGGTTCTGTGTGGTTCTGGTGATGAAGAGACTCACGCAATTCTCAGCCACAAAAATACAAAGCAATGTGTGAATTTCCCTGCCACCAACAGACGGCCTGCACATACACAACTTGTGGATAGTATACAATTCTTCAATTCTCCGCCTAACTTTTAAATATTGTTCATGGAGCTCAGGTGAACTTCTGCCATCCCAGCCATCAGAATAAGAACAGTCGACTTTTGCCATTTCCACTATTTTAAGTCTTTTTTCTTGATAGCGTCAAACGTGGCATGTTGGTCAAAAGAACCATTGATAAACTTAGGCAGAAGAGGAGCGCCCAGCTGAACACCTTCCGTCTCAAACAGGGCATACAATGACATGCGGGAGATGCTGTGGGCGATAATAAGGCAGAGTACGATAAGATGTCCAACACAGGGGCGCCCTCTTGGGGTGGCGGGGGCCCAGGTGCATCTACGGAACAGAATTCTCCTTTAAGATCAATCAATGCCCACCTCGCCCCCCCCCCCCTCCACGACAAAACACCTGCTCCCCCCCCCCCACCCGCTAGGGTGCGCTGCTGTTGCTAATAGTGGAATCCGAAGTGTAATGGCCGCCCTGCCCAGCATCCGTCCGCCAATGAAATATGTATGCTGCTGATGTCTTCTGGAGATGCTACTCTCCTCTCTCCTCAGCAGCAGGTGGAGGTCTCTGCCTCTGATTGCCCTCGCAGATGCAACCACCTTCCAAACAGCTGCACCCCCTTGTCACGTGACCCCTGCCTCACCCTGAGGAATGACGTCACAATACTCCATCTTCCTCAAACGGTAATAAGGCGAATAAACCAGGCTGGCCATAAGTACATGTCAGGGCAAGTCATATTGTGAGCGGAACAATGGTAATATTTCATTATTCAAGTCCTCTTGGCAATTCCTTTGTCTCTGACATGCAAAAACATCATTCCATACTCAAGGAATGTTCCAGAAGTCTCTATTATTCTTCGCTAGAAGTATCAGAGCTGTTTTCTCAAAAGAAACCAAATAATCAAAAGTACTGCAAAGACATACAAGAGCTGAAAACCGCCATGAGCCACTGGACAGAGATTCTAGATACATTTATACAGCTATTCCAGCTTTGACTGAAGTGGTTTCTTTTGGTAAAAGCAGGAATTGTATAGCTAACATTCTGTACAAACGTGTCACGGTTTTTGTCTTGACCCACATGCCAGTGCGATGGGTCGGATCATTGCCAAGTTGGGAATTGTCTGAGTTGCTGAAAAGACAGACATAAAGGCAATGACTGTACAGGATAAGGATGGAGGGAATCTGCCTCCTTGAAGAACTCATTTGACTCTGTTGGCAATGTATTGCTCTCTCAGATACCACACGGCTTTACTTTTCAACCAAATGGCACATGGACTGCATGAGTCAGGCATCAACTGAATCTGTATGGATGGCGTCTTTTTCTTGCCTCAGAAAATGGCCTAACAGAATAAAATTGGTATCTCACATTACCAACCCAAGGGTACCTGAAGCATCCACCTGTCCTTCTTATATCTCTGTGAGCATGATGACATCAGAGGTCACTTGATGACATCAACAGCTTCTCTTTAACCCCATTTGGCTACAGGGGCGCCATCTGCAGGGGATGTCCGGGGATCTGGATGGTCAGAAGGTGGACCGTGGTCAGTGGAGGGGTCAGCATCATATCCACCCAGCAGCCTTGCTGACCAGCGCAACTGACCGACAGGGCTGACCAGGGTTGGCCAGGGGACAGGGCTTAAGAGCATTAAAGTCGACTGGTCAAGACAGCTGACCCCACTGCCTGACACTGATCAAAACGAGTGACCGGTGTCCAGTGCGAATGTCAGCTCCCTCAGGTGGCAGGGATGACCGATGGTCACTCAGGGTGGACACTTGAAAGGGAAGGACAAGGGCTGGACAGAAGTGCCACTTTGCCAGTTAATATAAGCCACATGTAAATTATGGTATCTTTACTTTAATTGCATTGATAGATGTTTGATTGGAATAATAGCAATAGATCAAAATAACCTCCCATAGATCCATGTGGCCTTTCTTGAGTCACATTCTCCAGTCAAGAAATCCCTGTCCGAGATTTCAGAGAGCAACTTGTCCTTCGCAGAATCCTGGAGTGGCATTGTCTTGTCTCTCACCAGTAAATGGTGCTTTGTCTTCTTGGCTGCCTTGATTACTCAACTGTAACCTTGACTGACCTTGATTACTTGTCTGCCTGGTGGCCAGCTTAATTTTCGGTTCACTGCAATGAACATTATATTATGCATGTAAATTTGAAACTATTTTAAAACTCGCTTCCCTTCCTACCAACGCACTGTCAAATGCACGACTGAGGCCAATCTTTATTTTTTGAGACACATTTACATCAGTGGCTGTATGTACCTTATTTACATATATAGTTTACAGCTTTTGGGAGTTGTACACAACTGTAAAATTTCAAGACTGACTGTCTGACGTCACCATACTGTATATAGCCATATTTAGAGACACAGAAAACTGTTCCATCTGCAGAAAGAAAATGGAAGAAGGAATTAAACCACACAGAGAGAATCAAGAACACAGGTTGAAGAGAGATGCCCAAAACAGCTGCACAGCTGAACAGCAGTTTGATGCAGCTGTCCAACACAGCTGTCTACCACAGCTGACTAGAGCCTATAACCCCTTGCAAGCGACACTTGACTGCACTGCCATGTCAAAATAACCTGGCTCCTTGTGTCCATGGCAACCAACCACGCTCCCTAATATCGTTCATGATCTCCTGCAAGAGATCCGTCACATCCACCAGGCCCCATGCCTCTGGAACTGAGTCTACTGGAAAAATCTTAATTTAAATGCAGTGGTAGATTGCTCGATCTGGATGTAGTGGACACTTTAATATAAATCTTTCCTTTTTGCAACGCCCCCCCCCCCCCTCTTCTCAATTGTCTCTTACGCAGAGTTAGTCAATGCCTACAATGTAAACAATGATTTTTACGACAACCGACCATTGAGAGTGTCGTGGGTTTGAATGTCGTAAAAGATTCAGTTTGCATCTGCGGCCATTTCCGGGTCAGGTGTTAATGGGTGAGCGCTTCCCTGGAGGAAATTCCGCCATTCAAGGGAGCGGGAAAGAGAGGAACAGGGAAGGAGAGGGCGGGAAAGAGAGAGAGAAAGAGAGGGAAAGAGAAAGATGGGGAGAGTGACATCTCAATAGACTCATGCTCCGGCCTGCCTCCTATTCGCCACTCACCGTCAGTTACGTCCCATTGAGCAATGAGTTGTGGCTCGTGAACGCAGTCATTCAGTCATACAGCCATTGGCAGTTGGCCCGTGTCTCCGTTCATCAGAAGTGGGAGGGGTGTGAAAGG
Organism: Alitta virens; assembly: GCA_932294295.1. NCBI lineage: Eukaryota > Metazoa > Annelida > Polychaeta > Phyllodocida > Nereididae > Alitta > Alitta virens. The sequence continues at coordinate 38,960,492 of OW028582.1, forward strand.
CCTGCAAGAGGAGGTGAGGAAGTAAGGAAGTAAGGCAGGAAGGAAGGGTTGCCTCTAGTCACTTCCTCGGTTGTGTTTCATTCTAAAAATGTCTTATAGCAGGACTCATCGACTTGGAAACAACTTCAGCCCTTGGCCAAAGTTTATCACATGTGCCCTGGTTTATCACAATTGTCCACAATAAACAGCAACATTGCTGGCGACCATATTTAACCCTGAAAGTTCTGCACTCGGTTGAAATGGAGATGTGTCAATTTGTGTGGTGGTTATTAGTGGATCACATTTGCCAGAGGGTGATGGAACGCCCCGTTACTTGATATTAAAGAAACAATGAAGAAAGAATTCTCCCTCTTCTCTGAGAAATACACACCGGTCGATCAAAGTAAGCCTTGATTCATTAACTCCTTGCAAATGAGCCCCGCTGATTCATTGATCTCAATCTGCCAATCAAGTATTTGTCAAAGAAACTTAAACAAAACTCCAGTTTTCCTACAGCTCAATTTGTCATCTTGCCCAATGAAGTTGTGTTAATTTTAAATTCCAGGGGCTGCTTACAGTTCAGTGGCACATTTTTGCAGACAAGTCATTTCAACAATAAAGTCTATCTTTGCAAACCTAGATATTAAAGTTGTACTAATTGCACCGCAAAAGCAGACTGATATTTCCACACCCCTCCTGCTTTGCTCTATAATATTGTTGTTGAAGGGGGTGAAGTTGCAGAAAGCGACACCTAGCGGACACCGTGAGAAGACAAGGGCTGCGTCTTAGGGGAGGGGGGGGGGCGATTGATCGAGCTATTGAACTGAGGGATAAAAGTGAGAAAGGCTGGTTACCTGCCAGTTGCCAGACACCCCCCCCCCCCTTGCTACACACCCCAGTCAATGGCATTTGGCAGAGGGGTGGGGGTAGAGGTGGGGTGTAGGGCACCTTGTAACAGGAGATCTCTTCTGCCCAAGTTTGTCTTCTATCACTAAGACAAGAGGGGACCAGAGATCGATGTTTCTTTCGGATCTGTTACATTTCTTCCACAAATGCACAACACTCGCCAGAATGGCACAAGACGCCTTGCCACAATGGCGGCTGATAGAGGTCCTCAAAACTAACCATGCCCCACACACACTGTCACATTATTTGACATGTGACATTGCAAGAACGTACCGAAGAATATTATCCAACATTTCTGGTTGCTTAGAGAGTTAAAGAGACCATGTGATTCAAACTTATCAACTTGTAGGCATACTTTGTTGCACAGACTGATTACTTTCCGCTTATTTCAATAATCATTGCTTGCCAGCCTTCAGTTGTTTTTTACCATCAGGCATTTCACACCCAACTTCGACAGAGCTCATAAGTAAAACCGATTCTTCGTTCTCATTGAGACGTGAATGAATTTTACTAATTCTTTAGCGTGATCAACCAAACTTCGACAATGTGTTCATAAATACAAAGTTCTACAAGTTTATACGCATTTCCGCTATAAGGAAATATGGCCTTGGAAAGAATTGTACATTCTCAGAAGTTCATTTTTTCACAAACATAGTTCTTGGTGGATACACTGAGTACTGAAATGCGATAAACTTAATAGATTATGTACGGTACAAGTGTTAATGTTTTCATCATTGTGTGAACGAAAATACATCATGCAGAGAGAATCGATAAACCTGTAAAATGTCTTAGTGCAATGTCATGGAACCGTTCGAAATAGCCGCCATTTTGCCCACATTAGGTTTTCCCTAGATGCAGCCCAAGGACAGTTGTGTGGATTCCCACTGTGTCGTTTCCCACCAGGGGTCTCTCTGCGCACATTTCAGTTTCCAACAACCCTTGAGACTTGGAGATCTGTGGGATCCCCGCCTCCCCCCCCCCCCACTCCAGTGAACACACCTTCCCTTCCCAGGATGCATTGCTCCCTCCAGGGTCCTTGACCTCTCTGACCCCCACAACGAGGCTCTTTTCAGCAAGCACCCTCCGTCGAGTTATAACCTCAAAGGTCGTGAACTAAGGGATTAATAATCAAATAAATCAAAATGTAAGAAATTCGACTTTTTATGGAAACCATGGTAAGTATAAGGCTGTGAGGGACTGGATTTTATTGCACCGCGTGTGCCAGGCTTTTAGGGGACATTCATGTTTATACCAAAAACGCATAAAGCAAACGTTTAACTTGTTTAAACAACCGTGTTAGCTAGAATGCACCTATGCTTAATTGTCACGGAAAGCATCCGTGTCCATCTTGAGGTGGAGAGCAGGACACAGACTGAGTCAGAAAGACAGACAGACAGAGCGAAGTAAGCTAGATTCTGCTTCACTCGATTTGCGTAACCCTACAATTGGTTTTATTTGGCACTGTGTTGGGGGGCAGTGTAGAGATGTGCAGACAGATCCAGCGGTGGGAATTGCGAATCTGCTCTGTCGGGGGGCCCGGGGGCGGGGGGGGGGGGGGGGCAGTGGTCTCCGTTCCAATTGCTGAACAACTTGTCTCCATGGGACCGGGGCAGGTGCTGGGCTCTCTGCTTTATTAGCATGGATACTTGCGAGTGGTATCAGCATGACAATGCCAAAAAACAGGCCCCACAATGGCTCTATATTTCTGCCATACTCCTCTCCAGCAGACCTGCCAGTTTTCCACGCTGTCAGTTTTTCACTCTCCTTTGACACAAGCGCATAAAAGAACTCCTGTCATTCTAGCTGAGTGTATGACAGACTGAATAATATCCCTCAACTGCAGCAACTTGCTTGGTCGTTTGCTCGCTTGCTTCCTTGCTTGCTTGGTCCTTTACTTGCTCGCTTTGTTCGCTTGCTTGGCTGTTAGAATAAATGACAGATTTCCAGTCGTTGCCAAACAAATCCTAATCAAGCTTAACACATTAAATTTGGTTTGTATTATTTGCATTTTATTTGTATATGCTTACATTGTGACAAATAAGTCATGAATGCCATCAAGTTGTCGAATAAAAGTATATATATTATTTAAGCAATTACATATACTCTCCTAGGATCACTTTCATCCAAATAAAGGACGAAGAGTGGCATTTCCCTGGGTTTATTGCCTTCCCTAGTATAAAAAGCTAGGCCATAAAAAGCTGATACTTGAAAATAGTTGCCCAAGCAGTATTGCCCAGACCAGCAATATCCAGCATAGTATTGCACGAGTATCATATCCATACATGGGCAACCTTTGTACCCAGCTATATCTGCCCACATGGTCCAAGGCCAGTGGACAAACAAGCCAGTAAATACAGCCTATGTACCTGCAGACGCCATTAACATCTCATGATGCTGTTTTGATGTAAAACGCATCTGCCAGTCCATCACCCTTACTCTATGTGCGCGTGGCAGGGGCATTGTTTATGCCCCACCTGACCACAACGTAAACACGTGCTGGCCTGCGCTCGTTAATAGCGTAATACGTCACCCGCAACGCACGACGCTGCGACTTGCCTTTGATCAGCTGCGGCGTCCCATAAACAGAGGCCGCTGGGGGTGGACAAATAAAGAGGGCAGTCCCTAAACAAATGGTGTATAACGGGCTGCAGGCAATCATCACTGGTCTGTGCAGTTGTCTCAGCAGAAGAGCTGTTTGCTCTGATATCAGGCCGTCTGCCAACTTCCCCAGCTCCTCATTCAACTGCTCAAATGCTCAGCAAGGAATTCCGCATGTAATCCCATATACTCATTGTTGTGAACTGGGAAATCTTGCTTGGAGTCTGGTAAATGCTGTGAGAAACCTAACCTGCAAATTTGAAGGCTTTTTAATTCTTACTCTGACTAATGGGCCTAACCGAGGAACCACTAAGCCAGAGCTCTGTTGGAATCTGACTGTCTCTCTGTCATTAAGCAGGTCTGGCAGGAGTCCACAAAACACCTCACCCCCCCCCCCCTCAAATACCCCCCCCCCCCCCTCCCCTAACATCCCAGGCCTGGTCTTGTCTTTTCTTTGCAGTTAGACTAATCAAATCACTTGCTGAAAGAAACCAGCCTTGGCAAAACCCAGATCAAGTCTGAAAACAGTCACTCCCTCAAGCCCTGCCCCCCCCCCCCCACTTGCCAACTAGCACGGACACAAAAGAACAAAAAACATCCCCCCCCCCCCATCCTGAGACTGTCAAGGAACGTCTTGTCCTTTGAAGACGCCCCTCACAACGTCACAACGTAGCGTCATGACGCTATCAAGGGAGTACAAGAGGTGTAAGATACATGTGTCGAAAAAGCAAAAGAAGAAAATAATATAAAGGAAAAAATATAATAGAACATAAATTATGTACAGCATTTACATAGGCGAACCCTGAAGCATCAGCCGCTCATGCTGCCCAAGCTCCAGGTCTTATAAATAAAGCATATGCTAATCAATGGTAAATTAAAGTGCAATGAATAAAAGCATGAAAATCAATATAATAAAAAACACAACTAACTATGCACAGCACCAGATAATGAATTAATAATAATGATATGTATATTTGAGCACCTAATATATTTAACACAACTGGTAATACTGATATATAAGAGCACCCATCATGAAGGGTGAAGAGCAAGATGACATGCAATTCAGTTTTACACATGAGTAAATACAATGAAAAAGATATGTACAATAATTTACACACACACACATACATAATATATAAATACAAATGACAATCAATACACTTGGAAACAGCTTATTCAATGGGCCACCAGCCACTCTGATAGGTCCAGCAGGTAATGGGCAATTTACCTAACTAGCCAGTCTCTCCTACAATGATAATTGACAACCTAATGCTTATGTTTTAGGTCCAATTTTAATGCAATTTTTAAGAATTTACCAAGGGCAAAGTTTAAGTCAGTATCTTTACTTGTTAATATTCGAAGGAATTGTTCAGATGGTGTTAAGAACAAAAAAGTTATACATTTACAAGCTATTTCATATGGGTTATTTTCGAATAGCATTTAATTGTTCACAGATCATTAGGCAATGAAATTCATCTTCAACTTGATTAAGATTGCATTTTTCACAGATTCTTTCCTCAGCGGGTACAAATGGGCGTTTGTGCCTACCTAATTCAATATTTAAGTTGTGAGAGCTCCGCCTGAAACGAGCTATATTAAAATAAATTGATTTAGGAAAGTCATGATACAAATAGGGTTCTATTCGAATATCTTTCTCGAATATTTTATAAGTTCTTAGTTTGGGGTTACGTACGCTATCATTGATCTCATGCAACATCTTGGCATGGGCCTGTTCATACACCGACACATTTGTTTTATTTAAGTCAAACTCATTTTGGTTCATATTGAGAGTCTCAGTGACCTTGCAAAGTCTCGTAAGCCAACATGTCTGACAATCAGTGGAAACCTGCCAGTTTCTGCTAATATAGCTATTGTTGAAGTTTGACACCTGACACTCAATATATTCTTGAGAAATTTCACTTTTTACTTTTTTGAGGGTGTCAATTTCTTTTTCTGGGAACCATATTTCGCTATTATATTAGAGTATTGGCAATATACGGGTGTCAAACATTTTCATACTTAATTTATGGGGCAGACAGATTTTTGCATACTATCTTGACTTTCTGATATCAACACAAGATCATCAGCATAGAGCAAATGTGTGTAAGTAGTACTAATAATTGTCACTCCACATGTCTGATCTAGATATTCACACATATCCGACAAGTAAAAATTACAGAGTTTTGGACTTAGGATCCCACCCTGAAGATTACCATGGGTACTATCTATGCTAGGACCTAATTCACCCTGCCATCTAACTTTAGCACTGGACTGAGAGAACATGCTTTGAATTATTCTCACAAGTCGACCACCATAACCTTTCTTTATCATTTTGTAATGCAGGAAAGACAATTGACACAGTCAAATGCTTTCGAGAAGTCTATAAATGTTATATACAAGGTTTTTTAATTGATTTGTAACAGGATATTAGAGAGTCTAAAATAAATACATTGTCACTAGTTCTGCAGCCTTTACTAATGCCAAATTGATTAGGAACTACTATGTCTGTAGCCTCACTTTGAAAGACCAATCGTTTATTTATAATTGATTCAAATATTTTACCCGTACATGCCATCAATGTTAATTTACAATAGTTTTCTGGTTCACTGTAGCTACCTTTTCTATGCAGGGGTTGAATGATTCCTTCTGCCCACTTATCCGGATAAACACATTTTTCCCAAATATAGTTAAACAGTGTTGTAAGGGGATGGAGTAAGTAATCGGTATTTCATTACCAATTCCATCTATACCAGGGGCTTTCCCTTGCTTTAAGTTTTTCAGTTCAGTCTGTACCTCATACAATGTTATTGGCATATCTGTCATGAATGTAGCAGAATCAGAGGGTATGTTGTTAAGATTTTCTAAGTGTTCCTCTATATCTTTCAGGAATTGGAGGACTCACTAGGTGGGGATTGTACATTTGCAAAATACTTTTCAAAACCATCTAGATCAATATTGCCTGCAGTAGTAAATGTATAACTTTTCTTTAATTTATCCCAATATTTCCAGTAATCACAAGGGTTTTTCCAGCTGTCCTGTGTGGCTCCCTTGCCCAAAATTCCTGTGCAAATTCTCACTGAGTTCATTTCTAATTTTATTTTGAAGGATTCTCTTCTTTCTTTGCATAGTAGCTTTATAAGTTTTTTTAAGTGAATGGTACTGTCTGAAATTGTCTTGTAAGTTTAGATCATGAGTTTTAGCAAAGTCATTGGTAACGCGTTTGAGTTGTTTACATTCATTATCAAACCACTAGTCAGGCAATTTGAATATTTTTAATGTGTCGCAGAGACGTGATTAATTTATGTCGGTTTTACCTTTTTAAATCTATTCATGGGCTGGCTCCCCATTATTTATGTGATGACATCACTATGCAAAAGGAAGTCTCCAACCGCAATACGAGAAATTTGGTGAAAATGATGTACATATACCTTATGCTAATTCTGCTTTTAGCAGCAATGCCTTTACTGTTAGAGGTCCTATTATATAAAACTGTCTTCCTAGTGATGTGAAATATTGTGATAACATTAATGTTTTAAAAGCCAAATGTAAAGCCTTTTTTATTAATGTTTTACTAATCAACTGCATACCAGTCCTTTTAATTACTTTATGTTTTTATTCTATTTTTACCTCTTTAAATGTCCATTTCTATTTCTGTTTTATCCATCATGGCCGTGTTGTAAACCAGTTTTTATACTGAATATGTTACCCTGTATAAATATATTTTATAAATAAATAAATAAACCACTCATTTCTGGGAAAGCTATCAGCTACTGCCCTTTGATATTTTTTTAGAAGTTCACAGAAATTGCAGTCTCCAAAAGAGTGTAGACATCAGAGACTACATCAATAACTCATTATCGTTGATTATACTGTTAATAATGCATCATGTAATACTGAGTAATGCTCACTACTTAACGAAGATGTTAAGCAGCATCGGCATCAAAAAGATACCTGTAAAACTTAACCTTACTGTTTTGTCGTGTTTGGTTAGGTTTGTTAGTTCGAAGGAACCACTGTGACTTATTATATATATGTGGTAAAAGTCTAATTGACTACTTAATTTGTGATGCCTTGTTCCACCAAAAATTGCAATATTTCAATCTTGAACCACTGAATACTACTGATCACAAGCCTTTGGTATTCTCTCTTAAACCAAAGATATAACTCAATCAATCACATATACATATGACTCGATCAATTTATTCAAAGCTGGTGAAGTTTAGCAAATGAGTCGTTGGAGCTACATTAATGAAAAAAAAGTTTGTTCTGAACAGGCATGGGAGCTTTTACTATGGTGTCAGCTGCATATTGCTGTGTGACGTCACGATGGGCGACCATTGAGCCTCATTTCAGACCAGAGAAGTGTCCCATGATGCTGCGGGACGGTTGTCATGGAGCTGGGAATATGGAACAGAGGGGGTGATATATTAGGCAGGGACCGACATGTATTGCTCGCAAGCCCTCTCACAGTCATTCCTAGGACTTCTCAAACACTCGGCCGACAGACAGCCTGGCAAGTTCACAGGCCGATGGGAGGGGCTGTCACTGGGACACGCCATCAAGTCACTGCAATCATTCATTACTATCTCAACAAGCAAGCAGGCAAGTACTCAAATCAGCCCCCAATATTCACACCACCATCCAGCCTACAATCCAAGCCTGTACTCAACCCATGTACACACTGTACTACACAGCCCTTACAACTCAAATGCCCCCACCCCTTTTCACCCCTAGCCCCATGGAGTCTTTGGGACGGGGTGTGTCTCATGGCATCAACTGAACAACTCTCTGGCAGCTGACGGATTCTTGCTTGCTTTCTTGATTGCTTTTTTGCTGGTTTGATGGTTGGCTGTTTGCATTTCTTGTCATACTGAGATGTCGCGAAATGTCTTATCTGTCGGAGGATCAGCTCACAGATCAGGTCACAGATCAGCTCAGAGATCAGAGTACAGATCGTGCACAGGGATAAGGCCTCGTATCAGGCCCCCTGGCGGGTGTTAACAGGAAGCGGAAATGTCACCATGGAGATGTCAAGATGCCTCGCCATGATGCCCGGATGTGATAAGGTTAATTCTCCCATCAGCCATTGCGGCCCACGTGACATCTCACTGCCAGGCGAGGGATCAAGGACATGCGTTGTCTTTATGCAGGGTGCATCAGATTAATACTGAAAAGCTTAATTTTCTTCTGACGTTAGTTGCATCATTCCTCATTCACTGCTCACGCTTGACAGGTCCTTCTCTAGATGGCCGCCGTGACCTTGACCTTTGACCGTGGCAGGGCTGATCAGCCGAGTCACGTGATGACCTTCAGTGGGAACCTTCAGTGACGCAATCAAGCAGCGCCACCTGGGCTTCTAATTGCACCCCCTCTGCCGTCAGTGCCTTGTAGTGCGAATGGGGCAGACTAAAGAGCATGCCTGTGCCTATCAGCCCTCGCTCCATTCTCATTAGTCCTGCCCTTCGCTTCCATTGAACACTGTGCGATTGAGCACTGTACAGGAATGGCCCTCGTCACCATCCCCTTGCTCAAACTTATCAAGACAGATGAAAGCTTACTCAACATGACCTCTGCTTACTCCTTGTGCCTGCCTACTCCAGGTCCTTACTCAATGTGCTCACTCCATGTGCTTACTCAAGCAGCAATTCAATCAGACAGTCAAACAGGAGTGCCCAGCTGGCACCTTTTTTTCATCTGAGGCATGTTTGTATTCTTCGTGTATTATTTGATTGGTCACACTTTCTTTCCCTCATCAGTCTGTCTGTCTGTCTGTCTGTCTGTCAATTTCCCTTTTTGATTGAAGGTTCTTTCGAAACTCTATACGAGTAGGGTACAGGTTGGTGTGTGCAATGCTCATTTGACTCATTTGAAATTTGTTCAACTTCTCTTACTCCATTTCTTGTTCCTGGTTCAATTCTATTCCATGCTACAAGTAATTTCAGTCGTTCATTCTGTTTGTCCGTCTGTCCGTCATCTTTGCGTGATCTTGGCATCAGTCTGGCATTCTGTCACTTTATTCTTTCTAATTAAATGAGAGGAGGATAATTCCCCTCGCATCTGTCCATCTGTCTTTGCCGCATCAGTAGAACATGCCATCAGCAGCAGAGGCAGCGGCAGCAGCAGCAAGGGTGTTGGGAGATGCAGGACATGAATCATGGTTGACGGATGACTCCGCACACGAGCAGTGAAAGGCAAACCGGGCAACAGGGGGGCAAGTCGTGAGAGAAGTCATACGGGCACTGCCATCACACTGCAGCAGGTGTAGAGATAGTGTGACGGGCTGTGAGAGAAACAAGTCATAGCTCCATGTTGATGCCTTGAAATAGGACACCAACCAGCTTGCCAATGCCAGGGCTGTTAATGTCCGAGAAGTTTCCCTCAAAGTTCGTCGTTTGGTGAACTTGATCAACTGAGTGTCAGGTCTACCAAAGACGCAGCTGGACCAGAAATAGCATCTCAACAGCTGCAACATGCTATCTATCTATCTATCTATCTATCTATCTATCTATCTAACTATCCATCTATCTATATTGGCCCTCGATCCCCACTTCATTGAGATGCCCTCTTGTGGCCCTCGATCCCTGGGACCTTGGCGAGGGCAGATAGCCAGTTAAGACAATAATGCTCTGTAGGGGGCGCCTCTGTTGATGGCCCATGCATAGGAATGTCACTTGCAGTCAGCATTAATTCCTTGCATGGCCCCAACAGCTGATTACTGCAAAGGGCAATTCGTCAAAGAGCCATTTGTCATGACCTGCAACAAAGTAATGGTCAGCACTGGTCAGCACTGGTCAGCACTGGTCAGCCTCTCTTTACACATGCATCCCAGACAAGTCCACCGCATCTACGAGTCCCTGGGGAGGTCAGGTGATGGTCAAGGGGTGAAGGCACAAGATGACCAATGGTCAGGGTGTCCAGCTGAGGGGTGCACATGGGGACTTTGGCATTAGATGATTCTGAGTCAGTTTGGGCAACTTGTCATTCCAGCACATGAGTTGCGGTGGAGGAAGCCTGGTACCTATGCTCAGGCAGGTGTGTAGCCCCCCCCCCTTCACTTTCCGACTAAAGTTCATCATATTCATCCCCATTCACCGTGTGACCAATAGAAATGTCAATGACGAAAAGAGAATCACGCTCATTTGGGAAATGGGGGAGAGATGAATCTCTAAATGCAAATTAGAATCACACAGGAGACCTTTGCATTGATCTGAAGTTCCAAGGAAATCCCAGGAAAGACCGAAAGCTTGGGACATTTATCGCTTGGGTGGACTCTGAACTGCGAAATGCAAGTGTGATCATTTTGCAAAAGATCCATTCAGCGTCCCCAGACTTTGATCCTCAGAATATGATGAGAGAGAACGGATTTCACAGAAGAGTTGGGTGTGAAGAATGCCTAAGAATGGGATCAGAAAAAACATCAGACGCCCAGTAAAAAGACCATTTATATTTGGAATGATCCGGTAACATTGGGAAACTATTACAAAGTGTAACATTTTGCCCACGACATTTAAGTTTCCCTTATTCTTCTTATGGATAAGACTGACATACCAATGGATATGCCAATGGTCTAACAATACTTGGGTTTAAAATATTGTAGGATGTAGATCCCCAAACATTTATAGTCAGCTAAATTTACAGCTCCAAACATGGCTCTGAATCCTCTTTACAAAACATTTATTAAATTACTAAAAGCAACGGAAAATGTGCAGATAGTGAAGCCAGACCTGGCTAGGAGATTGGGTGAGGATGCAGGTGGCTGGGGTCAGAGGAACAGCATCCCTCCTCCCCAACAGTCCCCCAACAGTCCCCCAACAGTCCCCCAGCAGTCCCTGCAGACGCGCTTCATCAGTCTGTAATGAGTCCTTAAGTGAGTTAAGGGCCACGTGGCATCCACGTGGTGTGCTCGTGGCATCTGCGTTGCTTCAACGTGTTGAGGACGCCGTCAGCTTGCTAGCATCTTGCTTGTCTGTGAAGGGAGACAGAGGCTGCAGCTGGGATGCCTGGGTCCTGTCCAACTGTCCCTGCAGCCATTCCCCTGCAGGATGCTGCCCTTCCATCATCATCATCAGCAGCAGCAGCAGCAGGAGTAGTCGGTGGCTGTGCTGACCAACCTCTTTCAAGGGATGATGATGCATTCTGGGCCTGGGGTCCTCAACCCGTGTTTTGACAGGCCCATATCTTCTATGTTGTTTGTCAACAGCTAGACAAGCGTGCAGGTTTAACAACTGAACCCAAAACGTTGATCCATATATGTAAAGCTAGACTTATTTCATGCAGGACTAACAATATATTTGGTGGTCAGTGACACTATACAACCAACAAACTGTAGTATCCGAATGACTGAATGTTGAAGTGTTACTTGACAGACGCCCTTTGATTATTGATGGGACATGAGAGTCTGATGAGACACCTGTCCTGGCTGGTGCCAACATCTCCCATTGAAGGATGCAGTGTCACCTGTCCTGTATCATGTACCTGTCTATTACATGGTGCAAACAAATGATCAGAGATCAACTCTTTGATCTTGGGCCACACCTGCTACCCGCACTTGAGAAAGGCTCATGCTGTCCCGTCCTGGTCTGATATATCACACTGCAGAGTCAATTCTCATCTTCATTTGCCTGGATCATTGTCATGCTAGACAGCCATACGAGGAATCTGGGTGTGTCTGGAGAGCCCACCAACTGATAAAGCCAGAAGTCACAAAAGTTAGGCCAAAGAAGCATGCGGAGCTGAAACACAGCGTCACGTGGAGTGGAGATGGAGAGGGGGTATGCCAAGGCAGCCTAATAACGCCCTGGAATCCATCCAGTTGGCATGAACAACCACAAACAACGCAGCCAGATATATCATGTTTGCTTTTTGTTCATTTTATGGCAAACCTTTGAATTAGGTGTCAAAACACATGCTCTTCTCCCAGCAGGTGATCCAAGTTGTCTGCGACAAGTATTGAAAGATAATTCAAAGAAATCTGTGATCCAAACAGAATCGTTGTGTCCAATTGGTAAATAGATAAATTTTTCATCCACAATGACGTCACAATGCTTTCTCAAGACGAATTCTCGCCCACAATAACCTACACATGTAATGGCCTTTCTTGGTGGGATTAAAAATGTTAAATGAACGTTTAGAGATTCGACCTTTACTAAATTCATAATGTTTTCAGTGAATGGGGCGTTTTATTTGTGTCTGGCCAAATGAAAGAAACTCAGCCGGCATACCTTGTCACTGAGGCCTTCGCAAAGTCCAGACAAAGCTTTTAGCACTAATGCCCAGCCACCCCCGAGACGGGGATCACTTCAAAAGCCTAAAAAACCAATGAGAGGATTTGCCTAAGGGTCAGCACTGCGCCCTGCTCTCTACTCTATTCTCTCTTTCAAGTGGAATTCAGTGTAATCTAATGACTGTAAATGAACAAGAACCATGGCTTCTTAATGGTACGATGTATTAGCGAGGCTGTTGCTATGATGAATGCAAGATGCGATAAGTGAGTCTGCACAACAAAATATGTCTGAGAAGCTGTCTTCGTTGCAGTCATACATGCATCATGGCCATCCGAAGCATGTCACAACATGTAGAGTTGCAGCTGCAGGTAGCACTAGGCATGTGGGACGCATTCACTCTTTCACTGCAGAAGGTGTGTCATCCTAAGACATACTTTTGAATTGGCTCCTTGGTAAAGTATGTATACTCGGGTGTCTTCCCCCAACATACATTAAGTATACATCTATGTACATATATGTGTTCTATTATTGCAAAAAATGTACTTTGTATGTTGGAAATAAAAAGAAATCAATCAATCAATCAAATACACACACATAACATGTAGCATTCAGTGGTATTTTAGCCAGCCAGTATAGCCGGCCAGTAGCCAGTTAGTAGCCAGCCATTGGAACCAGCAGGCAAGCAGGCAAGCAAGCAGGCAAGCAAGCAAGCAGACATCCACCAGGGGCAGCAGGTGACACAGCCTCACCCCCTTAAGTCGTATAATAGGGCGCATGTGTGTGTGTGGCAGTGTATGCCATGGAGCTGTGCATTTTTGCCTGTTGGGAGGCTCAGCCCATTGGCCGGGGCATCTGATGCCTTCTACGCGCAGCTGTGTTCACCGCCAATTCAATTAGAAGCCGTTTGGTGCTAGGCTGGGCCCAGGTGGCGCTACAAGGACTGTGCAGCTTCTGCAACCTTCTCCATCTCAACCTTCCAAAGATGCAGCTGCTCCACGTGCGATGACAATGAGACCTCGCCTGCCTCCCCTCATCTGCAGACACAGCTACATCCTCTCACTGAAGATGGCGCCTCTGCTAACACACAACCACCTCTTGGCCTAACTCAAACAGACAGCCAGAGAGACAGCCAGAGAGACAACCAGAGAGACAGCCAAAGAGACAGCCAGAGAGACAGCCAAAGAGACAGCCAAAGAGACAGCCAAAGAGACAGCCAAAGAGACAGCCAGAGAGACAGCCAAAGAGAAACAAGAGACGAACAGGGCCTGGCATTATACAAGCAGACGCCAGGAGGACGTCATATACTGCACGAGTCATTATGAGCCGCCCCATTGTTAATCTAAGTTGAACCAGAGTTCTAAATAAATACTGGGTCTGTGGAAAAGACAATTCCCTTCTGCTTTTCCATAAGCTCTGTCTCTTTTTCTTTCTGAGAAGGAAGGAGTCCTACGCTTGCCTCAGCACAGTTTCAGAGTGCAAGGTTCTAAAAGTTCAATGTGTCCATCAATGAAGATTCATTTCAAAAGCACACGTACCAGGAATAGACCTCTAACATTGAGTAATAAGTAAGCTACATTAACAGCCCACCAGAATACTCTTTCATGATGAGCATTGGTCTCCTGTGCTGAGTACGTCAGCAGAAGTCGATAATGGCACTTTGTATCTTTCATGTCGAACGTGGAAGTAACTTGTGATGTTTCTGAGAAATGTTAGATCAAGTGCATGAGATGTGACTTGGCTCTGCACACCTGCCCCTCTCAGCGTAGCACACGCGTCAGCAAATGCATGCACGGGGCTGCAACACAAGGCATGTGCAGCCATTGCCAGCCAGCTACAGCACAAGCTCACTATAACTACTAACTGGCATTGTACAAGAAATGCTCACTGCACCTGTCAGCTCAGAACACACCCAACTGTTAATCTCTTTACTCAGAATAGTCTCCTAAATCAACAGGCGGCCACAGCGAGTGTCAATCTCCGCTCAATCTGCAATGGAATGATGTCCGTTTTGCATGATGCCCATTTCGCGTGTGGCCCATTTGCCTGACCACCTGGGCTATTAATAGATGTCCACCCGCAGACTGTTACATACTGACGCTGTCTGATTAAAGTGTTTCATGCTCAACAGTTGATTCTGGCTAATCTTATTTCCCCAATGAAACGATGGTATATAAATGTCAGTTTTCTTGGCCTTAAAGAGTCTTTGCTTTACCAAAAGAAACCACCGCTGTCACAGTTTGTCTGAGATGGAGGATGATGTTATGACGATTTATCCCATCATACAGGACAGGGGCTGAAATGACTTCAACTAAGCAGGGAACAGGTTTTGAACTCATAAAACCAGAATTAGCGTCTGGGGAGCCATACCAGTCTGCCATCCTGGGACCCTTGAATCACTTTTGAGTTTTGCTTGAGAAAGTTCTCAGAATGAGCAAAGAGATGGCCGACCATGAAATGGCAGAGCCATTCATGTGACTGACAGTGGAATGAAGAGAAACACTGCCCAGAGAATGGCCAGAATATAGTATGACACATGTTGAATGTTGTTGTTGAATGTTGTTGAATGCCTGGCCCGCAACTATTCATTAAAGGGAGCGCGCAAGGTGTTATGGGACGGTTCAATCAGCGCCGCGGAAATTGGCGGCAAGCAGACAGCAGGTGCGCGCGCAGGAAATGGACTTCCTGTGAAAACATCGTCTGCTTTCATCCATCTTGGATCACGTGACCAGAAAGGGGTGCAGGTGCAGCGAGTAATGAGAGAAAGTGCGCACTGGTCCATCATAGGGGGGGGGGGGGGCTGGGAAGACATGTAAGGGGAGCACCTGCCCCCCCCCCCCCCCCTACAAGGGATACCACATGTACACTGCATCGGGGCATGGTATCCAAGTTATAGCTTGTAGGACATTGTAGGACATTGTAGATTTGGCTTTGCCACGAGACTATGACGATAACATTATATACCTACTACATATACACATTTGTAATACAAGTGCATGGGATTGTCACTCTGCAATGACCGTGGGGTGGAGGGTTCGGACAGGAAGTTAACATGCCACCAAAGCAAAACCCTTCCTCCCATCTCCACCCTATACCCCCCACTTAGCTAACACTTCTAGAATGACCTATTGATATTTGACCTTCAGGAAGTCATGTAGTCACCAACAAAGTATAGCATGTTTAGCCCACACCCCAATATAATAATATATTTTATAACAAGGAGGCAGGCTTCAAGGAGAATCACCCATCTTCACCATGTCAATACCGACTGAAGGATTAGCACTGATTTCCTCCCTCGAAGGTCATCCTTAAGTGGAATGACGAGGACGGCGCATTACGTAATTAGCCTTAACGTCAGATAACCCACAAGATGTTACGCAATTGGCGTGCCAGCACAAGGCGCCGTCTGCCGGGCTAATGAAGTGTTATTTGACGACAGATGTCGCTCGGGAGGACAAGCTGTCGTCATGGAAACATTTGTTAGGAGCGAAGGTGAAACCACCTGGCGGGTGTTCTAAAGACACGTGTCACTCTGATTGGAATGGGCTGATTACGCAACAGACATTCCGCGATCATTCCATGCTCACTCCAATACATTCTGGGATCATTATGATCGATAATGCATGTGACATGTTTATCCAATCAACATGTTCACCAGGACATTATTAAAATGATCCAACTGGCGCGCCACCTGTTTCAGCATATAGCCGGAAGGTCCTTTGTGTAACCTAACATGTTTTAATACCCAGAAAGGACAAACTTAAGAGCATAAGTTCCCAGGGTAAGTTGTTCCCTGTGAGTGGATAAAAACACCAAACGATTTTGTAGGAATGGGGAATGATACCAACAGCATATCCATGGACCAAGGAGGTGATCCACATAGAATGAATTGTCCATCTGGGCCAGGGTTAGCATGAGTGCATGAGTGAGAGAATGAGTTAGCCATGCACAATGAGTGAGTGAAGCTGATGAATTGCAATTGCTGGTCATATGGTCATGCATACAACTAGACCAAAGCAATTAGCAAATGCCTCGGACTCCTTCATTACATTTGGCATTTGATTAGGACGAGTGGGGCCTGGGGCTTTGGTGGGGTGCGGAAAACAAAGGCGTCTGGTGGAGAATTAGGCACATACAGGAAAAGGGGAAAAATAAATTGATATGCAGTGCATTTAAATGTTGAGATGGACAGTGCTGAGGGAATAACTGATAGTCAAATATACAGAGTAGATGGTATTGCCTTGATTTGGCCTGAATCGTCAGAGGGTGTGACAAACAAACGAAGATCAAAACAAATACCAAGTTTACATATATCCAACTCTACCGAAAGCAAAGTGCAGATATTTTGCTATAGTTTCGACATGTGGCTGAAAGCCGAGTACATACCATTGCAATAAATGTCCCTTAATTAGCATGGTACCAAATGCTGCTGAAGATTGAATTGTGCATTTGTGAAGAGAGGGCTGCAGCTGCATTTGTCAACCCATCTGCTTGGGTGGGTCTCTTTGAGGAACGGACTGAGATGAGATTATTGACCATGACTAAGGCATGTCCATGTTACATCTGTCCATGCATTGACTCACCCCCCCCCCCCCCTCTTAATTCCTATGATTAATTCATCGCTTCATTTGTTCTCCACCCCTCCATTCTCAGACCGACAAATTAAACGCCCTCCCCTGATCAACCCCTTCACGCCTTCAATCATCTTTTTTCTTTTATTTCTTTTTCTCTTGCTAGAAACTCGAGACATTGAAATCCTTGAAGCTACAGCATTTTCTCCCATGCATTGCAACCACTGATCAAATGTTGGTTCATTGCAGTCAAATATTTTGCATTCACCAATCTGTCATTTCTCTTGTAATTTCGTGTTGTTAGTGAGTCTTGTAACCTGATAAAGCCAAGGAGAGTTTGATTATAAAAAAGATTCTGCACGATCCCAAAACCTTTCAGTGTCACTAAGTATAATATATATTATTCTATTCAAATTTGAGCACAAATCATTTCTACATGGTAGTCACCATGGCAGTCACCATGTAGGGTCAGGGTGCATGCAATGTCATGCATATTGACATTGTTTGGTGTTGTTTATTTCTGCTTTTAAATGTGAATGGACGATTTAGTGAAGCACAATTTGAGAAAAACGTTGTGTGTCCAACATGGCCATTTGAAATGGAAGAAAATCCTGTCATCTTAAAACTTCTCAGATTGTTGACAAGAAAGAAATTCAAATGCAGAATCTTTTCAAAACAAAGAAGTGAATTGTTGCTCTTGCAAGTATCCAAGTGCCTGTGAATGAATGCAATTGCAAACAAGAGAAAGAGGTTGAGATCAGAGAGAGATTTCTCGGCCTGTGAGTGAAATATGTCGTTCGTGATTTAGGAGGACCTTATGGTTTCTTTCTGTTCCTTTTCACACAGAAACTTGTATTTTATGGCTGCATCCCGGGACACGTAACGACTCGAGTTTCGAAATGGCTGACGCCACGTGGCCAGGTTCTCAGATAATCTGCAGTTCGCTTTGGAAAACTATTTAGGTATTTCTTCTGCTAGCAAATTTCAAACTTTCTCTTTATAATTCATCGGCGCTTCTTTCTGTTAAAACTTCATAGTAAAGTAAAACCCATTATGTCTTATTCTCCCCAACTTAGTTTTCAAGTTTAACGCTTCCGCCGAACTACTTTACCAGCCTCAGCTACTTGGGAACTCGGCGGATGAATTCGAACATGTGGCAGGCAGCACGTGGGCGCCCTCTCGCGGTGTTAACCTAAATATTATTTCCTTATGCAAGGAGAGACATGTGGAGCAGTTTGAAGCCCTTGCAATCAATGCAAAGACACAAGTGTGATGCAAAGATGCAAGTTTTTGGCTCAGTAATTCTGCCAGATTATGCTTATGTGGCGGTGACAGGTTGCACTTTCCCAGGCATCCATGCCGCCTCCCTCCTGCCCCTCTCATATCACACTCCGCATCCTCCCTACTTCTCCTCATATGCCGGCTACTCTTACTTCATGCAACCAACTCTCTCTTCATATGTTTGCCCCCTTTCTCATATCACTAGTACCATCCCCAACCCCTCGCCTTTGTCCGTCTGTCCGTCTGTCCGTCTATGTCTGTCAGTTTGTCCATCCGTGTATGTCTATCCGCCCTTCATGCAATTCCAGACAACCCTCAATTCTCATACCTCCATGGCAACTCCTGTCCCCAAACAGCAATGCACTATTTCGGTTATTGCCAAATACAAGCTATTGCTCTCCCTGGGCTTGTAGCTCAAGTCTTCAGGCCTTATGCCTCAAATTGCTTGTATTTTATTGGCTGCAGAACAAAAATCGTTTTACCAATTGTATGAATCGGCAAATTTGTCATATTAACCACAGGAATGCTATGAAAACTCCATGCAAAGTGACACGAGACAGTAGCCCATTGGAAATTCATGGATTCCTGAGATCTGTCTGCCGGAACTATTGCTAGTGTGAACTTCGTCAGAACTTTTGGGGATGAGAATGCTGCATTCATCCGCTCACATCTTTTTCCGCTTCCTTCCTGACTTCCTTCCGTCCTTGCAATGCATTCTGGGGGAATTGAGGGGCCATGCACACCTAGAATGGAGAAGAGAGGAGGAAAGAAGAGAAGAGAGGAGAGGAGGAGAGGAGAGAGACAGCAGCCTGGAAAGGAACATGTGCAAGATGCCCTGCAGCCATTTGTGTCACCCTACGTTTGACAAACACATGCCTCCTACATATATTGATTACTCTAATTTGCTGTTTGTCTTCTGTCTCTGCTTTTCCTCGCAAAAGCTAATACACGCCGCACAGGGTGGCCTCCTTCCCAGGCTCCTATTATAACTAAGCATTGCAGCCAACTCCATCTTGGTTGGTTGGTTGGTTGGCTGGTTGGCTGGTTGCTTGCTTACTTGGTTGCTCGTTTGCTTGTTTGCTTGTTTGGTGTGTTGGTTGTTCATTTAATGTAATGCAAGGATTCAAGGAACTAAAACTTTGCATATTGCTCTTATACTACTACTACCATTACTACTACCACTACCACTACTGCTTCTGCTGCTGCTGTTGCTGCCGTTCCCTTGCAAAGGCATCATGCAGGGGGCTGCAGTGGGACCCACAGCTGTTGGGGCTGATGTTGGGGGCTGTTAAAGTGTCGGAATGAGGGAGGCTGGCTGGGGTGGCAGGTGGCGCTGGTGTGCGTGTAGGGTGCTGAATTCCCTGCCCAATCAGCCCCCCATCCAACCCCCTCCCCCCGGACCTCCAGATTGATGGCTGGCTGCCTCCGCACCTGCTGCCCCCCTGCTCCCCCCTCAACACACACACAGACGGGCAGTGGAAAAAGTCAAATAAAACGAACAAGGGTAGCCCGCCCCCCCCCCCCCTACCTCCCCCCAAGTCAACCGTAATCAGTTGGAAAGATGCAAGTGTTCGAGTAAGGTCATTGAACTTGTAAGTAGGTCACTGTATGATTTAAACTGAATAAATATTGGATATGGTATTAGAAAGTATATACAACATCTTGACATTGCAGGGGTTCAAATTGTCCAATAAGTGTGTCAAACAAGAAACTCAAAATGAAAGTGAAGAGTAGTCCGATGAAAATAGTCAGGCATTGTCACTAGAGGTCAGTGGTTGAACTCTAAAATGGTCAGTTCAACACAAACTGATCTTCCATACAAAAAATAAAAAGAATGGGAGATAGTCTCTGTTGCCATATGTTACCCTCTGTTGGAGATTGCAATATGCAAGGGTCATAAATCCCCCCCCCTTCCCACCCCCAGGATGTGAGCCACTGAAGATAGAATCAGCCTGAATGACCACAAGGGACGCTGCAGGACTGACCGCTGGGACGGTCAAATTGAGGCTTAATGCAAACAATGGGACAATCAGCATTGTCCATCAGTCATGGTCATCTGATTCGAGTGCTTAATTGCCACGTTCTGAGGGAATGTATTGCTCATGGTGGCCTCTATGCATTCATTAAAAATTGGGGTAATTGCAATTGACTTGTCTAAAGCCTTTGATTGCATGCCCCATGGTCTTCTCCTAGCCAAACTGTCGGCCTATGGCTTTGACAGGGATTCTTGTGAACTTATGAAATCTTACATTATGGAGCGACAACAACGTGTAAATATAGGAGACACTTACTCTGATTGGATTTATAACATCAAAGGAGTGCCACAGGGTTCCATCTTAGGGCCTCTCTTATTTAACATTTTTATTAATGATTTTCTGTTCTTCAAATTCAACAGCAAAATTTACAATTATGCCGATGATAACACACTCTGTTGTGCAGACTCAGACTTAGATACATTAAAAGATAAACTAAGAGCAGACTGTGTACATGCCATGAAATGGTTTGAAAAGAATAGTATGAAAGCCAATGCAAATAAGTTTCAACTTATGTTTCTATCAAGAAACAAAGATGTGGGTTATGAAAATAAATTAACAGTGGATAACATAGATATCACAAGCTCTGACACATACTAGGTGTGGAACTCGATAAGAATCTTAAGTTTAATAGACACACTGATGAAATATGCAGCCAAGCAGGGAAACAAATAAATGCACTTAAACGAATAAAACATTATCTTGACAAAGATAGCAAGATGACAATATACAATAGTTACATTAATAGTAATTTTAATCACTGCTCAGTAGTATGGATGCTCACTAACAAGACCAATGTAGAAAAACTGGAGAGAACTAATAAAAGGGCAATCCGATTCGCTACAAACAAGTGTCATGAAAGCTATGTAGACATTTGTCATCAAGAAAAACAACTCAATGTGTATAGGAAATGTGTCAAAAACACAGCAATGCTAATGTACAAAGTTAGAAAGGGCATTGCACCAAGTTATGTAAGTGAATTATTTTGCATACAAGAATCACAATATGACATGAGAGACAATGACAAATTTACTCTGCCACAATACAATACAGTGCGCTTTGGCAAAAACAGTATTAGATACTATGGGGCTAAACTATGGAATAGTATTCCAGTATCAATAAAAAAATAGTCAATCACTCAACACTTTCAAATCAGCTGTGAATAAGTGGCTGCTCACATGTGACATTGACTGCATTAAATAAACTGCCGCCACACCCATATTTCCTGATTATTTTCAGATAACAACTGATCTTGACTACACAATATCATCAACATCCGACGGCAAAGCAGTCCAAGACATTTTGATTGTTGAAACAAATGAATGTTTGAATTTTGAATTTTATCTTTATATTTTTTAATAGTCGTGCAGAAGTTTCACAACTTGTATGATTGAATACGACTCAAAATAAACTTTACATACATACATCTTGCTTGCATTCTGATTTCTGATCAAGAATATGTGCCATGCAAAGAACCCATCATTTCGAGATATTTTGTGAGGTTTACCTTATATTTCTATGTAGTTGTAACATGTAGGCCTATGCAAGTATCTGATGTCCCACAGAATCCTGCTTCTAACCAAGGAATTAATGAATGAATGAATGAATGAATTTAATACAACGCCTGTGTGGCATAATGGACACAATTTCTTTTCAACTTCTTTCAGATAACCGTTCAGATTGTAGAGATGTTCAAAACAGTGTCAGCTGAAGTTGTATTTGGACGATATAAATGGAGTAACATCGACCGGCAGATGTCGCCAGCAGCCTGAGTGCTATTTTCCATCTCAATGGTACTCAGTTCGTCAAATGCACTGCGGATGGTAGGCATTTGGTAGGGGAAGTGAAGCAATTCGCAACGAATTGAAATAACACCTTCTAACCTAGGTATGAATTGTCAATAACTCGTTTTAATACCGTTTTGAATACAGAGTCAAGAATGCTACACGGAAATTTCAGTTGAAATAATGGAAAGCATGCAGTCTCTATAAACTCCACTGCCAAATAACACTCCTTTTTAATGCACAAGGTGCAGAATGTAAAGAAAGAAAATCTTGATTTGTATTGACCATATTGCCTCGTGAGAGGAGTCCCTCGGATCGAATGTTATCCAACTTTAAATGAACAGACCCCGAAGAAAAGCATCTGTCTCCGGGGCAACAATCTGTGAGTAAGCTGCGGTTGGAGAGTAAACTCTCAAGCAATGTGGGACTTACTTCTTACTCTCTAACCAAACACAGCAGGTCTGTTGTCTGTCTGTTTGTCTGTCTGTTTGTCCGGGTGAAGAAAGAAACAACAAAGACAGGGCACGTGACATAGCTCTGTTTGACAAGGCCCTCTGGGAATACCTCTATTGTTGCCTTAAAACTGCTCCGAGCAAATCCTTAAGAACGGCATACCATGCACTATAGTAACCTTCATTTCTTTCAAATATTCTGCAGATTTAAAAGCAACTGTTTTTGGGAACTTTTCAGACGTTTAGCACTAAAAGATACACATATTTATTTAGAACATATTTTCCAAGGTAACTTGGAATAATTATTGTTAATACAGCTAAGGTGGAATGTTCATAAATGTAGAACCAAAGTTTAAGGAATGTCAGAGGCAAAATAACATTGTCTGGTGAATCACAAAAGTGTATTAAGAAAGTTATTTTTTTATGTCATTATTATGACAGAAAAACGTGTCAATAAAGAAATGCATAAGAAGCCCAGATCCACGCACTTTTGGTTGATATCAAAAGAAATTGTTCAAATGTTGTTATATATGAACTCAAATTAAGTGTTAAAATCACTGCGTTTTTTGCTGGGAATTTTTTGAGCAAACACAACAGGTTGTACACTTGACAGGACTCAGAGTGACCTTAAACTTTGCTGAGAGAATTTTCCGAGGCTTAAATGGCTGAGCCTTGAATAGAGGGCTCCCAGGCCAAGGCTTATGTAAACATGCAGACATTTCTATTGCTTTGTATGGACTTCAAAAGGGAACATCTCTACCAAATGACACTCCCTCATGAAGGAGATTTGTAAATACCCCGACAAAAAACCCCATGTTCTGTGCTTTTAGTGAAAGATGCCTCATACATTTGGCTAAAAATGCACATCTAGAGTTACTCTTCACAGATCAGCAACAAAAGTCCATTTCACTGGCCACACTGAACACAAAAACTCTATTGACTCCAACAAACAATTGGTTTATTCAAATCCATTGTGAAATGCTACCATGTCGCTGTCAGTGTTCATAAATCCATTTTATTCCTTATTTATTATTTTTACAATGATTTTGTTTTTCAGTCTATGCAAAACCACTTTTCTCAGTGACAGGAAAAAGTCTCGCATCGTGGTTCAAAATTCCAAGCCTTAGCATCTCATCATGACTTCTGCATCAGGCTGGCAATACAAAGCAAACATTGGACTTGACGTCATTCAGTAGAAGCCGTTAGATGGCAGCTCTGCAGAGTTTAGCCAAAGGGTTCACAGAGGGCGCCCTGGTCTAGGGCTCATGGAGATGGGAATTTATGGCTAAATCTCTTATCTCACCAATGCATTCGCTGAAAGCACACTCTTATTGTTGAGAATTGGTTAGCCAAAGAGCATACCATATTTGACACTTAGTCACTAAGTAAGCAGAAGAAAGCTGAATTTTTAAAATGCATCGAAATAGAACAGGAGAAATAGATTTGACTGCCACAACCAACATATCACAAAAAGGCTGTAAATTATATTATACATACAAGACTCAAGACTGGGCATATGGACATGGGAAAGACAGAGGCAGTCCAAATTAAATTCTACCAGAGTTATCGAATTTTGCTAAAACTGTATTGACACAGGCAAGCAATTGGTGTCTTCAATTCAATTGTGAAATGTTGACCTTCCCAAGCCTCTGGTTCACTGCTGCAAGGGGCTGCATGTGTAGTTCATATTGTTCAGAGTCTTTGACGCATCCAATTTTTCCTAAAAAGAAAAAAAATAGGACCATTAGCACCGAATTGACAACCAGTAGATCTAATTTCTGCTGTGCAACGGCAAAGTCCACAGCTCCAGCAAATACTGCAGTATACAGCTGCCATTTGTAGCTGCGGCCAACTTTGTAGGTGCTGCCAATTTTTGCAGGCGCAGTTACCTTTCGCCAATTTCTGGCAGCTGCAACAACACTCGCAGCAAAATTGGTAGGCCTGAATTCGGGGCAGCAAGAATCCTGGCGGGGGAGCAAGGAATTTGACAGTGTAAAAAGGTAATAATCATACGAAAATAGCCCCGTTCCTGTGCTAAATACTTCGTACCAGAAGAATTAAAAAAAATATCTTGTTTGCCGCTTAGTTAAATTTAACGTGCGAAGTGATTGATCTACTTTCGGCAACTATCTCGCCATACTTTAATAAAAGTTTATCATATGTCAAAAATAAATATGGGGTAAATCGCTGCCACGTTACCTGGTGACATTTTCTAGATACGTGGATGACCACATATAGAAATGAAGGATCTAACTCCCAGTACTGCCACCTGGGGTGTTTTAAGCCCATCAGATGGAAGTTCCGTCGTGAGGTAGTCTGTCGAACTACCAGGCCTCTGTGTTGCCATAATAGCCACTCATAATTAGCAAGGTAACGGGTGAGCTGAAGGTCAAGTTTCAGCGTAAAAATGCATGAGCATATTAAGAGGTAGGAAAAGGCAGACTGACAGAGTCAGAAATGAATAAATTGGAGTCAGCGAAGTTCAAATCCAAGGACATGATAAATCCTCTTTTTATAATATCTTCCTTAAACAAAGGTCAGTCGGTTGAAACGGCGACCATCTGTCCCGTCATTTCCGAGATGTTGCTTAACGAACGAAAGGAGAGACAGGAAGACGGTGGCGCCCTCACTTTACCGGAAACAGGAAACGCGCCATCTTGCGGCCGGATGCCGAACTGGACTCATCTGCCCAGGGTGGGAGCATCTTGCTGCCTCGCCTCGGGACCACTCATCCATCACAGACGCAAATATTTTTGAAGGAGGTTGTGCGGAATTTGTCAAAAAGAAACCAGGCTGACCTTCGCTTAATTGGAGCAAGAGAGCGGACTATTTGTCTTGGCGGACGCACACACTAATTGTGACGTCCTCAGGGGTTACCGGATGAATTAATGTATTCTTCCGCTCATGTCATTCTATCGGAAATGCACGTAAAAGAACTCGATGGTAAACAAGCTCAGTTATTTGGATATAAAATGAAAATACAAAGATTTATGACCCAAATGATACCTGAGTCTTGGATATTAATATACCGAGGAAGTTAGCAGTTAGGTAGTGAAGTTATCTCTGGACAGACAGGTGAATCTCGGGACAAACGCTGGCCGACTCTACATGAAGGATAAACGCATGGAAAACCCATGGTTTTTGCCTTATTAAAGGGGAACTAACACCTTTTGCACTTTACCTCTCACATGTTAGCTTGGGTCCATAGAAACACATCCACGCTAATCATAACTTGTATATGTGCCCTGGTAATGAAATATCCTGCATTCATTAGCTCCGTTTTGTGAACCACGGAGGCCACCATTTTTGTCTTTCCCGGTGTTTTGCACTGACCGGAAATACGTCACTGTTGTACCAGGTCTTAGCATGGAGTCACTAGAGTGGCCTTAGCCAATGAGAGCCAAGTATCCTGGAGGCTCGGCATTGCAATCCAACTAGTGAACTGTCAAAAACCGTTTTAGACACAGGTGTTAATTGCACTTTCAAAGCTTTTGTAAAGGGCATGTCACAGTTCTTACTAAGTGTCAAGTAATTGCATTAAATGCAATTATCAATTGCTTTATAGCAAAATGCACAGCTATGGAATCTCAAAACAATATGATACATCAGAACAAATGATAATTACAGAGAAACAGCTATCAATTATCCTGTATTGTGCAGTAGCCCTGGCTTGTTCAGGTAACATTCTGTCGTAAGATTGCTATTAGTACTGTACACAGGAATTAATTGATTAATCATTTAGAGTGGATTAAGAGGATGCTATATATTTTTTTTCTTAAATTCTAATTATATTCCCAGCCATATGTTCAGTAATATAGCAATACCAAATATGAGCTTAATCTAATCAGGAAGTGATAACATCTAGCAAATTATGCCTATCGTGATATTAAACAACTTTCATTTTGCTCTGGAAAAATAAAATGTCCAATATGGGTACTATTAGATAAGAGGCTTCAGATAATATAGAATCAGGGTTATTTGTCCACACAGGGAGCAAATATGCATATAGGCCTACTCATATTATACAAACTGGTAATTGCAATGCCAATCGTGCTGTTTCTCAAATTGCAATTAACACCTTGTGTATGTGCTATCTTTTCTTGTCATTGATTACAATTGCAATGAACAGTGAATCGGATTGCAATCTGTGCAGGATGGGAAATGTATTTGTATGTGTGATATGTACATAAGTGACGTCACTACCTTTGGTGCTGTGTGCAATAATGGCGGCCCCCAGCGTTTCGGCGGATCGTAAAAACTGTCCTTTTAATTTGCTGAAAACCATACCAAACCCAACTTTAAGACATTTTTTTTCACTGAAATATGTTTTTTTATATCTAATTGAACTTTTAAAATTAACATACAAATCTCCTTTAGTTCCCCTTTAACATGAGGTGAAAACCATGCATTTTCCATGTGTTCATCCAAACGCATGGAAAACTCATGTAGCACATTTGGTCATGTAGCCGACGTGGGGCCGATTTTGCCCACGAGCAGCCGACTGGGTGGTGTTCAATGTTCAAATGGAGGTGCCTTGTACTCGGTGCCTATGGAAGGGCTGAAAAATATTCCATTTAGTGCATAGCGTAGGTGCAGCCAATGCTTCCTGCCATTTTATCATCATCACCGTTGCCTCTTCAATTGGTTTTCGCTGACTGACTCTGAGCAAAAGTGAAATTGTAGACCATGTAGCATGGACCTTGGATGAACTAGTTCATGAACTAGTTCATCCAAGCATGGACGTTCTGTTGCAGAATGATGTTGCTATAGACACCTATATAAAGACACGATTTAAAACAGTTGGATGGATTTGGTTTCGTTGGTAAGGGTATTAATGTATTTTAGTTGTTTGAATTCCCCAATTTTATATTATTGGAGAGGGGGAGGGGGCATGGGTTTTCACGGGGGGGGGGGGGGGGGGGGGCAACTTAGGGATTGCACCACAGCGGCCTCTGGGGGTCAGTATCAGTGCCACACAGCCATAGCTTCTCACTGGTCCCTTCTGATACCTTCCTGTGATACCCACCCCCCTCCCCCTGCATACTCATGGACAGATAGCCCCACTCTGGGGTCACAACACTGTCCCTATCAGCAGCGCACCTGGCGGACGGGTGAACACCTTTTGCTGCCCCCCCCCCCCTTGCATGCTTACTAAGTAACTGCATAACTTTTAGCATTTCTGTGAAAGGTGATTTTTTGCATAAAATACAATATTCCTCTAAAATAGGTCCGAATTGCAGACAGCCTAAGACAGGGTTAACACGATAATTGCTATTTATAAGAAACTAACCAAGTCGGACTTTACGTATTTTGATAATCATTTCACATGAATATTTGAGGGATGTGGAAAATACACAACCTCCCATCCAACCAGCAGGATGGCCAGGCAGGCTGGGCGATAAAGCGGCAGGAGGGGGAGCACTGGCCGACTCAGATAGCGACCACAAAAAAGATTTGGAAAGCTGGGCGGAAAATAACTCATAAACAATAAAGCGCGCGTTATCTGCGTCATGCAGAGCGTCCGACGCGGGTGACGGCCGTCCTGGCTGGCGGCTTAGTGACGTCATCACGTAATCGCCTTGAAACAACGTCCTGGCTCACAGACGAACGCCACAATCCCCCAAAACAGCGTCATCGCAGGTGCTGCATGCAGTCCATCTCTCCCATTAAAAGAGAAAAAAAAAAAAAAGACTAAAACTTCTTAACTTTTACCTTAAGTGCATCCAAGCGATAGAAAGTATTACATTTTATTCATTAGACATTTTGGATGACTGACTTCTTCATAGTCAAAGGGAAGGTTATGTTGACTAAGACTGACTAACCGGACAAATACAAATGTATATATATGTTGGTCTTTAGAAACTGCATCTTTGCCACACTAGCGACATCTACTTCCTGCAGTTTTGCAATTCATTGAAGGTGAGAAAACACTGAAAGCTATTTGTCAATTTGTTTCTTTACTGTCTTTGAATTTTCGATCTCATTATGGAATTATACCAGGCCAACCTCCTCTTCCTCCTCCTCCTCCTCCTCCTTCTCCTCTCCTCCTAATATTTTTTCAGAGAGAAATGAGAATATAATCAAGGAGAGTAAAGGACTTATTTCTTGGTTGCCAGAAAATATCAGCAGAAAACAGAGAGTTGATCCCGAGGCTTTCTGGAACTGGCTGCTTGGTTTATGATTCCAATCCTAATGACATGTTTTGTGTATGGCTCGCCAGGCGGCGCTGTGCTAGGGCATTGTGGCTGGGATTTGGCCCATAATGCAGCCCCCCTCAATGCTATCAGTAAGGACCTGCATGTCCCAAGAGCAGGAGCCCCTATCAGACCCCCTCCCCACAGCCCCCCCCCCTGTCCTACCCAGGTGAATC
This sequence comes from Alitta virens, assembly GCA_932294295.1. Lineage (NCBI taxonomy): Eukaryota > Metazoa > Annelida > Polychaeta > Phyllodocida > Nereididae > Alitta > Alitta virens. The sequence continues at coordinate 38,989,687 of OW028582.1, forward strand.
ATTTGCTGTTAAATGGTGATAATGCTCCTCTCTGCATAGCTCCTGATAACTCTGATTTAAACTATGAAATGCAATATACCAGAATTACAGGATTAGTGAAATAAAAAGAGAAAGAGTCCAGTGATATAGGGTAGAAAATACGCATAATAGTGATGGGTGATGCAGTCCTTCGATCGGACATCCCTGGGTTGGAATCCTGGTCCATGAACTTGGTAAATCTCAGATCTACAGCAAATCAATGTAATTAGGACATGTTAGTGCAAGAATTTTCAAATACTTTTCAAAAACGTCAAAACAGGCCATAGAGTTTTCTAAATGAAAGGTTATAATAAATTTTGTCAAATTGCCCAAGGCAGGCGTAATGATGAGATAATCAGGCTTTGGATGCACTCCATAGTCTACATTTGCCCTATTGGTGGGTCATTTGAGGGACATTTAAGCTGCTTCAGCATAGAGATGCCAATTTAATTACTTCTGTAGTAATGGTGATCGATGTGGCTGTATCAATGTCATGTTGTTATATCGCAGTCTAACCAGTAGTGGTGGGTGGATGAGGGCATTTCTCCTGTATTTCTGCACATGATGGGCTTATTAGGACAGGCAAGGACCATCCTAGTGAATAATTTGAGCTCATAGTGAGCTCACAGAAACTCACATAGAGGTCATACAATAAGATCACTGTGAGTGGTCTCACAGTGAGCGAGCTTACAGCTGAGTAACGTTGTTGCAACTAATGATGAACTAAACAACTTCATTCATGATTTTCCCAAGCTGGGTTTGAACCTACAAGCCCCACAGTCCTACACCCTAACCACTGCACCAGCCGGCCACTTAGAAAATGGGTAGCCTCGTCTTGGTATAATTAAACAAAATTAATAAGCTAGGATAGTGAAACTACTTTTATCAAGTCATGCAATGTAACAATGTAATTCATACAGATTTATATATTGTGGATTGGTGCAGTGGAACTCTGTGGATATCTCGCTGTGTCATTGATGACAGTTGCTTATATAAGTGGTGTTAAATTAAAAAGAAGATCAACCTATTTTTTTGGCAGAAGTCATTAATTTTCTTCAAGAGTAAAAAGGATGGGGATCGAATCCAGGTTACCCACACAATAAGCAGGCCACTACACCATGGACACCCTTATGGTGAGCTAACTGTGATGTCAACTTGTGATCTCATCCTGTGAGGTTTGAGTGAAGTCACTGTGAGTCCATCATTGACTCACGTCTTCACTGGGATGGCAATTAGATGATGGATAAAACAGCCATCCAACCCGGGACCCAGCGGTTGGAACCCCAGCGTGCTACCACTGAGCTAGGCTCTCACCCCAACAGTCTGACCAGAGCCTATCACTTGAGCCAAGCGTTCTATTGTCCTAAAATGGTTGTTTATCTATAGGATAGTCAAGTGGTTAAGGTTTTCCCCTTTAAATGCATGAGGTTTTAGATTTCAACCAGTCAGCATCTTCAGACTGCAAAACGTTCAAATTTTCTCTAATATTTCTGTATCCTGTACCCTAGAACAGGCCCTATCGTAAAAGATTCTTCCAGTAGGTCCACTTAAAGTTTACCCCCTCCCAAAAAAAAGGTCGGGTCTATTCATCGACTGTGATTTGATTTAAATTCACTGCAGACTGGGCTGGACACGTAGGAAGGGCTGGTCAGAGGTGGACAGAGCTGGACCGAGGTGGACAGGGGCGACTAACTCCTGCGATTGACAGCCCCCCAGCTGCCCACGGAGACACGATCGACTGATCACACCCTCTCATCACCGCTGTCCATCAATTATCTGTAATCCCAGACGCCCCCCCCCCCTCCCCTAAACCCCATTGCGCGTTTTTCTTTTCATTGAAGAGCGCCATGGCATCTGCTAGCAGCACGCCCTCTGTCGGATATCTGCAGCACCACAGCGCCCTCTAGAGCAAAATGGCGGCGTCACGGCCCCATGGCTGCCTGCCGCTGATAACATTCATCCCGCCGACTCTCCCAAAAACAAATAATTTGCACAAGAGTGTGTTTTGAGGCGATTACATCACCCCGATGGCCTTACATAAGTTGCCTTACACTTTGCTTATCGGATAGAAGCATGGCCAGTCGCTGTTCCATTCCACTGCACAGGATTTTGGCCACGGGCTCAAGGCTGCAGCATGCAGCATCATGGTTGCCTCATAATGGAACTTGGTCCAACCAGTGTCATCCGCAGAGCACTTCCTCCTCTGAAATGTATTTATTTATCCTGTTTCTAGGAGAAGTTTTCATGCAGGCATTCCAACACGTGAAAATTGCAGGCTGACCCAGTTACTTTGCTAATTAATCGTGGGTCCTACATTTTATATGGGATCTGCGATAGGAATACTCGGGTCATTGAAAATAAATTGTGTACCTTATATGCTGAACTGGTAAGTTTTTTTGACAATATGGTGATATAATGATTGCAGCTTATACTTAAGCGAATAACTTATTTAATGGAATGAAAATAAAATGTACAGGACCTGTCTGATATACCCAGAGAGACAGGATCCCTCATACAGAATTCTAAGTGGTTGCAGTGATGAGAAACGGGTAAAAAAAATGGTAAAATATAGAGGATATTATTAAAAGGTGAACCATTGGTGGATGGTATTTCAGTGAATGACAACAGACAGGTTGTTGTGAATCTGTGATCATCAGTGAGTGGGGGCTGGTCTCTGTGACAAGCAGTGTGTGATGTCATGTGACCACTTGTGATCATAACCCCCCCCCCTGTCCACTCCCCCCCCCCCCCATGTAAGTCAGATGAGCCTTGAAGAGTGTGCACAGTGAGAGGGGAGGAGGACGTGGCTCTGCTGCAGCCCTTCAGATAAGCCCTATCAGGCCCCTGCAGCATCTCTGCACTGCAGCCTGCCCTGCCTTATCCTGGCCCTGCAACCACTGCAGCCAGCCATGGTCCGCTTCACACCTGCCCCCCTCCCCTTCCCCCAAATCACAACTGGCCTGGCATTAATGCTATTGCTGTTCACATAAGTAATTAAGCAGTAGGCCTATGTGTCGTTTGTTTTAGTATTAAATATGAACACTGTATAAAACAGTTTCTCACCCAGATCTCATTCTTTTTTTGTTTTTTGCCTTCTTCCATTATTACCATTCTTATTTCATACCCTCTCTTTTTCCTTCCCTTATTCCTTCTCTCATCCTCCCTCTTCCTTCTTCTTCCTTCTTCTTCCTTCTTCTTCCTTCTTCTTCCTTTCTCTTCCTTTCTCTTCCTTTTCTGTCTTCTTCTCTATCTTCACTCTCTCTTCCATCCCTCTTCTTATCTTCTTTCTTCCCTCTTCCTTCCCTCTTCCTTCCTTCTTCCTGCCTTCTTCTTCCTTTCTTCCTTCTCTGATACATGTCAGACAGACAGACCGACAGACATACAGTTGGCTAGACAGAAAGACAGATAGATAGATAGACAGATAGATAGGCAGATAGATAGATAGATAGATAGATAGACAGATAGACAGATAGATAGATAGACAGATAGACAGATAGATAGATTGTACGCAATGTAGCATATAAAAAAAATAGGCTGCGCTGCAGCTAAACCCTCAGCGAATCCCACATAGCACACAGGCATCATTAAAATTGTTATGTGTTCGTCCGGGCGTTACAATTTCATTTCCAGAGCAGAACTCTACCACACACTTTCGTTTCTAGAGCTGAACTCTAACACTAATGCGCTAACCCTAATGAAATTTTATACAGTAACACCTAGTGGTGCCTTGTGATAGCTACACTGACATATATTGGCTATATTTAAAAAAAATATTATTTCTCGAGTGTTTATATAGTTTGTGCCGTGAACTGAAGCAATGCTAATTAGAGTCCAAGATGTCCTACTTTTTTAACTCTTGAATTTCTTCATTTTTTCATTATATTCTGTCAAGTGTAAAATAATATAGTGTTCCCATGGGTTATAAAAAAGTCTGAAAAAGTCTTACTTTCTTTTTGTAAATATTAAGGCCCATACTTAATTTTACTTTTGTCCACTAAGTCTTACATTGTCCTATTTTGCTGCAAATATACTTGGATATTAACATCTACATTGTAATATTCAGACGATTTGGTACATATAAATGAATAGAAATTATTAACTTTCTTTAAATACACAAGAACTGTTTATTTTATTGCTTAATGGCCTAACCCTAACCCTGATTGTTTTATTGACAATGAAATTAAATATATTGGTGTATATTACTATATTAGTGGTCTTATTTTTCTTGCGCATGATATTATAATATCCTACAAATATCTTATGTCTTACGAAGGTAAACCTGCAGGAACCCTGTATTAACAGCAATCCATTATGTTCAGAGCCCTCCCGCCAAGTGAGCATAAAAAGTATTCTCTATTCTTTTCTTGCCATTTAATGGTTCTGTCTTAAAGATTTTATGCACAATAAGGAGTATTCAGTTCACTAGAAATATAAACACAATAGCATGTTCCCTTAACTAATCTACAACTAAGATTATCATTTATATGTCCAAAATAGTGATCCTAAGGAATATATATTTAAAATTCAGCAATAATATTATGCCACTTTAAGATTTTGGTTATAATTTCACACAAAATTAACCTTCAAGGTTTTTCATTTACTTGTATTTAAATAAATAAAGCCTAAATACAAGTAAATACAAAATCTCAAAGGTTTATTTTGTATGGAGTGATACTCAACACACCCATTTTAATGCTTCTATAAGTCAAAATATTTTTTGCTCGCTGTTTAAATTTAGCTGGCAACTGAAGGAACTATATATTATCAATTGCAATATTCCCTTCAGTTACTGAATTCTTGGGTTGCTGATTTGCATTAAACTATGGCATTTATAAATTAGTATTATAACCAAACACTTTACAGGTGTATATTAAGATAACAATAATAAGTTTTGGAGTCAAGTGAAAGTAATATAGATCATCATGCAACTAATTATAATGAAATTGCTAATTATAAACAAAAACTATTGAATGGGTTGAGCATGGTAATACTGTGATCAAATATTAATAATTGTACATGAATTGTACAACATTTATGGCTGTCATTGCTAAGTATGGGATGCTAAGGAATATGAAGGAAGCAACACAAATTTTGCATTTTTCCCAGATTTTCCAATATTATGAACAAAAAACAGAATGATGAAACTTATGTCAAAAAGAAGTTTTAAAGTGAAAGTACTATAATCTAGATATATCATTGGCAAACTGTTACTAATGTAAGGATCATAGAGTCATTGATATGAGGGTTTGAAAGAGTACCTGTCCAAATTTTCATATTTTCCTTATTAAATAAAATGTTCCATCATAAATGGTAATGAAACCCCAAAAAGGGTATCTCTACACTATTTTAGACATATTCTTACTAAGTTTAGTATGCATGTAGGTGCAGTAGTGTGTGTGTCCTGCTCTCGAAACAGAAATTATTTTTTTCTTTTTTTTTCTTTTTTCTCTAAATATTTTAAAACACAGCTCAGATATGTCAATGTGACTATCACAATGCACAGCTAAGCTATATAGAGTAATAACATATACAATTGGTAAGTGCATTTATGGTAGAGTTATGCTCTGCAAACACAATTTTTAGCATTTATTTCTGGTTTTCCATTATTTTGTAATTAGCATGAAATGAATATCAAACTGAAGTTTAAAAAGTGAAAATACTATAATTTAGATGTGTATTGATACAATTTCATTCATGTAAGGTAAATAGTGTCTTTTATATGGAGGTTTGAAGAAGTAGGAAGTTTCCCTATTTTGCCCTAATTTTGAAATTTCTATAGTATTTACGACCATGAGACCCCCAAAAGGCACCACTACACTATTTTAGACATATTATGACAAAGTTTTAAGCATGTAGGTGCACTAGTGTCAGAGTTCTGCTCCGGAAACAAAATAAAAAATGGTTTTCCAAATTTTGTAAAACATAGCCAACATATGTCAATGTGACTATCAAAAGGTACCACAAGGCCATATAGAGTATTACTGTATAAAATTTCGTAAGGGTAAGTGCATTAGTGTTATAGTTCTGCTCAGGAAACAAAAGTGTTACCCCCACCCGTCCGCCCGTCCGTCCACATGCCCGACCGTCTGCCCGTCGGACAGACATTGATGATAACAAAAATCATTTTCGAACTTTGTTCGCTGAGGGTTAAAAACCAAATGCTGAAAATGGGGAAGAGTTCAGATTGATAAATTTTAACAAAGTTTACAATAATGGAATTCATGAAATAATTTCATACATTTCAATATTGGCCTATTTATATTAGTGTACATGGCTTTCAATGATGTAAATGATCCAATTTATGCTGTTTCACTTGAGAGACAATGAGCTTACTATCTACCTACATTATTTCATTCCTAAGAAAATTAATGCGATTTGAATCAGTAACTATGGTGTTTTGGCTTGTTTTAATGACAAAAATCCATCTGATAGGCAATGCCATACTAATGTGATAGAAATATGATTGCAGTGTATTTTCACATTAATGACATTATGAACTGACAACTTGTAGTGCATACCAGCCTTTATGTAACTTGGTACATCTGCATAAGGCGTGGCTTCACAGTAGCCTTTTGAGTAATGTTTAGAGTATAGCCACCACTTTCACACAGATCTCATCTTTAAGAAGAGGCCGCATATATTATGTTAATTATGACATGTCCCACACCTCATTGTATATATCTCTTTACCCTGCTCGATGAATGTAAGTTAAAAATCGTTTATAATATTCACATAAATATAATCAGGAGAAGTTGAATTTCCAACTGGCGAAGAACATTGTGAAATATTTGCAGTTCAAGTTATATTTCCCATATGTTAAAGTTTGTCCACAGAATCAATGTCACTCCTGTTACCATGGTATTAAAATGCCTCTAGATGAAAAACTAAATTGTTAGGTTTGTGCACTTTTCAAAGATGAAAGCACTGATATGGATGTCTGCTTATCTTACACATTTCAAATAATATTTTTCAATATTTAAAGAAAACAGTTTGTATCGGCAGGGGGTGACTTTTAAACCTCCTACAAAGAGGTGCCTCTTTCAGAGGTTCCAAATGGGTTTCCACGTCTACGTTAGCTATCTTTTGAATGGTCACAGCTATTACCTTAAACAGAAAAAGGGTGCATTTTGACAATGTTTGGGACACACTCTTCAACATAGTATAGATGAAGATTTTCTAGGTTGAGGCTCGCCTACAAAAATAGACTGCTAATATTATTAAATCCAATAATTGTGAAGGTTACAAAATATTTTATCTGTTTCCTAACACATCTGTAATCGGGTTGATGTGCGCCTTTACACTTCATAAATGTATTTCATATGCATGACCCATCTTAATAGTAAAGTATGATCCATGGCCATAATTACTGCCACATTTAAAACCAGTCATCGTAAGAAACATTATCAGAATCTTCCTATTTTGGGTGCAAATCATTGCACTAATGCTAATATGCATTGGGACTACGCGTGTTTGTTGCATCACATACATTGTTCAAGACAAAATACATTGTTAGGTTCAGCACCTTTTGAGTTAGCATTATTATAAAGTTATCACAAACAGGTTGACTAATCATTTCTACAACATGTATATTTTGTGAGATTTAGCATATAAAAATTAATATTCCTAATGTAGTTTTGATGTAACCAGTCAGACACAGCGGATTCGAAGCTGTTGAGTGAGACTTTGCTTCTTATGTTACTTGGGATATGCGCCCATACCTTTGCTCTATATTACCTTAAGCTTTTTTGACATATTTAATGGTGTTCAAGTGGGGGATACTGGAAGTGTTTGCTCTCAGATTATAAAGGTCTTCCCTAACAGAAACAATTTCTTGTAGGTATGACGGAGCCATCTTGTGCTTTATTTTGTACATTTGTATTGCCGCTGATTTTATGCTTCTGTACATTGTACTTCAAATGGCATATCATTTTGATTTTCAACAAATCTTAAACCTCTTTTGTTTACACTTTCGAGTTTGTCTAAGTTTATTAGTTTGCCTGAACATCCAGACAAGGGGACAATATTTGAAGATGCTATAGCTGTTGTTTAGCTTGTTGTTTATCCAAATAATGTTTTATTCTTTTTAAGGCATTGCATGATTTGCTTACTTGTCTGATAACATATGTTATCTAAGTGGATACTGAAGTTTAGATTATTATCAATCTCTATGCCTAGCACATCTAAGGACGAGGATGACCTCATGCACTAGTTATTTATCACCAAAGCTAGTTTTGTCATTTTTGCCAAGAAACATTAGTAGAAATTTTTCTGCATTGGCTTTCATGTAGTTTGCTTGGACCCATTCCATCGCTTTTAATCAGGCCTCTTCAAGCGTTATCCTTACTTCATTTACGTCAGAGCTAATGTTGGCTGTTACGGATTAGAGACATAGAGACGCATGTGCTCTGCTGAATTTCTTGATTTTCAACCATTTACAAAGGATGCTGGACATTGTATTTTGCACAGGAGTTGTGTGAACACTTCAGGAATCTTTTGAAGCTATTTTGGTTGAAAAGTGACATTTGGAAACATTTTTATGAGCCAATTTTAAGATTTTGGCACGCTTGAATGAACATTGTTCTTGTGGAAATTTCCCTTTTCTCCAAGCTGTGAAGAACAAGGTGTTACCCCGAAGGTGTCGACATGTCTACACATGGAAAACAAGGGGAAAAGTCAGAAACACAGAAGAATGGACATGTGAACCAACTGGACTGTGAAACTGCTAACCACTCAGAAGCGGCTTTCTCATTTTACATGTCTGTCTAATTGTAGACATGACAGATCAGCTGAGCCAGTGGGTGGTGTTGACATGGTCCAGTGCTGCTTATGTGCCACTTGGTACCATTATGAATGTGTGGGACTAAACCAAGATGATGTAGTTGGAGTGTGGCCCTGCTTGTCCTGTCGTTTGATCCCATCTCAGATAAGCCTCATGAAACAGGAGATCTTAACCCTGCTCTCCATCAATGAGGCTCTCAACCAGCAAGTCTCACGGATTACCAAACTGCTTGAAGATCAGTCCAAGAGGAGCTACCACAATGATGACCTTGAGGATGATGACCTTGATGAAGATGAGGATGAACCTGTACCAAATGGAGCCCTGCTCATGGGTGACAGTCTTCTTCGCAATATCAAATCTACCTCTGCTGATCTCTCAGTCGAAAGCATCAGTGGTGCTCGTCTCTGTAACATGAAGAAACGTCTAATATAAATGCTATCAATCCACGGAGAAAACACCTGATGGATCTCTATATAATGTGTGGCACAAACGATGTTGCTACAAGAAAGTCAGGTGAGAAAATTGCAAGAGACTTTGCGGAAGTAATTCAATTGGCTAAGGATAGGGCTGAAAATGTGCATTTTTCGAGTATTCCTCCACGGACGGATGCTCAATGCGATCTGAAGAAAATTGATGCTGTAAACCAGCTGTTTGCAGCTAATGCCAGAGAAAATGATGTTTCATTTATCATACATGACAATAACTTTCTCTTTCGAGATGGAACTGTAGATGAGTCCCTGCTTAATACTGTAGATGGCCTCCATCTCTCAGAAAAAGGGGTGTGTAAAGTACTGAACAATCTTGGCCTGCAAGACAAAGCTTGAGCTGAATTTAGCCCCACTTTATCCACCACAAAAAATGGCATTAAAGAGCAACAAGTTAGTGCTACAAAGGCTGCCAGTGCTTTGGGATGCGCCTCTCCCACCTCCCCCTCCCCCACCTGCCTTCAAGCCACAAAGCACTCCTCGTCCAAGCAGCCCACATACAACATATTCTGCTGAGAAAAGACCAGGAAGTGACTCCTCAGAAGATCCTGTCCTTTTGAAAGGATCCAGAAATCCCCTCAGCAACCTTCACATTACCCCAATAAGTGTTTGGGGCATGACTTTTCGAAGCACAGAACATGCGTACCAATTCCGAAAGGCCACAGAGATGGGTCAGCATTGAGTTGCGGAAGACATCCGACTGACTCACTCCTCATATGATGCAATGGAGATTGCCAAAAATCTCAACACAGGTGACAAATGGTTGAACATGAAAAAAAGCATCATGTATGAACTTTTGAAAGCAAAGGCTGATCAAAGCAATGTCTTCTGCAACAAGTTGACCTCAACGAATGGTAGACTATTGGTGGATGACACCTCACATGATTACTGGGGCAAAGGTAGCTCAGGAGCTGGTCTGAACATGCTGGGTCGGCTCTTAATGACCCTAAGAGACACCTACATCCCCAAAAACACGTATGTCCCCCTATCTAGCCACTCAAACCATCAGAGAGGAATGTCCCACCACCCTGATCTCCCTAGACACCCTGATGATCTCAAACATGCTGAAGTTGTACCCTTGTTCAAGAAGAAAGATAAGTTTGACAAGGCCAACTACAGGCCAGTGAGTATTCTAATCAGTCTTTCAAAAGTCGTAGAAGGTTTAATATGTGACCAGCGGATGTCTTATTTTGAAAATATACTGTGTAAAGAACTTTCAGCCTACAGGAAATACTATGGAAGCAGTAATGTTTTAGTGCATTGTGTAGAGCAATGGAAATGTGCATTAGATAATGGTGACACTGTAGGATGTATAATGATGGATCTATCAAAGGCTTTCGATAGTATTCCCCATGGCCTTACAATTGCTAATTTAGCTGCATATGGTGCTGATCATAAAAGTTGTAATTTCTTCAGAAGTTATCTATCTTATAGAAAACAGAGAGTAAGGTTAGGAGCCTGTAAAAGTGAATGGTTGCATGTGGAAAGGGGTGTCCCCCAGGGGTCACTGACTGGACCAGTTTTGTTCAATATTTTTCTTAATGATCTTGTAATAATGTTGAAAGGTAAATGTCACATATACAATTATGCAGATGACAATTCTTTAGCCTATTTTCATAAAGATCCATCTATTGTAAAAAGTAAATTAGAAAATGCTTCTCACTGTGCTCTAGAATGGTTTAAGTTAAATCACATGGAAGCAAATCCATCAAAGTTTCAGTCTATTGTTTTTAGCAGGCAAAAGTGTGATATTATGTTTTGTTTTGATGGAAATGTTATTCAAACAGAAAACTGTGTCAAACTACTAGGTGTTTATATAGATGATCAACTAAATTTCAATCAACATATAAAGGAAATAACTGTGAAATGTGCTAGGCAAGTAAGTGCTCTTGGGAGATTGTCAAAGAAACTAAGTGTGCCATGTAAAATGAAGATTCTTGAAGCTTTTGTCTTATCAAATTTCAGTTATTGTTCAACACTCTATCATTTTTGTAATGTAACTGATAGCAGAAAAATGGAAAAGCTTTATGAAAGAGCCCTACGATATGTCTATTTAGATTTTGAATGTAATAAATCATCTTTGTAATTAACAAGAATAAGGGAGCTATTGATAGCAGTATTCAAGATAAGAAATGATATGATGCCACCTATAGACTCAGACATTTTTAAAGTACAAAATTCACCTTATGATATGAGATATATACACTTGAAGACAAAAACTTTTAATACAGTAAGATATGGTTTTAAATCTTTACAACATCATGGCGCTATGTATTTTAACAGCCTAAATTTAACAAGAGATTTTGACAACATTATTGACTTTAAAGACTTCGTCAGAAATTGGGTACCAAATTGTCTATGTGGTTTATGTGTTTTATGTGATTTTAAGTAATGCTTGCCTCTATATTTCCATTATACAATTTTAAGTTACATTGTGATTTTAATGATGATCCTATATTATCAACTTAATTTTTTGCATGATCTTTAAATTTGTTATATTCTTTGTTTTTGTTGTTTTATGTCGGCAAAAAGCGCTTGCGCTTATGTTTTATACTTTGTACATTTTATCCGACAATAAATAAATGTTTTTACTTTTTTTTTTACTTTAATGTAATGTATTGTTATCTGCCTGATATATTTCTTTGAACTTAAATTGAAAAACAAGAGATCATATAAGAAAATGTGGAACAACAGGGGACCGAGAATAGATCTTTGTACATGTCCAAATGTGCCACGTGCATTTTCCATGAGAAGGATAAACGCATGGTTTTTAGCTTATTATAATGAGGCAAAAACCATGTGTTTTCTATGCATGGAACGCATGGAAAACGCACATGGCGCAATTGGTTTTGACTCGTTGTAATCTTGCAACTAGATTTGACTTGATCATTTTGCAAGCACCCATACTAAAGACATATTTACTAAGTTTAGTAAGTAATAGGCCATGAGACATGCAGTCAAATGCTTTAGAAAGATGTTTCTGTCATTCTGATGAGTATTTGTGTAGTATTTGTTTAGTTTATCTTTCCTTTTGCATAGTGGTGTTATGTCAGCCTCCTTTATATGGTCTGGAAATGTTTGCTGTTCTATACATTTGTTAATCATTGTTGTAATTGGTTTAACAAGATTCTTGCTTGTTTGTTTACTGAACTTTACTGGGATTTCGTCGAACCCTGCAGCTTTCTTTGCACAGAGGGCTTTTATTGCTCTATGGACTTCGTGTGCGGTAACGTAACAGAAGTCAAAATTGTGTCCATGCTGGTTGATTTTTTTTCCAGTATGATCATCATCCTCTTTTACTCCAATTTCTGCATCCTATTTCCCTAAAGAATACATATTGAAAATATTACAAACTTCAGCACAATTTGTAATTATTTCATCACCGTCTCTTATGGGTATGTTATCAGATTTCGTCTTAGTTTTGAAGAAGATCGCTTTTTATTGTTTTCCAAAAAAAACTTGTTTTTTGTGCCCATTTGGCATTTTTCTTGAAAATACTTCCGAATCTCTTTTCTTTTTATCATTGTTACAGTGTTTCTGTATTTTCTGCACTGGGCCAGATTGAATGTATTGATTGCGTTTTAAAATAGCTTTTTTATTTTTTTATTTCTTTACCCATGCATTGTAATTCTGTTACTGTTATGATTTTTCGCAATTTAGGGGCATGTTTGTCTAAGATGTTTTTCAGTATAGTTTGTAGCTTATTAAAAGCATAATTAACATCATCTTCTATCATTATTGTCATTTCTAGGTTCATGCTAGTTCTGCATTAACTTTATTCTGGAAAGTTTATGGTACATTACTACTTTTGTGGGGGGGGGGGGATGTGAGGGGGGGGGGGGGGTAGACGTTAAAGTTAGAGAAACCTTTTATATACTTCCTACGTTTTGTTACAAGCATCACATCATATAAAGTTGATTGATTGGATTTGTAACATGCCTATCACCTGGGGCGCCACTGTACAATCAATACCAACAAAGGCGCCATCCAGTGGATATTATGCAAAGCTCGAACCAGTGCCTAAGTGGTCAGTCTGATTCCCCCCGAACGATTTACCACTGTATATTGATCCCCCCTCCCCACGTAGTCTCGGCTGAATCTGCCGGTGCACGGTTATTAATTACTGCCTGACTTTATTCTGATGATATGTGTTAAAGGTACATGGCTCAATTACTGATGTAGGGACTGATGGATCCGTCTATGCCCCCAGTGCCCCCCCCCCCCCTCCCCCAATCCCACCTTGGATCAGTGGATCCGCCGGTGTACACTCATTAGAGTATGTCAGACTTTTTTTAACAGCATATCATATCTATAGCTTGTAGCACTGCCAACTTCAATTGGAGCCATTTCCCAGAAACAGAAACCACTGGCAGCATGATATTGTGGGATTTCCCGGAAACAACCAGCAGACGTTATAGCGGCCATTGAGATCAGGACTGAAGGACGACTGGACCTGACTCTATTGGGTGCCAATAACGGGTAAGGGAATAGAATAAGACAAAGTCACAAAGCTATCTGCATGTTGAGTAGGATATTCCTATTGATTGTAGCATGACATTGCATGCAGTCTACATGTCTCCTTCATCCAATATATATATCATTGTGTGACACAGGGTATTTCCTGTCAAAACCAAATGAAAGATTTCTTTTGATAAATTTCATATGTATACCGTCAAGGATGGTATTATCAACAGGGCGGGTATTATCGACACTTAAATTAGTTTAACCAAATTGTTAACATTCTAATGGGAGTGTCGATAATACCTGCCCTGTCATAATACCATCTTCGAAATGTGTTCCAAGCAGAAGCTTAATTTGCCATAATTTGTTGTTTTTGATAAAGTTATTATTATTCCCGGGAAAATCTCTTCGTAAAATTACCAAAATATTTATGCAAGGAGTTTTGGATGACTCTGTCAAATTGACCCACTTTCGGTGACCTTGACTTTTTTTAAGATCACAGCTGTTTGAATTTGAAATTTTAAAACTTTAAAATTAAAATATCTCAAGTAATAATGAAGCTATTGTCAAATGCTTTCATATCTGAGGTCATGCATTAGTTTTAAACACATTTGACCTATTTTTTCAAAAGTAGGTAAAATTTAAGGTCAATGAGTTTCCTTATCAATTAAGAGCCAATTACATTTATGGTGCCAAAAGTTGTGTAATAGTCATCAATTGCCAATACGGTTCGTAAAATATGGAATTTAAGGTTTTTAAAAATTGACTGAAAAAGGGTAATATGTGGTATTTTAGCATGAAATATTGGTTTTAGCTTATGACATGCCATAGTATACCCAAAACTTGTACCCAAAACCCCAACGCAAATGTCAAATTTGACCTTGGGGGTCATTTTCAAGGTCATTTGGACAGTTGAAGTATAAAGAAAGGGCTATTACACAAAATCTCAAAGTATCAAAGAATTGAGCTTCTGACCTGGAATTTTGTAAATGTAAAACCGAATTGTGAGAAACAAAATAATGAAAATGTCAGTTTTCAATGATAAATATTTACTTTAGACAATAGCTAAGCTTCAGTGACCCCCCACAATTGGCATGTGAACTTTCAGAATCTGCTGTCAATCTTGACCTTTGACCTATATCTCAAGTCAAATTCAAGGTCAGCCTTCCTCATGAAAGTGAAATTTAGTTTATTAATTAATATTATATAATAAGAAAACTTCGCTTTGACTCAAACGGGCATGAGTAATTACTCACTAGAGCTACCAACATTAGGTCATAGGGTCAATCGGTCAAGGTCACAAGTTATAAAAAGCTGTTTAACATCAATTGGCTCCGGTCCAAATTAAGTTACAGAGATGAGACAAAGATATTCTGAAAGCTTATTCTGAGCCAGTTTTAATGAGATATAGCATGATATGGGCCATTCAGTTTAAAAGATGGCCTGACCTTGAACATTTTATATTGTTACAAAAATTTGAATCTGACATTGACCATCATTTAAACTACTTTGTTTTGGAAAGAAGGCTTTGAAGGTCATAGAGTATGCATTTTTACGAGTGTGCGATAAGCACAGCACACTCAGTATTGTCATCGTTTTTAGAGAAAAATCTTTTCTCGTGGCTGCTTGTCGCGTGAATAACTCACCAAGCATAGTATGTGAACCTATTCCCAGACAATGTCATTTCTGATTAATTAATAAACTTGATCACAATCATTTTCCTTGGCGGAAGCCTCCCTACCCCAATATTGTCAGTGCGCATGTGCGCTGCAACGTTTAGTGTGTGCTATTTATAGACCGGCGGATAAACAAACACACGTGGCATCATCCTTCTCAAGGCATCCGATGCCCGAATCGTCGTCAAATGATTAAAGGTTTAACAACCAGCCTGATTTGGTGTGACTGTATTGACAAAATTCCATTGTTGTTTAAATTTAAAGTATAAAACCTGAGCTATCATCCCTAAGACCAAAATGAACCAAGCCAAATTCCGGGAAATAAGACTTACACAGAGTGAGCCCCCATTTATATTGGAGGGGGCACTGTTATGAGTGTCATGCATGATTACCGTAAAATATGAATATTATAATATTATTTACTGGCTTTGTCATCACAGAATCACTCTAGTTTTCACAGGAATGTAAGCTTTTGTTGAATTATAGCTGCTATTTTGCATTATGGGGGTCCAAAAGGTATTTGTGAAAACCTCCTGCAAAGAGGTACCTCTCTCTGAGAGGTTTTATCTATGTACAATTTGCTTTTAAATTTTGTACAGCCAATACATGGTAGAATGTTATGTTGAGTACGAAAATAAAGATATATTGAATAAAATTGAAAAAGTTCACAAATTAATACAGAAATATATGCACATGTATGAATAATTATATTGCATACAATTCATAACATATGTTTTGAGCATATACCATACTCCCATGCAGCTAGACAAAATCTGACATTGACCATCATTTAAACTTTTCTCTATAATTCATATGAATTTGTATCTTATGTCTGACTAATTTGCGCTGTCACAAGTTCTTACTTCATGGGGTGAAGGTCACAGAGAATGCATTTTGACTTGTCAGGGTGGCATATACCTAAATGATCAAACTCTGACTTAACTGCCCTGTTTCACTATTACAAATAAATTGGTCTGGTCATTCTGCTTAATATACAACTTTGTTATTTATAAGGGGGGTTTTATGGGGGTGGGGTACAATAACACCACCGTGTACTGCCTCTGCACACTCGTATTAAGTGCTCTTGGCACGTTATCTTTCAGACTACTGTCATATGTTTTCATTGTTATGACACTGGAAATTTATACAATATGAGTGACTGGTTTTCACTAAATAGGTGAAGCCTAGTTACTTTTTATATCTGGCGTCTAGACCTATAACACAATATAACTATCACTGATATGCATTGTCAAAATGCCAGATAATTATACGAACGAATACTGTGACTGGTGACAAAGATTATTTCATACATGTGCATATATTTCTGTGTTTGTGTTATTTTTCAATTTTATTCAATAAATCTTTATTTTCTTACTAAACATAACATTGTACCATGTATTGGTTGTACAAAATTTAAAAGCAAATTGTACATAGATAAAACTTCTCAGAGAGAGGTACCTCTTTGTCGTACTAAACATATTATTGAAAAACTAGTGGTTTGGCAGCCATTTTGAATATCATGGCAGCCCTGAACAAGTTTGGAAGTCTACTACCAGTCAAACTTACTGTCACACATTCTTTCTCAGGCCCAAATGACAATTCTTTATACTGATAGTTTTATAGAAACAAGATAAAGTATAAACGAGATAAGAATATATATGTACGATATAGATATTGGCCTATGGAATATGAACCCAAGGGCTACATTTGAAGCCTGATTTATTATATAAATCTGAATATAAAAGCAATGACCATCAGCAGTCTCTGTATCTCATAGTCATGTTTCCAACGCTGCTGATTAATCACTTCATGCAGTAGTCTGAATATTTTGGATTGGTTTAATCATAAAATAATACACATATACCCCACATGTTGGTACTCATTTGAAAGCTCTTGACATGAGGATTTTACCTATATATCATACATAACCAGAGCAAATTGAAAAAGACCGTCGGCCATTGAATATGTATAAAATCGCTTAATTCTGCTTGTCATAAATCGCCCAGTAGCAGGCTGGAAAGCTGCACAAAACGTTCTTGATTCTCATGAAAATGTGAAAAAATGTAGTTGATTACACCATGGAGTCTGTAGTGACTCCATGGTTACACCATGTTTTTGAATTTTGTTTTCCCTCCTCCCACTGGGACTCAAATAATTTGGTTGCTGGAGGGTGCAATTCCATTTTATAGGCTGTTAAATATTGACACTAGCATGGTGAGGTAGGTGAATCAAGGTTTTGGTTCTGGGAGGCCTTAATTAAGTGCAAGTCCTGCAATGTCTGGGCCACTGCATAAACACGTATTATGCTAAATGTTTATTCAGGAAAGTCCATTTCAGATAGAAAGGCTGTTTTAGAAATTGGTCTTGAGATAAGATGTCAGCTCAAGGTATTCCACAAAATAGCACCATTACAGATGACAGATGACTTCAAAGAAGATGAGTGACAACATGGCACAATAATATACAGTTGTTAAATAATCCATTAAGTGTCTTTATCATATCTTACCAGACACAAAAATCAAATCGAAACGGTTCTCTAAATTATGTATTTTATGATAATGGATCCAGGGTTTCATTGATTAACTGATTCATTGCTCCTCTATTTGACACTTTGCAAGGTTGCTTGATTGACTGACTGATTCATTGCTTGATTATGGATTGCTTGATTGATTGAATATATAGATAATATATATTTATTCAGCTAGTATGTATGTACATACCAGCAATTGGTTGTTGACAAAAGCAGTGAAACAATTTAATGTTAAAAATGACAATGATCTTGATTGACTGGTTGATTCATTCATTGACTCATTCGTTCATTTTGCACATCATTTTTTTAATCCACTACAAACCAATGGTCAAGCCTGAAAATAACCCTCCCAGGCCTCCCTGCTATCAGTGCTGACGTGTGTGCACAAGAGGATGTGGGGGAGGTGTGGGTGTGTGGAATTATCCTTTCAGAATTGCATGCTAATTTGCAAGTTCTGCTTTCAGAGATGGATAATCACTGGCGCCAGGATGGAGCTAGAGGAGGAGCTAGAGAAGGAGCTAGAGAAGGAGCTAGAGAAGGAGCTAGAGGAGGAGCTAGAGAAGGAGCTAGAGGAGGAGGAGGAGGCACATCCAGGTAAGAGCAAGGTGTAGTAAGTTACAATAGCTGGGAAGAAAATGATGTCAGTATGGACAAAAAACTATCCAAACCTTTGTAATTGTAGGAAATTTATCTAATATATCATAAATATGTATGTGCAACAGACATGCAACAGACATGCATCTTTTTAACCATTAAATTATAAATATATGCGTAACTCGCAACTTGTGCACCAGATGGTGCTGCATGTACTGTTAGATCTGGTTTTGAGTAGCCGGCTATAACTAGACAGTTCTGTTTAGTGGCAGGTATCATCAGATAGTAGAAGTTGTGTAGCTTTGCTAGATTCAATTTGACTGGCCGTTTTTAATGGAAATAACTATGTATATGACTTGTTTGAACTATTAATATGTTTTATGAGACCAGTTTGATTGGCATTGTTCCACAATATTAAATTTTTTAACAGTTGATGATGTTGGATCTTGTTTAGTTGCAATAATCTATCGACATATAGAGATAAGTTCATATACTTAAAATTGAATGCATCTTTGTGTCATTCCAGAGTTAGACAAGAACGTCAGCATCCAATGGGAAATGTTAAAATGGTTCAACTCCTGGATTGTCTCGACAGTGAAATCCTCTTTACGGTGGTTGACGTATCGAATGGTTTTGACAAAGAGCTAGATGAAGACCACAGCACTCCGAGGCACCACAATCGTATGCTGAACAAACTTGACCTGATGGCACGCTGCTGCAACTGTGAGTCTGCTCCAGAGTATATGATGCACTTCCTGAAAATGGTTAGCACAAACGCTTCAGTGAGAAATGCCTACATAAGCTACTTCATCAGGGAATTAGCGAATAATGAAGACATACCCTTGAGGAGGCGTTCTGCAGGTTTAGTGAACCTATTGACATTGCTGAAGAGATTTTTTACGCGGATGCCAAATTCTGATTTTGTTCAAAAGACAGACCTGATGCTTCTGGCTACTAAACGACTTATTGATGAACAACATCCCATTGTGACAGATGCTTTGCGATTTCTTCATGTTGAGATCCAAAGTCTGCAAGAGCGTCAGCAGGAAATTGTCACCAGTGCAAGAAGGCAACCTACAAATGAAGAATCTGATGCTGAGGACGATGGCCAGGCTCCGCCAGATGATTTTCGAGAAGTGTCTATATTTCCCTCAATTGAAGACATTAATCGTTATGAACAAACTTTTCTGAGAGCAAACAAATCACATGGTAAATATGAGGATCCAAACCATTACCTTGACGTTCAGTTTCGACTGTTGAGAGAAGACTTCATTCATCCACTTCGAACTGGGATTTTGTCATACCTAGACAAAAAGAATGGGCTACTGCCCCCAGACACCAGACTGACAGATGTCAGAATTTATGAGGATGTGCACATTTTAGGACCAGTGTGTGCTAGCCAGGGTCTAGCCTACCGAATAAAGCTTGACAATTCAAAAACGAAGAATATCAAGTGGGGTATTTCAAATCGTCTCAAGTTTGGCTCTTTGGTTGCTTTGACGTGTAATGATTTTAGAAGGATGTACCTTTGTACAGTTGCCAACTGTGATTTCCATGACTTATCAAGGGGAATTCTGGAAGTGCACATTGAGCAGGATGTTGATGAGTTTGCCTTACTCGGACCTGACGTCGCATTCACGATGGCTGAAACAAAAGCTTACTTTGAGTCATTTCGTCATGTCCTTGCTGCCCTCAAGGAAATGGAACTTGATGATTTCCCTTTTCGGAGATATATAGTAAGGTGTAATGGGGACATTGCAGCACCTCGCTACTTAAGACAAAATGGAGAATTAAAATATGACTTCCGCCCACTAATTCAAAGGGATGGTGATGATGATGTGAGTGCAGCAGAGCGAAATCAGTTCAGAGAGGTCCCAGTATTAGATTTTGAAGAGTGGCCATCAGCAGGACAGCTCAACTTGGATGAGTCGCAGTATGAGGCACTGCAACATTGCCTTACCAAGGAGTTTGCCCTGGTGCAGGGGCCGCCTGGGACAGGGAAGACATTCCTTGGATTGAAAGTCATGCAGCTTCTCTTAAACAACTGGAACAAATGGAATGGACCTGGGCAGAATGATGATGATAATGATGATGAGAACCGGAAACCCATCTTGGTAGTTTGCTACACCAACCATGCCTTAGATCAATTTCTGGAAGGTATCAAAAAGTTCTCTGACAAACAAATTGTTCGGGTGGGCAGCCGAAGTAAGAGTGAAGTGTTGAAGGACTGTAATCTGAACAACATGCGCAGTGATATGATGAGAAACAGGCATTATGTTTCATTGAACAATGCCTTCCGAAGGCTGCAATATGAATACTATGGGCTTCAAAGCCAACTTTTTTCATCAACCTGCATCATTGAAGGCATGGATGAGAACATTCTACAGCTTGGTAAACTGCAAAATGTCATTTCGGATGACCACATCAATCAGTTAGAAGACTTTTATCCCAACTCATATGACCCTCTTACTGCTTGGTTAACCGGTGAGGATGCTGATTTAGCAGCCATCCTAGATGATGGTGATGTTCATGGTGGTGCAGTTGCTGCTGCTGATGAGGAGTCTTCTGATGAAGATGATGAAGAGGAAAGAAGGAGAAATGTAGAAGATTATTATGACAGGTTTGAGACTGATAAGAAGAAAGATCCAAACCGACAGAGAATAATGCAAGAAGTCAGTCAGGAATACTTTGTAGCGGAAGGGCAACAACATGGGTCAGGTGGACAACCTGATTCAGATTGGCGAGTCCAAGGTACCAGGAGGATGGGAAGTAGCAAAAGACTTTTCCGAATCCAAAAGAATTTCACAGCAATGACACACTTGGAAGTGCAAGAAATCAACAATATCATCACGTTGCCTTTGTATTTACGACACAGGTTGTACAAGTACTGGAAAGAGGCTTACAAGAAACTGATTCGTCAAGAGTGTCAAGACCAGGAACAAATCTGCCGTGAGAAATCACTGCTGCTCAAAGAGGCCAGACAACAACTAGACAAGGAAATAATGAAAACTGGTTCCATTGTTGGGATGACAACAACTGCTGCAGCTCGGTATCATCTTGTGCTTCAAGATATCAAACCAAGAATTATCATTGTTGAAGAAGCAGCTGAAGTGCTAGAGGCTCATGTCGTAACTTCACTTAGCGGAAATTGTGAGCACCTTATTCTTATTGGTGACCACAAGCAATTACGTCCAAGTCCAAATGTGTACGAGCTTGCCACACGCTACAACCTTGACTTATCACTATTTGAAAGAATGGTGAACAATGGAATACCAATCTGTACCCTTGAATTGCAACACCGAATGAGACCCCTCATCTCGAAGCTGATGCAACCAATCTACAACCACTTAAAGGATCATACATCTGTTCTAGAGTACCCTAAAGTAAGGGGAGTAGAGAAGAATCTGTATTTCATTACTCATAACTCTCATGAGGAAACTGAGGAAGAAACAAAATCAAAGACAAACGCCTTCGAAGCTCAATACATTGAGAAGTTATGCAGGTATCTTCTGCTACAGGATTACAATCCATCCAGAATCACGATACTAACACCATACTCTGGCCAGTTGTTTCAGCTCCGTAAAATGATGAAGCATAGTTGCAAAGGTGTTCGCATCACTGTAGTAGACAACTTCCAAGGGGAGGAAAATGACATAATAATCTTATCTTTGGTCAGAAACAACAGGATCGGGAAACAGGGTTTTCTCAAGATTGAAAATAGAGTTTGTGTGGCACTGTCAAGAGCTAAAATGGGATTTTATGTAGTTGGAAATATACATTTTCTGGCTGAGGCTGAACATTCCACAATATGGCAGAACATGAAAGCAATAGCTGAGAGAGAAGGTGTCATCGGCCCAGCATTACCCTTGGTTTGCGAAAGACATAAAGATAACAGAATCGAAGCTGCATTACCAAATGACTTTGATGAATTCCCAGAAGGTGGTTGTATGCTACGTTGCACCACTCGCATGAACTGTGGTCATGCCTGCCCACGCCTTTGCCATGGTTATGACCCACAACACGAAAATATAACATGTCAGGAACCTTGCAAAAGGTTCCTTTGTGCTGAAAAACATCGTTGTCCCAAGTTGTGCTGCGAACCATGTGGTCAGTGCTTGAGATTAGTTGAAAAAGTCATTCCTTCTTGCAACCATGAGACAATCATCCCATGCAGCAGAGATCCAGCAACATGGCCGTGTACAAGTCCTTGTGAGGAAATCCTTGATTGTGGGCATCAGTGTGTCAACAACTGTGGAGACATTTGTGTTAAGAACTGCCAGGTGTTGGTGAAACGACTACTCCCTTGTGGACATGAATGCAACAACATGAAATGCTGTGGTGACCCTGAAACAGTGCTGTGTACTAATGCATGTGAAAAAATTCTGATGTGTGAACATCAGTGCTGTGGTACTTGTGGAGAGTGTCACCAGGGACGTCTTCATCAGGGATGTCAAAGCCGTTGTGACCGCATTCTGATTTGCGGCCATGCTTGTGAAGCACCATGCAGCGAGACTTGCCCTCCTTGTAAAAAGAAATGTGATAATGAATGTCCTCACAGCAAATGCCCAAAGTTGTGTGGAGAACCATGTACACCCTGTATAGAACGCTGCGAGTGGAAGTGCAAACATCATCGATGTTCCAAATTTTGCAGTGAAGCTTGTGACAGACCATTGTGTGATGAGCCCTGCGACCGGAAACTGAACAAGTGTGGTCATCCTTGTATTGGACTGTGTGGGGAAGTCTGTCCCAAACTCTGCAGAATCTGTGATGAAGAATTGGTAAGATTGTTGCTTGTAAGACTTACCAGTAAATTCTAGTATGTCTATGTACGTGAACATGTTTCATTGACATTACTCTGTTTGCACAGGTCTCCAACATATTTTTCGGCACGGAAGATGAAGCTGATGCCAGGTTCATTGTGCTAGAATGTGCCCACATCATGGAGGTACAGGGAATGGACAGGTGGATGGTTACTGAGCCTGGAGAGATTGTATTGAAATCTTGTCCAAAATGTAAGACACCTGTGAGAAAGACGAGTCGCTACAAAGCGAATGTAAAGAGAGTAATGGCTGACATCGGAAGAATAAAGGTATGTTGAAAACATTATATAACTTTATATTAGCAGTTGCGGAAAACAATTTATTAAGTCTACAGTTAACACATATTTTTTGTTCCAGGAAAAGGTTCTTGGTGATGGCAATCATGTTGAAAAACTGCAGGAGTTGCAAAGACAGTTCATCGAACTGCAAAATGGAACTGGTGAGGAATTTGTATCTCGCCTGCTGGGGCATTTGGAGAGCATGAGCCAGCCATTAAACATGCAGCATTATGAAGAAAAAAATGATGTTAGGCTTTCCAAGGTTTTGCGAAATCTCCCATTGTCTGAGACTGAGTTTTCCTCTCTGCAAAACCTGATGAACTTCGCTGTTGCCCTTCAAAATGTTCAGAAGAAAATGAAGGAGGAAGGAAGAGGGTTTCGTCAGAACGGTTGTCAAGATGTCGTTGATTTTTTTGCTGATCTATGCAGAACACTTCGGATCTGGCTTGTGAAGATGAGTGACAGCTTCTCTCAAATGAGTCATCAGCAGTGTACCGAGTTCCGCCAGGAGTTTCGTAGACTGCTTATGGCTCTGAGACTGTGCAGGTGAATGACCAGTGATATATGTTTGAAAATTATTATGATGGAGAATTATTTTATCTTACATTTTAAAGTGTTTTCTTATTTTTTTATTATACTAATTGAATGCTGCAATCAGGGTGAAAACAAGTGTTATTAAGCACTCCCGTAACGACTTGGATGTATCAGAGTCTGCTAAAGTAAATGGTGCATTGAAAATCATCAACATCGTTTTTCAGGTTAGAGCGTTCCCCAATGGTTATTGGGGGACATTCTGGTCAGGGGGAGCTGTGTGCCAGTCCTCACAACCATCATGACGTCATCAATGTACTCAATGACCTAATTGTTTGATGACGCCATCAAACAAAGGTTATAGGACGGGAATGTAGCTCCCCTCGTTGACCTGAAAGTCCCCCATTGCAGTTGACATCAATTTGATCACCTGTTGTGAATGGTCATGGTCAATGAGACTTTTCCTTTTTCAGGTTCTTCAAAGCAATAGACTATTTAATGATGCACGTCAGGAAAAATGCAAAATTTCTTTGAAAGCTGTAGAGGAGAACTTCCCTCTTGGAGGCCTGAGAATCTCGGAGGATGAGAAAATAGAGATTCTCTCAGCTATGGGACTTGCTCAGGGACACTGGTTCAAGTGCCCTAATGGTACCTAGAATATTCTCAATAGCCGAATGCTGATTCCCTTAAAACTGATCTTAAGTTTTACAAGCAAATTTTTATCATATCAGTCAGTCCGGCTGCTGGTTCTATGTTGTAAAAGATATATCTAGAAAGTTTTCAACATAAAGCTCAACATTTTGGAAGAAGTCTGATGTTCATGTAAGAGCTGCAAGTGACCAACTTTACGCAGAAAATGATATAGTCTGTGTGTAAACCAATTGTCTTTCCAGGACATGTGTATGTCATCACTGAGTGTGGCGGGGCCCAGGAAGAAAGCCAATGTCCGGAGTGTGGGGCACGCATTGGCGGAAGTCACCATCAGCTACGACGTGATAACGAACTCGCCACTGAGATGGATGGTGCAACACAACCGGCTTATCCCACTGCGCTTATGCGATAAACACTATTTTGTATTGGAGTCGATGTTGAGGAACTATTGGATGTCATGATTTATCTTTTGTCATAAGTATATTTATGTTATGCAGACATTGCAGAGGATCTTCAAATTTTAACAATGATCTATTAACCAGAAGATGTTGACAAAACCAACGGAGATAGGTGTTCTTTGGCTAGCGAATTGTGTTAGTTACGTTGAGTCGTATTATGTTCCTGTCATAATTCTGTCATTCTTTGTCTTTGTCTGACTACTTAACTGTTAACAATAACATGACCACAGGCGTTTGCCATCATGACAGCACAAGCAAGTTAGCATACAATAAAACCAAGGCTACTGACTTTGTTAAAAACAGCTTTTATTCCCCCTGTGCAACTGCCTTCAAGGATGGGGCCAGTTTCAGTCAATAACATTATATTACACTTCAAAAATGCCAATATTATACACAAAAATAATTTTCCTTTTTATTCTAAGTAATAACTTTATTTATTTATGGGTATTTACCATTTATTTTTGGGGAATTCCTTGCCTGTACGCTGGGAATGTTCAATTCTCATCTCTAATGGCAGCTAATTTGCATATGTAACCATCTACACACATGATGGTGCTTCCTGATTGGCCAATATCACCCAAGCACTGTGTGCTGTCAGCTTTAAGCCAATTGAGTGATCTAACTGAGCAATCTTTGTTTAAGACTTCAGTGTACTCAATGCTAACACAACTAATTGATATGTAATTTCATGTTTAAAGTGTTAGACATTTAATGTCATAAACCAGCCTATAGGCTATTAGACAAATTTGTTTGTATTTAAGTCTAACTGGTAAACTAGCAAAATAATTGCCATCAAGCTCAGGGCATTTCCTAATGTATCCTGTTAAATTCTGATTGGCTGTTGCAAATGACATTGCTGCCTCTTGAGATGAGAAGCCAATTAAGGCAGTCAATATCAGTTTTGATGTCAGCACAATAATTTTCACGAATAAATAATCTTAAAAAGGCATGAAAGAGAACAGCTTTTTTTGTTGACAAGAACTCAAAGAGAACCGCTGGGTCCCGGGTTCGATTCCCGGTCGAGCCTAAGTTGGATGGCTGTTTCATCCTTCGTCTCATTGCCATGGTCTCTGCCTGTCCTAATTAGCCCAATTGGTGCAGAAATACAGGACGTAAAGCCCTAATCACCCACCCGCCCACCCACCACAATCTTCCCTCTTTTGTTCTTTGACAGTCTGCCGTGTGTTACCCAATAAAACTGTCTGATAACAATATTGACTGAAAATAGGGAGTGTCGCACAATAAAGATGGCTTGATGGTGTCCCCAAGGGCGATTATCCTTCCTGGATATCCTCTTCTTTAATGATGACTTTCAAAAATCTACCTGGTTGGCGAAGCGATCCTGGTCAACATAAACTCTATTATCCTGATGATATCTCTTTGTAAATGGTAGGTTATGTTGGCTTGACAGGCACTAGGTTAGATAGGCTTTCATATCACATTTATATACACTCAACAATGGTCCATTATGCAAAGCGGTCCCAGAAAGGTGAGAAGGTCCAGCCAACATCGGTTGATCAGCAGTTGCACAGGGCTGTAGATAACAAGAGGCCGACGGACGCTTCTCATAACTGGTGCAACAAATGTAGCCGAGTTTAATCACACATGTATCTTTTTTCATAAGTCTTTTAAACTGTAACTCAGTTTCCTAAGTAACAGAGCCACCGTGACGCAATGGCTACACAAGCTACAGTATTTGCATCCTCTCGCACTTCAGCGAGTACATGACCTTATTAGCAAACAGGCCTACATGAGATGTTGAAGAATTGCCTGCAGGATCAATGAAGTCACTGATGACAGCTTGCGCAGGGAGGGCGATGATGATTGACATGCCCGTCTCATCGCCAATGCCACATGAAATCAGAGAGCAGCAAGTGTCATGCATTCGTCGGTCAGGACGTTGCGGGACGGCAGAATGACTGTATACTGTCGCCCGCAAGCTTTTGAAAATCTGTGTGAAGGTGTCTCGGCTGGTTAGAATTGTGGGTCAGTAGCGATGTTCTCAGTGGTGATCCTTGCTGAGTGGACACACTTGCTGGTTGTCATTCAAATTGCCATGGACCCGAGTGCCCAGTCTGTTCAGACTTCTCTTGGAGTACAGGAGGATCTGTCAAATACTGTGGTATTTGGACCAGGACTGATTGTTTCGCCATGTTTCTGCATCTACGTTGCTCTCTACTGGTCTGATCAATGGCACCCAAGTCCTTAGCATTCTGGATGAAAACTTTGTCTCCCAGAATAGTGGTGACACCAGCATTCCCTCTGCAGAACGCAATGTTGGTGTACGGCCCCAGGTGTCTTGACGGACTATGCACCGATGCTGGATGATGCATTGCAGCTTTCCACCGGTACTTCGCTAGACGATTGTCCGCGGCCATGAAGATTTTGTCACACTGGTTATCTGGTGGTCGCCAAGCCGCGACAATTCCAAACTGATGGCACTTTGGCAATCAAGATTGGGTCCTCTCTGGTCTTCTTATGTGGCTTCACCGGATTATGGTCTGAGTAGTCATACAGTGATCCAGGATCGAGATGATCCTTGAGCTGAGTGTTTCCAGTCTCTGGTGGGTACAGACCGGCATCAGGAGCATAAGGCATGCGTGGGATGTAACTCGGCATCCACGGAGCCCAACTATTGACACATTCCAGATGGGCATCCAGGGTCTCTATAATAACATTGTCATACCAATGGATAACTCGGTCAGCATTTCCAGCAATCACAGAACACTGCTGTAGTTTCATTAACATCTCAGATTGGGTCCAGGGGACCAAGATGTTTGTCCTGTGCTTAAGGGGAGGAACGAAGCAGACATCACTGTAAACATCTTTGTGCTGGTGCCCGCACGGTATAGAAGGGCATGCGTCTGCAGTAGCCGGCTCTCCAAGGTGGGATGGGGTACCGAAAGCCCAGCTGTTGGCCCACTCAGGTTTGGCATCTAGGGGCTCGTTGCGGGAATTCCCATAACCTGCAGCAGTCATTGCCGTAGAGTGAGAGGGGCACAGGGAACGCTGCTATTGGCCCACTAAGGGGTTGCACCTGGGGGCTCAATAATATCTTGAGCAGCAGAGTACCCTGAAAAACCTGGCAAATGTGGTGTTACTTCCAAATGGAAATAGCAAAGGCCCTCATCTCCCCCCTCCTGATGTTTTGATGGCACCTGTTGTTCCCTCTGGGTGGGTACTTGAACTTCTCCAGCCACCTGAAGGGACTTGCATATAGGTGTGACTTCCTCTTGATCGATGTGGGAGGTATATCCACTGTCATCACCATCTGTGGATCTGTGACCCTCTGATTTGGTGTGATGGCCACCATCAGTGGTCTCGGCTAGTTTGTTGTTCACCTCAACTCTGGGCACCTGTGACGGTCGTGGTGATCCCAACACATTGGTCAACAGCTGAGAGACGAACTGATTCCATGGAGGCTTTGGGCGAAATTGGTGTATTCGTCTCGGAAGTTGTCGGCAGTAATCATAACACTGCCAGATGGAGCATCTTGCATGTCGGGCATATCATTGAAATCAATTAGATTGACATCAGGGCTCCCTGATGATAGCTGGACTTCACTGGAGGAAGCCTGCCCTGGGTCTACATCGGAAATGGCACTTCCAGAGGCTTCAGAGGCTCGGTCATTGATCTTCAAAATTGCCTGGAGGTCCCCGGCAAGTTGTGTGGCAGGGAACGGGGTCACTGCTAGGGCCTCGTCAGTGATAGAAGGCCCACAGTGGGCACCCGTGCTCACTACATCAGTATCCCCATCAACCTTCATTTGGTAACCAGAATTAGACTGAGGTAGAAGTTCATCACGTATAGACTGATTTGGCGCATCCAAACTCCACATGTCATTAACAAGGGAAGTATTGGAAGGAACTTCATAAGTTTTTCGCCTGTAAATTCCATCTGGTGGCACTTGTCAATTGAATAAGAAATTCACTTCTGAGCCGGATAGGGCCAATTGGTGCATATCATCGTTGCAGGTGACATTGACGAATTCCATTCTGGCATCACCAACTTCGCATCCTCTGGTTGACTTTCGGGGTCCAGCCGCAGGCTGCATTGAAATCTCAGCCAATTCCTGTGGTGCATCGAACAAGTCCTTTATTTCGTCCAGATGATCCAAAAGACATGGGAGCTACACTGGGGAGAAATTCATGGATGCCTTAGTCTTTTCGACAGGCATGATGGATTCTGCTCAGAGACGATACGTTGGTGGAATGTGGGGAAGAGCTCTCACTAGAGACTGACACAACTCGTCCTGGAGACTTATAACAAACTGTTGCAGGTGCACTTGTCAAGACTTCAGTCGTTACCTCAGCAGAAGATGCAGATAGAAGAGGCATACCGACTACATCTTCAGCAGTATATGCACAGCTGCCCAGTACCATACGCTGGAGTAACATGAAGGCTGCCAAACTCTGGTTGGATATCAAGGAGAGTTACTGATCTGACAGAATCGGAAGTGGTGCTAATAAGCTGCTCCGACGAGGAAATCCTGGTACTACCATCAAAGCAACTTGCTTGTACAGATGTCTCAATAGTTGGAATCCCACTGCTCAGTGTCTGAACATCGTGCCGAAGGATCTTCGGTTGGTCTTGCTTAGAAGGCATGGTACTGGGCAGCTGTGCATATAATGTCATATTATTAGGAGCCACAAAAGCTGTCCTGAGTGCTGATGATGGTACCGCAGGCAGGCGGGTCACCGAACTTTTGGTACTGGCAGGAGTCACATATGACGGAGTAATGTAATCGTCACCGCTGGCTTGGTGCACATACATTACTGTCTTTAGTCCCCTTTGCAGGTACACCAGCATCAATGTTGGCCTCACTGAGCTTGATTGGTTGCAATCTTGCACTGACTGGGTCATCCAGTTTGCTTTCGGCGGGAGGTCTTGGATTAGATGATATTGCAGAATGGCTGGCAGGAAGAGAAGTCTCAGCTTGGGCCAGCTTGGGT
Source organism: Alitta virens (assembly GCA_932294295.1). Lineage (NCBI taxonomy): Eukaryota > Metazoa > Annelida > Polychaeta > Phyllodocida > Nereididae > Alitta > Alitta virens. The sequence goes on from OW028582.1 coordinate 39,019,920, forward strand.
AGAGCAGCATCAAGGTGGACTCTCACATGCCCCGCCATTCCACTCTCATTAGTCAATGAAATGGTCTGCCTGAGTGACTCATGGCCAGACAGCCGATTGAGTTCTGTCAGGTTGTAGTGGAACCACTTCACCATTGAGTTCCACTACAACCTGACTCTTCTGGCAGGTCAATTGTCTTCTTAAGAGCCGCCTTCGAGTTGTGTCTTGGTGGTGTGGCCCACCCTGTCTTCTGTCCGGGATCTGTGGGTGGTGAGGTCGACTTTCTCATATGCCAAGGGTTTGACTTCTCTGATCATATTGTGATTGGTTTCGGTTTTGCAGTCCATTCACCTCCAGAGGTCTAGTGACATTCCTTGTGGGATGTCAAACTGGGGAAGTGTGTCGCGGCTTCCTCTCCTTCACAGATGTCACAGCTGGGGACTGTCTTCTCGACCTCAAAACTGAATGGGTGGAACCTGGTGAGCCAGTCACACTTCTGCTCTTTGTCATGAGAACAACGTGTTCTACCATTCGGTACATTTGGCTGGCCATCTGTTCTTGGTTAGTCTTCATTTGGCTAGCTATCTGTTCTTGGCTCGTCTTCAATTGGCTAGCTATCTGTTCTTGGATCACCGACTTCAATCGGTTAATCGTGCTGTTTTCTTGGTGCAGGACATACATCTCTGTGTCGTAGCACCTCTTTAGGGCCTGCCGGGCCAAGGCACCACTAGTTTGGCCGTTTGAGGTTACTGGTGCGCCTGAGGAATCCAATGAAACCTCAGCCCCTTCGCTCATATGGTGGCTAGTCTCAGTACGTAAACTGCGATGACTACTGCGGTGACTACTGCGGTGACTACTGCGATGACTACTGCGAGTACTGTGACTACTGTGCCGGCTGCAGTCATGATGACTATGCTTGTGCTTCTGCCTTGATGGATCAATGGTCTCGTCATGGTCACCAGTTTTCAGGGAAATTTTCTCCGGCCGCAAGGGCTCTGGCGGGACTTTTGCCTCACCAGGCCCACTGGGCACAGGGTTGGATGGTTCCAACTTCTGCTTCACGGTTGTCGTAGACTCTGTTGTCTGGAAGACACTACGGCTCCCATCAGTCGTCGGTGTTGGCTCATCAGTACCATCCATCCTCTCAGCTGCAGTAGCTGCAGAATTGTTCTAAGTTGTCAACTGTATACCAGCTGCTGTTGTTGGTGGTACGGCATCTGGCGTTGACAGTGATATCCTGCGGACTGGTGTCGAGTAAAGCTGACAAATCTGGCTCCGGCTTAGATGTCACAGGGGATGATGTGTCACCTAGGGTGATCTTTCTGTCCATCAACAGGTTACCCCAAAGCTCCTGGCTAATATTCTTGACTTTGCTCAACCTCTCCACGGTCAGTGGACCTTCTTCACGGGCATCGATGATTCCTTTTGTCCGAGCTGAGCCAACCTGCGGCAGAAGTTGGATTTGCTCTACCGTAGCAACAGGAAGATCCCTGGCACTCATGGTTGCGTTCACGTGGTTGGCAGGCATTACGGGAGCTAGACCATATAACGTGACCCTAACTGAATACTATAACACTCGTACACTGTGGAATGCTAAGATAAGTTATGCAGCACCAACTGTGTACCCCAGCAGAAATATGGGTGCCCGTGGCCGAAACCACGTGCTAAAACCCAATGTCAAGAACGAGTGACTCCGGATAGCACTGCAAGCCCGGCTCAAAGCATGCAAGAACTAGCATGGGTCAACCAAGTTCCTTGACAGAACAGACAAACTGAAACAAGACAACACCTAGTCACTGAGCAGTGACACCGTGAGGAACTGCAGCAACAAACTCAGTCTGGGCCTGCAGGGCAACACAGGTCAACTTAGTTCCTCGACAAAGAAACAAGACAATAAATGTGCCAAAGTGGGGCAGACTGTGGACCAGCAAGCTACAAGTAGCAAGTAGTCTCACAGACTGACATCTAAGGCTAGACAAAAACACACTAACAAACATGCAAAATATGTCAAGCGCAACCGCGAGAAATTCTCACAGCATGCTGTCAAGTAAATTGACTAGTCAATTTCTATTTCACACAAATGCAAAACAAAGTGCGTAAGACAAGGTATTGAATAACAGTTGCACCAGAATGTGGACCCGCCACTACAAGTACGGCTGTCGCACAATCTGACACCTGGTCATGAAGGTGTTGGAATAATGAATGATGCTATTCCAATTGCACCAGCTGGCGACTAGAAGCACAAGCAGCAGGCTCTCAAATTTGCAAACTCAGAAAGATGAGCTGCTGATCTAATGAGTCAACAATGCCCTATGTCAATAGTCAATTAACAGAACTGTAGACAATTAACAGAACAGCAACATAGAAACAGACAGAATTGTAATGTAATACCACAAAACAGCTCTGACACAACCGACACAACAATAGACAGCACTGAACAGACAATACACAGATTGTATATAATAGAAACCAAAAACTTGGATTGTACTGTAACTCAAGAGGCTTGCAAAATGGACTTGTTAGACAATAAAGTAATATAAATTAAAGTATACAAGCAGAATAGTCAACTAAGTCAGAAAACCAGGATACCACCAGGCCCTCCCCAGCCAAAAAAAATTAGTCAGGCCCGGCAACAAACCAAAATCTGATTAGAAACACTCAAATAACACCACAAACAGTGTGTAAGACAATCGTACTGGCCAGCAACAATTAAAAATCGAAGCAGCCAAGTAAAACTGAAATACAACTAGTGTGAGTACCACAAACGAAGTAACAAGGGAACTAAAGTTGCTACACAAAGAAGACACAAAAATCTAAAGTGACAGACACCAAAATCTAGTGAATGACACAAAATTCTAGAAAGTGAATGACACAAAATCTAGAGACTGACAGATAAAAGAAGGAGAACAGTCAATGACTTACTGGCCAGCAGCTGCAATAAAATTAAACATACAGCCTAGCAAAAAATCGTCAAAAAGCTAACAAAAAAAATTTGTAGACAACTAGGGCGACAAAACAATAACACACAGTGACACACCCCAAGCGTGAGACACACATGTCAGCCTGAACTCACGTGCGCAAAGTGCAAATGATAGCCTAAAAACACAACTATGAAATAAATAGTACACAACACCCAGAACAGCCTGTCAATACACAAAGCAAACAGCTGGGCAAGGTACAAAGCCAGACCAAAATCAATATGACCACCAAGAAAAAGGCATGTCCTACCATGCACCACGTGGTCAAGCGGTCAAAAACCATGTGGGTAGAGAATGGCGACGCTAGAAAATGCACTAGCAGCGCCGAAAAAAATCACAGCTTCCTCCAAAAGAGAGCCATGACAACCATCCAAAATGCTGTCCAACGTCCAGAAGAATGTCTCCGGGACCCGTGAACTTCTGACACCACTGTAGCAAATTAATTCAGAGTTGTTGGTGCTTGTTGATGTCCGTCTTGAATGTTCTACTGTCAGATTCCGAGTGAACGAAGACCGGTCTGTGTAAAGCGCTATAAGATAAGATAAGATAAGATAAGATAAAACTTTATTTATAGTCGGAGGTGCAATACAAAACAATAAAACATAAGCTATAAAGCTTTTAGCCGACTGGTAAAAATAAAAATAACAACGAAAGAAGATATATATACAGATGATTAGAATGAGATTATGACTTAACTACTCAATGATCATAAATTATTTTGCTGACAGATTATACATGATCCACAATTACACCTTTCTAAGGAATTACAATGTCTTAATTAATCTTTGAACTTAGCTAAATCATCTATTCGTTTTAGTTCAACAGGTAAGGAATTCCAAATCAAAGCACCTTGATATATAATAGATCTGAAACCATATTGCATAAGTGTTGTAAACAGGCTTCACTAGCTTAAGATTATCTCTCATCTCATATGGCGTAATCTGCCTAATGAAGAATGAACTTGTGATAGGTCTTGCCATGTCATGGAGTACTTTGTAAACAAATTCCGCTAGACTAGTTTTCGTTGTTACATAAAGCATTTTTTTGCATGTTCTTTCTAGCAGGTGGTTGTATCGGCTATCATAATCATTGCAAACTAATCGTATTGCTCTTTCATTTAGTTTCTCAAGTTTCTTGTTTTGTCCTATAGTGAAAGTATTATATAAAACTGTACAATAGACAAAATTAGACGAGATAAATGATTCATATATTCTGAGTTTTCTTGTGTAATCAATGCGTTTGCATAATCTTTGGAGTGCATTAATTAGTTTTGCTGCCTTTCTGCTGATAATTGATACATGGCAGTCAAAATTTAGTTTGTTGTCAATGTTGATACCTAACAGCTTAACAACAGATTCAGACTCTATTTTTTGATTGTCAATCTCAAAATCTATGGAAACATTTTCTTTACTCAGACATATCGCATGAAATTTAGATGCATTTGCTTTCATAAAATTATTTTTGAACCATGAAATTGGCCGAATCGCACTGATGCGCCCTCTTGTGTATATTTGCCACAGAATTATATATTATCAGTTGCCATATTCTTTTCAACAGTTACTAAATTGATTTGCATTAAATCTATGGCATTTAAATTAGGATTTATAACCAAACACATATAGATCATTATGCAACTAATTATATGAAATTGCTAATTATAAACAGAAAACTGTTGAATGGGGTCAAATATTTAATAATTTTATGCACATGAATGTACAACATTTACAGCTGTCATTGCTAAGTATGGGATTCTAAGGAATATGAAGGAAGCAACACAATTTTAAAGCATTTATTCGAGATTTTCCATAATTATAAAAAAAAAGAAGAAGAAGGATTAACCTAGTGTCTATAATCTAGATATATCATTTGCAAAATGTTACTGATGTAAGGATCATAGAGTTATTGATATGAGAGTTTGAAGGAGTACCAAATTTTCATATTCTCCTTATTATTATAAAATTATTTGGTCATGAAACCATCTCTACACTATTTTAGACATATTCTTATTAAGTTTTGTGTACATGTAGGTGCAGTAGTGTGTGAGTCCTGCTCTGGAATCGGAAATTTTTATGTTTTTTTTCATTTTTCTCTATATATCTTAAAACACAGCTGAGATATGTCAATGTGACTATCAAAATGCACAGCTAAGCTATATAGAGTAATAAAATTGTGTTTGGGTAAGTGCATTTATGCGAAAGTTCTGTTCCGGAAACACAATTTAACACAATTTTTAGCATTTTTTTCTGATTTTCAATTATGTAATCAGCATGAAATGAATATCAAAATGAAGTTTGAAAAGTGAAAATACTATAATTTAGATATGTCATTGATACAATTTCATTCATGTAAGGTAAATAGTGTTTTTTGTATGGAGGTTTGAAAAAGTAGGAATTTTCCCTATTTTGCCCTAAAAGGCACCACTACACTATTTTAGACATATTATTGCAAAGTTTTAAGCATGTAGGTGCAGTAGTGTCAAAGTTCTGCTCCAGAAACAAAAAAAATCGATTTCTGCACAATTTTTGAACTCATGTTTCCCTGATTATCCATGACAGCCATTGCTGCCGGGTGAGTGCACATGTATAATGCAGACCACGCGGAACATGCAGACCATACGGACCAGCCCTAAAACCAACAAGCGCCCATAGTCTGGTTGTTTTTTTAGACAAATACAACACACCCCTATTTCGGCCTTATATGAAAAATGCGGACCACGCAAACAATGCAGATCAGAAGAAGTATTTCACTGATCATTACTTGACTCAAGCTGAAATTGCAATATGTAAAATTCACACCTTAATTGACGTAAAAAAGGTCATTTTAATAGCAATCTTGGCCCCACCCCTTCTAAGTAAACTAAGTGAATAGCAATGCTATCCTCACAAAATAGCATTCACCAGCTTAATTACCAAAAAAAAAACAAAAAAACAAAGTGCAGATAAAAACATAAAGTGCAGATCAGGTATAAGAAAATGCAGACTAAATTAGGAAAATTCAGACCAAGTTTAGGAAAATTCAGACCAAGTTTAGGAAAATGCATACCAGGTCTGACAAAGTGCAGACCAGATTTGAGGAATAAGCAGCGCAGACCAAGTTTTATGCTAGTATTAGATAGTGCAGACCAAGTTTAGTAAAAATTATCAATTAAATAAGCTTGAAATATTTGCCTTTAATAATGTTTCATTGCTTATTCAATGGACATAATTTTGTTGTATTATTTGAGCATCATAGTCAGTCTTCATTAATAAATTTAAGTTCATGTTATGTTATGTGTGGTCTGCATGATGCCCTAAGATTAGTTACAGGAGTTTTGGTTCGCATTATACCTCCAGTTGAATTGTGGCTTCTTTGGTTGGACAGCTTAAACCAACAAACCAGCGCCCTTTCTGTGTTGGTATACCGCAAGTCCACAAAGTCGTTCCGACCCTACATCGCATCTAACGCAATGTAGGTCGGTTCTGGCTAAGCCAACATATGTCAATGTGACTATCAAAAGGAGCCACTAGGACATATAGAGTATTACTGTACACAATTTTGTTAGGGTAAGTGCGCTCGCCCGTCCGTCCCGCGCCGGACATTGATGATAACAAAAACTCTTTTCGAACTTCGTTCGCTGAGGGCTAAAAAAGACTTGGTTGGGACATGGCCTTGAAAACTTAGTAGGTCGTTGCCCTCACACTTGGGGACACCATGGTGGATCTTGTATCAATAGTGAGAACACTTACCAACACAAGTCGTTGTATTATTTGAGCATCATAGTCAGTCTTCATTAATAAATTTAAGTTCATGTTATGTTATGTGTGGTCTGCATGATGCCCTAAGATTAGTTACAAGAGTTTTGGTTCGCATTATACCTCCATTTGAATTGTGGCTTCTTTGGTTGGACAGCTTAAACCAACAAACCAGCGCCCTTTCTGTGTTGGTATACCGCAAGTCCACAAAGTCGTTCCGACCCTACATCGCATCTAATGCAATGTAGGTCGGTTCTGGCTAAGCCAACATATGTCAATGTGACTATCAAAAGGAGCCACTAGGCCATATAGAGTATTACTGTACACAATTTTGTTAGGGTAAGTGCGCCCGCCCGTCCGTCCGCTCGCCGGACATTGATGATAACAAAAACCCTTTTCGAACTTCGTTCGCTGAGGGCTAAAAAAGACATGGTTGGGACATGGCCTTGAAAACTTAGTAGGTTGTTGCCCTCACACTTGGGGACACCATGGTGGATCTTGTATCAATTGTGAGAACACTTACCAACACAATACATGATCTCAAGTCTGCATGACTCTTCAGTGCAGATAAAAGCTGAAAATGATGCCATAAGCAAAGCATAAACCAGATGACGACTGCTGTTAGTCAGAAAGAGAAAGAGGTCTTCACAGAAGGCAACTGCAGTCATCTTGTGATAAGTGACTCACTCTTATGTAGCTAGAACCGACCTACATTGGATTAGATGAGATGTGGGTCTAACGACTTGTATAGGAATTCTTGGAATTTGATAGGCATGTGACCGATTTCTCAATAAATACAGTAGCATACCTTATTTCATCATTATGTACACAACGATTGCTCTGTTTACTATTGCCTAGCACTCAGATATGGTTAATTCCTTCCAATTTTAATCACTTTCTGTGCCATTTTCGAATTGACGTTTCGTTGATAAGGCATCATAGCAATGGCTGCCTAGTTCCGCCAAAACTCACTAGAGGGCTCCGGCGACGTCACGGATTGATAAGCTTTTGAGTTGACGTTATAAATTGATGTTTCTTTGCTCTATTCGCACACCAGGACACTGAATATATTTGGAAATGATATTTTAACTATTTTAACTGTCAAATTGAAGAAACTATGGTCTGAACAGAGCTATTTCAAAATTTAATTTTTTATCCACTAAGGGCATTGAAGTTTGTGCCTACTCTAGTCTCTAGTGAGTTTTGGCGGAACTATGTGGCCATTGCTGGCATGTATAATCAAGGAAACATGAGTTCAAAAAAAGTGCGGAAATCGATGATAATGGGAAGAAATCAACCATATCTGAGCGCGATACAAGAAAAAGATATGTTAGATATACCAAGAGCAGGTGGATTATGTGTGGCAAACGTTTATTAAAAGGCTAGTTTTCACACAAGAGGAAATTCCATATTTTTTCGAGTACGAAGTTGTAACCCTGTCCTGTGGATGGGGGACATGTAGCTAACTCTTAAGTTATATTGAGTCAAAACTGAAAACCAAATTCCACAGCATGCCAGGTGCAGAAGTTGCTGATGTCTTGCATCACTTGAACGAAGCTGATAACATCTATATTGACATCACAATTTGTGTGGGCGCCAATGACTGTGACAAAGAAATTATTTTGTCCCCAGTGCACTGACTGATACGTATCGGCAGTTGGTGAATACTGAAGCAAAAAAGGTTTAAGATGTGTCTTAGGTGAATTTTACCAGCATCCCACCCCGCGCTGGAGAGGGTCGCATCTCTAAATGCCTGTCTTTGTTCGGTCGCTGAAGAGACCGGTGCCAAGTACATCAACAATGATCCTGGATCACCACATGATGCCTGTGTCGTGATTGGGTAAATCTTAACAACAACGGAACAAACAGACTGGCCAAAAATATCCCTTTCTCTGGCCAAGCAACGACATATAGGAAACTTGTGAAAAGATTCGAATGGAAAACAACAGGGTGAATGGTTCCAGACAATAGGAAGATGGCCATGAAGAGTGTGCCGAGTATGAACAGAGAGAATGTTTAAATAGGTTTTATCCATCGCTAATGAATTGTGATGATAATAATGATGAATATGCTGAAAATGATGTAACAGGTACTCTAAATGTCTGTGCACTCCTTTAGATGATGAGATCAATGATAATGTTTCCAACAAGGAATATAGCCAGACTGTCTTATGTGAAAAAGGTTTTCTTGCTTGTTTAAATGTGCAAGGATTGTTGAGAAAATGTGATAAAATTGTTGAATTCTTAAGGGCCGTTCACTCTGTCACGATACGTAGCTATACGTGCTCACTCGTGGGTCTGTTCATGTATAAATGCTTTCCATAAACCTAAATTCAGGAGGCAGTCGTAGATTGCTTGCCGGACGTCCATAAAACGCTCGCCAAATGTCCGTCATCAGGCATCCGTCAGGCATCCATCAGGCATGCATCCGTAGATCGTTTAATGAGCGCTTTACGAGCATTCTAAGAGTGGACGCGAGTGGATGGCGAGTATATGTGGATGGACAGTGGCTACGTATGGCTACGTACGGCTACGTATGTATAACGTACGTAGAACGTACGTAGAACGCTCCCCAACAGACTCCTGAGCTACCAACGTAACTAATATAAACAATCACTCGTAGAACATCCGCCAAAGTTTTAATCATGTTTAAAAATGATTGCCCCCTCCACGTATGATAATAGGTGGTCAAGCGCGACCAGAAGTGATTTACAAATTAGCACCAGTATACGTAAAACGCTGAGCGAGCGAATCACGTATGGCCAAGGATGAACAAGAGTGAAAAAGTGTTTTCATACATGGTCATACATATTTCTTATACGTGATAGTGTGAACGCCCCTTGAAATGAATGCAAACTTGATATTTTAGGTTTGTGTGAAACATTTTTGGATGATAATGTAGAATGTTATGAGTATGAAATCCCTGGTTATAGTGTTGAAACGAAAAACAGAAAAAAGCATGGAGGTGGTGTTTTGTTGTTCATAAAGGAGGGTGTGTTAATGTTGAAAGTGTCTGGATCAAGATCAAACACAACAAATGGTCATCGGAACAGTGTACAGGCCTCTATCTGCAAATGTGCATTATTATACTGATATGTTAAATCAGTGTCGGGGCAATACATTGTCATCAAACCCAGTGTATCAAATTGAATCGATGTATGGTATTAAGCATGGTGTGTCATCCAACAAGGTTCACTTTGACTACGTCAACACTTTTGGATGTAATTTTAAGTAATTTTCCACACATTCATGCAAAGACAGGCGTTCATCATGTCAGTCTGAGTGATCACTATATGGTTTATACAATATTGAATTGTGCAAAGGAAAAATCAACACAACAAGCAATGTCACTTTTTGATTACAAGATCATTTTATGTAATGAACTTTACTGACTTATGTCCGCTTCTGCTATTACTGATGCTATTACTGATGTGAGTTGGACAAATGAGGAGTTACCATGTAGATGGTCAGACTTCATGGATAACTTCATTTCGGTATGTAATAAGCATGCTCCTGTACAAGTTAGAAGACTTCAGAAAAGAAAGAACCCATAGATCACTAGTGAAATAGTGTTATTAATGTATAAAAGAGATCATATTAAGAAAAAAGCAGTAAAAAGTAAGCAGCCTTGTTTGTGAGATGAATATAGAAGATTAACACACAGGATTAATTTATTAGATAAAGAGTAAATACAAAGAAATGCAACTGATAAATTAAATGTTATCTCAAAAAGTATGTGGAAAGTGCTAAATGATCTTACAGGGATAAATACTGTGAAAGAAACTCCATCAAATTAAAGTGCACAAGAGTTTAAATAAGAATTTTTACCATCAGTAGGTGAAAATACTGTTGCTCATTTACAACATTTGTCAAATGGAGACATATATTGGAAATGCTCCAAATGTTCACATAAATTTGAATTTTGTGATACAAATAATAATGCAGTGAGAAAACACATTATGAATATTGGTAATGACAGTGCCACAGATGTACTTGGATTTGATGGAAAGCTACTGCATCATGCAAGTGATGGGATTGCACCTAGTATATGTGAATTATTAAAGATGACTGGAAGCTGTCACGAGTTACTCCTATCTATGAAAGTAAAGGTAACAAGGACGAAGCTAGCAATAATAGACCGATAAGTTTCATTACTCATGTAGCTGCAATATTGGAAGAAGTAGTACAGACTTAAGTGATGGAATATTTAGATAAGCACAAGTTAATTACTCTTGATCAGTAAGCTTACCTTAAACGTCACAACACTCAAACTCTACTGCACAAAGTTATAGATGAATTTTTGTGGAATTTTAATGACTGCAGTATGTTCACTGGATGTAAAGAAAATGGTTCGACATGACAGTAAAGTGAAATGTAATCGAGAATGTCTGTTCAATATGTTGACGTATGAGTCCCCACAAGGCTCGGTACTTGGGCTGACATTATTCTATTGTATATTAATGATATTAACAGCTACTTGGTTCAGCAAGGTTCAGCAGTGTGTCATCAATATACGGATGATGTCCTAATTTACTGAAAATGTATATCTTTATTGGATGAAAGCTTGCAATACCTTTCGGGAACCTTTGAAATGGGCCATGAACCTCCAGCACCATTCAGTGGGGACCTTCAAGGGGTCCCTAGAAAACTCTTTTTGTGCGAGCGGAGACAGTTTTACACTGAAAATGACCAAATTATTGCAGAGAGCATGCTTCTACAATGACGCAGATGTGCGGGAGCGATGACTTTGCTCGCCAAGTCGTTCCTCTGTGTTTCCCACAAATGTATTGGAAATTAGAGTTTGATTATTTGGGTCTGAAAATAGACAAGAACGTAAACTGGAGTACTTATGTGGATTTGTTAAGTAAGAAACTGAATAAAAAAGTATGGGCTTTTCTTGATCTATAAGTTATCTACCTTTTCTTGACCTATAAGTTATCTACCTTTTCTTGACCTATAAGTTATCTACCTTTTCTTGACCTATAAGTTATCTACCTTTTCTTGACCTGTAAGTTATCTACCCTTTAATTTTATGGTACAGTTTACGAGAGGGCAATTCAGCCAAAGATTGACTATGCAATTACAATGTGGGGCAATGCAAGTGAACAGAATGTACAAAAAATCCAAAGAATGCGAAACAGGGCAGCCTTTTTAGTTACTGAGATGAAATTCATGAATCAACGCAGGGACTATGGAAAAATATGTAACAATATAAAGAGTAAAAATTCCATGGTACATTCCATTTTAAGCAGATGGACTTCCTCATTGGTTATAATGAGGAATTATTCATATTTGAACTTTTATATCGATTAATAACAAAATAGACATGTGGGAATAAAAAACAGACAAAACTTTATTCATAAATAATGAAAAAAAGAAACACATCACGTATCAGTATATATAATGAAATATAAGACTAGGCTTAAGGATTATCACGAGTCTCTGCAACACAAAATGCAGCTCGACATTTGTATCTTGATATTTGATTCACAAAAAACACGACATTCATATTACACCATCCGTAATAAAACAAATTAAAATAGATACACCACAATATTGGTTAAACACTCAAAAGAGGGATATATGGATATATGAGATATAGACTAGATATATGAAATCACAAGAAGCACATCTGATGCTAATGAAATATAAGACTAGGCTTAAGGATTATCATGAGTCTCTGCAACACAAAATGCAGCTCGACATTTGTATCTTGATATTTGATTCACAAAAAACACGACATTCATATTACACCATCCGTAATAAAACAAATTAAAATAGATACACCACAATATTGGTTAAACACTCAAAAGAGGGATATATGGATATATGAGATATAGACTAGATATATGAAATCACAAGAAGCACATCTGATTCAACTAGAAATACAAAATTAAGGCACCATCCCTTAAAAACTTGTGGTCAACATATTTAATATTTTCCTTTTTCAGCGCTTTGATTTTTTCCTCGTGCTGCCTCTGCGAACAAATATTGATAAATTGATATAAGTTTATGATTACTTGAAAATCAAAGCTTTTATCTATTTATCCATCTATCTATCTATCCATCCCAATACTTACCTCGATAGACTCGAGCTGCTTTTTCTTCCAAGCATCAAAGCATTCCGACATAACTTTCAAAGTTTCTTTGTCGGTTTTTTTTCCGAAGACCCTCAATACACGGTGAATAAATTGATCTGGCATGAAATTCAGGACCTGTGCAAAACACAAGGTATAGCCATATTATGTAAATGCTATTAAGAGAATAAACCATCTTCGTATATGTTTGGCTGCTAAAGATTGGGTGTTTCTGCGTGGCTGTGGACTTGATGTTGCAAAAGACGGCTCCTCGTGCCATCAAAACTGAGCCAGAGTGGTTTACCAGATAACGGAGAACTTTATTATCATCACTGATTAATGAAATTGTTTTTACATACCATAATTTACAAGCCAAATGTTCTGTGGCACATGAATATATATTATGTTTTTATTATCCGGAAGGAAATTTTACATGCAAAAAGTTTTTTGATACACCATGTCCATTGAATAATCTGATGGCAACTGGCACAAACTGTTGTAGCGGTACTAACCACAATCTGTCAGGGTTTTTTTTTTATAACGTAGAACACACCTCATAGGGGTCCAGCTCCACCGCTTTGGATTCTTGATTCCGTTCGGGTTTATGGTAGAACCGGACCTTCTTGATCGGATCTCTGTTTTTGTCCCCATAGTCCAGGGTGACAATCTATTACAAATTTTAAAACACAGGTTTAAATTTTTGATTGTATTTTAGATCTACCGTGTTTAATCCAATTTTTTCAATCTGATCAACCTTTGACATAATATTGCAATATCGCATTTTGGCCGAACTGAATTTTTATATTACTTAATACAAACCTGTATGGCTATGTCGTCCTTTTGAATGTCTGGTAGCTTAGGTTTAAATTCTTCGTAAATCTTCTGTTCAAAATAATTCTAGTTTAAAGTAAATAAAAAAAAAGTTGATTACAGTAAAACAAAAGTTACGATTACAGTGATGAAGACTTCTCTTCCGCTTGACTTTGACACAATTCCGAAATGATGCTCACTGTAAGATACCCATTAAATGCTGCCTACTTCAAACTTTGCTGACACGACTCTAAACAATGTCCTTTTAATTTGAATGTGGATGGATGAGCTGATGTGGGCACTTAGGAGAAGTTATGAATGAATCGTAATGGAAACATTTTACACAAATTACTTGCTTAAAAAAAAGTGTTTCAATCCATATCCAGAAAACAACTTATCACAATTTGCCATTGTAAGAGATAATGGCACCACAGCCTAGTCTTGACATCTCTTGTCTTGTCTTATCTTATCTTGTTATCTTATCTTATCTTCCTCACCTCCTTCTCGTCGCCATGAAGCTTGTGTTCACCCACGACCTTGTAGAGATCCCTCTTCTGGATCCGCCTCAGGATGTCACGAGCTTTCTTGAGTCCTGGCTTCTCCTTGACTTCCTCGTCGGTCAAGTACAAGATCTGCTGGTAGATGTGATCCGTTAACTTGACAAATACGCTCATGTCATCAACGGCATCAGATATCTTGACAAAACCCCTGTTTATGAATTCAAGAAATCTGCATTACCTTTTATACATTGGTGTATCTATGACACAGACTTTTAAACGGTGAGAGAAATATAGAATTATGAAATATACAAAGAAGTCATACCCTGCTGGTTTGGAAATAAGGCAGTCATTGCTTGCCAAAAGGGCATCTGTAATCCTATTAAAATACCAAACAGCAATTATAGATTGTCTTTAAAATGCAATATTTTTTATCAAACCCAAATTCAAATTTCACTGGTAATGAAAGCAAGTAAAGCATACTGCTGCAAAAGCACTCCATGCAAGATTAGTTAAGGAACCAACAAAAATAATTTATTAAAAGAAAAAAATCCACAAAATCAACAGATCAATATAATTGAATCACCAGCAGCATGCAGCCATAAAAACCTAAATTTGGGATCACATTTTTTTTATTGATATTTCACCTTCACAAAAATTAGTCCACTTTGAAGGTTTTCGCCTGGTCAGAAGTTTAATTGAATTTATGTCGTTTTTGTCTATTTGTCACATCATGCAGTTTCCTAAATAGTCCTGCAAATGTCTCAATTTGATACCGCTGCCATTATATAAAGTTCTTAAATGATCCAAGGAACCAGCCCTGCCTTAGTCATTCAGGGTGGGAGGATATGCATTGCGTTGAATTGCAGTGGGGAACCAATGAAAACCAAACTTTAAGATTTTTTAACCTCTCACCAAAGATGAATGACGCATTGAGGAGTTACTGGAGCGCACACTGAAAAACTACAGACTACAAAGTTAGTAAAAATGTCTAACTTTCTTTGAAAAAGTGACTGATCCCAGAATGATTACCACCCTCTCCCCGGTGCCGAAAAGGTAGCCTGAAAAGGTCTACCAAGTTATCATACTGGTATGTAACAACTAATCAGGTCTTTTTGAAATGAATGAATATAAGTCCTTGCCCGTCTTTGCATGGTTGGGCCGCGTTAGACATCCCCAATTGTCAACAGAGAAGTTAGGCCAGCTGTGACTAAAACTTCGATCTCAGAGATTTTCAGTGTGGCAATCTGCGTCCATCCAAATGCAGCCAATTATGCCCAATTTCGAAGCTTGAGAGCAACTGCTACATTTTTATACAAAATTTCATAGCTTTTTTAAGAAAAGTGAGACTTTTATCTTCGAAATTTATTTTTGCCCCAGTCATTTGTTGTTTCATTGGCACTCCATATATTTGCCACATACAAAGGATGAGTCAATCTTACGTACATAAATTGTGTAGCACAAGTGGTTTTGTGCTGGTAGACCTGTCTGTGTAGGCAACTCCTCGTGTAGAAGAGGTCGTACAAGTTGGCGATTTCCTAAAAAAAAAGAACATGGGCTGCGCTGCAGCTAAACCCTCAGCAAATCCCACATACCACACAGGCAACATTAAAATGTTTAAGCGTTCGTTACATTTTGTTTCCAGAGCAGAACTCTAACATAAACTTTCGTTTCAAAAACTGAACTCTAACACTAATGCACTTGCCCAAATAAAATTGTATCCACACTGACATATCTTGTTTTACAATATATTGAAAAATGTTATTTCTTGAGTGTTTATATAGTGTGTGCAATAAACTGAAACAATTGCCACTTGGCCTACATAGCCTGTTAGGCAATGCTAATTAGTCCAAGATGTCCTATTTTTTAATTTTTTAATTTCTTCATTTGTTCATTATTCTGAGTGTGAAATAATAAAGTGTTCCTGTGGGTAATTACAAAGTCATTCACATTGCAATAATCAGACGATTTGGTAAATATGAATGAATAGAAATTATGAACTTTCATTTAATACACAAGAACTGCATTTATTTTATTGCATGATAGCCAATACCCTGATTGTTTTTTGGATGATGAAATTAAAAATACTGGTGTATATTGCCATATTAGTCGTCTTATTCTTCATATGGGCATGATATTATGATGTCTCACAAATATCTTTCTTCTTATGAAGGTAGACCTGCAGGAACCCTGTAATGACAGCAATCTATTATGTTCAGAGCATAAAAAGTATTGGCCATCCTTTTCTTGTCATTTTATTGTTCTAAATGGAATATGAAGGAAGCAACAACATTTTTAGAATTTTTTTCGAGATTTTCCATAATTATAAAAAAAGAAGATGAAACAAATGTCAAAGTGAAGTCTAAAAGGGAAAGTACTATAATCTATATATATCATTGGCAACATTTTACTGATGTATGGATTAAAGAGTCATTAATATGAGGGTTTGAAAGATTACCAACTTTTCATATTTGCCTTATTATATAAAATTATCTGTCATTAATGGTCATGAAACCCCAAAAATGTATCTCCACACTATTTTAGACATATTCTTATTAAGTTTTGTATGCATGTAGGTGCAATAGTGTGTGAGGCCTGCTCTGGAAACAAATATTTATGTTTTTTTTTTTCTTTTTACCTAAATATCTTAAAACACAGCTGAGATATGTCGATGTGACTATCAAAATGCACAACTTAGCTATGTAGAGTAATAACATATAAAATGTTGTAGGGTAAGTGCATTAATGCCTGAGTTCTGCTCCGGAAACACAATTTAACACAAGTTTTCGCTTTTTTTTCTGAATTTCTGTTATTATGTAATCATCATGAAGTGAATAACAAAATGAAGTTTGGAAAGTGAAAATACTATAATGTAGATATGTTATTGATCCAATTTCATTGTAGGGTAAATAGTGTCTTTTGTATGAAGGTTTGAAAAAGTAGGAATTTTCCCTATTTTGCCCAAATTTTGAAATTTCTATAGTATTAAATTTTGAAATTTCTATAGTATTAACAGACCCCCAAAAGGCACCATTACACAGTTTTAGACATATTATGACAAAGTTATAGGCATGTAGGTGCAGTCCAAGTTCTGCTCCGGAAACGAAAAAAATATTTTTTTCTATTTTTCTCAAATTTTGTAAAACATAGCCAAAATATGTCAGTGTGACTATCGAAAGGAACCACTAGGCCATATAGCTTATTACTATACAAAATTTTGTTAGTGTAAGTGCGCGAGCCCGCCTGTCCGCCAGACATTGATGAAAAAAATTTGTTTGCTGAGGGCTAAAAAAAGACAAGGTTGGGACATATCAAAAGGCACCACTAGGCCATATAGAGTGTTACAAATTCATTAGGGTAAGTGCATTAGTGTTAGAGTTCTGCTCCGGTAACAAAAGTATTACGCGTGTATGCCCGTCCGCCCGTTTGCCTCATTGACCTCATTTAAATTACATCAGATTTTATAACATCACCACTTCTCCATTATTCTTGCACTCTGACCTCACCACAGCCATTGTCTATTGATGACGCCACTATACTATATCTGAGTACAAGGAACGGTCAGTGAGGCAAAATGGCAACATGCATGGTTTCTCTGTGAAAAGAGTTCAATTTCTTTGGCATTTGGGTATTAACTGAGTATACAATTAATATCCAATATGACATAAGCACCTCTTTTGATATAGAACGATTGTTAGTCATGGGCCTTTATCTTCCAGTCAAACGTGTATCCAATATTCAAAGAACTTTTCAATACAATTCGCATAAGAATTAAACCACATAAATGTTTCAATCGTTTATGACCTATTATGGCAAATGTATAATTTTTAGTCAGTTTGTCCCAACTGACATTCACCTTGTCTCTCCAGCAGAGTTGTCTCACCCCATGGTCATCTTTCAGTGCTCGACAAAATTTCATCAGTCTGCGATGGTCAACATTGCTGGTGACTCCTACATGGTAGGCGTCGCGGGCAAAGTAGTCAAGTTTATCAACGTCAATTCCGTTTCTTTTATTGGCCACGATCTGAGAAAAAAGGTTAGTTTTGATATCATATTATTATGCTGTAATACTGTGAGATAACCAATACTTATCATATCAGAAATTATTTGTTGATCAGCCAAATTTGGCAATTTTACCTCATACAAAAAGTCCTTGGAATAATCACGACCAGTCTTCTCGAATTCCTGTCACATTGAGATAAACTGAATTATTAAAACATGTCACATTGAGACAAACTAATTATTCATCAAAATTCCTCAAAAGATGCCATAAAAACCTGCATAATATTTTCTCCTGTCTGACTTACCCGGTTTCCATCCTCAGGACTACTATGTATAAGGGCTTTAATGAAGTTAATGTCTTCGGGCTTTAGTTTTTTTTTCACATGTTCCTTGTTTTCGATCAAGTAGTCAAACATATCAATTGAACCCGATTCGTGCTGAAAGGTATTTTGGAAGATCATGAATGACCTGCAAACAGTTATTATTTCGGAAAGGAAGCCCGTCTTCTTTCTATTGATTGTCTGTTTCGTGGCCAGATGTGTAGGGTTAGGGTTAACATTTTATTTAAAGTCGTTTTAAATCACGGTGTCACATTCAATGTACAATACAAAATATATGACCCAAGCCGAAGCTTCTGTACGACATAAATGGTTAAAAATGGTTAACTTTCTTAGACATCTTGACTGGTCCCAGAACGACTACTCCCTATAGCCAGAAAGGTCATGCTCGTACTCGACTACTTGTGATGAATAAGTTAGACCGAAATAATTAGCTCATTCATGAGCTCACTTTTTATATTAATAACTCTTAAGTCTTAGTAATTTTTCATCAATGGCGTTGACCGCATAAGACATACAACAATTGTGTGAGAGAAGTTAGCCTACAGGTGACTAACTTCGACCTCAGAAATTTTCATCGCGAGTGCACTTTATGGTTTAATTCCACTAACCTTCCACTTCTTCTGGACACCCGCCATAAACCCCTTGTCGAAGAGGTGAGAGAAAGGACCATGCCCTGAAATGTGATCAAAGTGCAATTTACTGCTCTCCTAAATGTTACTTAAAAGCCACTTGGTGCCTTGGTGTAAGTACAATTGGCCAGTATGACGTCATCCTTGTGTTACTCCACAATGACCATCTGACCTACGGTCATTTGTAAGACATTAAAAAGAGGCTCAAATGCAAGTGGCTGACCCTGTGAAGTTATTGATATCATTTTTGACACAGCATAATGCCAGCATATCCAAACTGCTATATTGCATCATTAGGATGAGGAATGATGAAGGATACTTTGTACGATATCAATTTTACTACGCATTTGTGGCACCCACTGTAGCCTACCAATTTAATGATAACATATTGGTCTCCCCATCTGTTGCTCCCCCAGTGCATGAACTATATACTATATTACTTGGACTGGTTTGAGCTACAACTGAGGTATTATAAAATAGATTAATATCATTCTATGACAGACCCAGATCATGGCAGAGTCCCGCTATCTGGACGCAGAGCACATCTTCATCGTCGATTCCAAGTTCTGGTTGCTCCACGCGCAGATTGTTGACCAACTGCCCTGCAAGATGACACACCCTGAAAAAACAACAGAGATATGTTGTCACCAATCCCACCACAACTGGCCATGTGCGATATTAAAGCAAGTTTAGTCTCAAACCAGCTAACATCAAACCACGTGTGACGAGTGTGAAGTCTGTTGGGTATTGGCCATGTGACCCTGACAAACCAGGCTATTGAATCTTTTTTTCCTCTGGTGGCAATTTCTTACAACAGCATGACATCACATGGAGACCTCTATAATCTACCCACCCACCACCCATACATCTCCTCGTGTGGAAAGTAGGGTAGATATTACATACCCTATACTGTGTTCAAAGCGGGTGTGCGTTCCACCTGGGAAGACAAAGCTGACCCCTCCGAGCTGGCAGATGTACCGAAGTCTCTGAAACTGTGGTGTGTCGATGATGGAGACACAGAGAGGAGGAAGCTCAATTTGCCCATGGATTGGATCATTGATCACCTAAAATCACACAAGAAAATATGGATTGCTATCATGGATGTCACAAGGTATATTGCCATAAGTTTACAGACCCCTCAACATTTTGCCATTGCATTCAGCAAACGTTCTCTCTAAACGAAAGCTTATGGAAGCATCAAAATCATTCATATTTATTTAATGAGGCTTTTATGGCTTATTTCATGCTCTTTAGTAAAATTATGTATGCAGTTCAATTTACATAAGGGCCATAAATGTAATTCAAGTCTACATACCCCATCTCTCATTATGCAGTTGTTTTTTGCTCGGTGATGTCATTGGTGTGCTAATGCACCAGAATAAGTTTCCGCTTTTGTCAGATAATGGAATAGCATTGTGTGGGGAGTGTGTAAACTTTTAATTGACACTTTGTGACTCCTATGTAAATGGATATATGGTCAGCTAAATTGGCCGTTAATTGTGTCCATCAGACATACCTGGTTTTACAGCCAAATTCATAGAGTTTGAAACCAATCTCATAGTCTAGGAGGCTAAACCCCAGATGACATCATATGAATGTAGGATTCTCATTGGCTGCGGGACTGCTTAGACCAATGGATTCACATGACGTCCTCTGAAGTTTAACTTCCAAGTCCAAGAGATTGGACTCGCTAATTTCAGATGAGAAACAGCGTGTGTATTATGGCTTATTTCAAACGAAGATGTAGTTAAAATTAAATTATTTTATTAAGTGATTTTACCTTAGGTAAATCATCCGTGCTGTCCATGTCTCTTCCGTGGAACGCTTTGAATCAACTGATATTTCCTGCAATTAAGTAAATCAAGGTAACAGTCCAGACACAAAGACTTCTCAGATTGTATCACACTCATCCACTGCAACATCCACGAGGATTGGCTTCCACTGAGGATGGGCTAGCCGACACCTGTCGGCCGACACTTGTCACAAAAGGGTCGAGATCTTGATGAATATTGATTGTGAATGGCCATTAAAAACAGCCTGTCAAATTGCTACCCGCCTATTCAAAGTTAGATCTGAAAGTGCCTTCAGCAACATCTGGTACACTTGAGAGTTACGCATTTTTATCATTTCTTGTTGAAAATATTACTGAAGCCTACATTGCACATACATAATTATGATATATTAGGGAATGAATTAAATCACCCTCATGCAAAATATAATAATGAAACATCACCTTCGAGCTGGTGCTGTGACTGAATGAGAACTTGAACTAAACCACTCTCAAGTAAGAATATAAAATTATAGACTTAGTACATCAATTGTTCTTTTGCATATTAAAATTTTTTAACATTAATTATCGATAAATCTTCTTTTTTTTTAAATTAACATCTGCCAAATGATTTTATATTTATAAGTGAATTTTATCTTTAGGAAAGACACATATGTCAGAATTGACCTCTCTCTGTCAACTAGATGAATTTCCTGCATTTACAAATTCTTTTCAGTGGTGGTATAGGTGTAAGCCGACTATAAGCCATATTCCGGACACTAATTGCGATTAGAATTTAAATTAGAAGGTCGTATTGTACTAAATGTCAAGAAGGAATGTCACATGTGAAAATAAAAGTATGACAGTTTTATCTTTACTGGACGTTAAATGGCATCTGTCTCCGCTTGGGACCCTTGTTTCATCAGCTCGCACTGCTCGCCCAGTAATTAGAAATATAGATGGTGCGGGCAGTGGAATGGTACACAGAAAATCAGAAATGGCATTTAGTTGTGTAATACATCGTTTTGTGAGGAATCCATGACCTACATCCTTTTGTGATTTTGCAAGGTCATCAAGGGATTTACAAGATGATTCTTGCTTATGAGCCCTTTTATAATCTCAACGGTATCTATATAGCTTACGTTGTGGAACGGTTATTCTAGGGAATACCTGGTTTATTTCAGAAGATCCCGTTACAAAAAAAAATTGAAGTGCAATTTATTTTTCAGTGCATTGTTCGGTCTCACAATTATCTTTGGTCATTAGGCTCTGTTCTTTAAACAATTTCTTGAACAAGGCAACGCCGATCAAAATTTGCATGAGAATTTAATCCGGTCAACAAAACTCATGTAATTTCAAAAAGGAAATTATACTTAGATTATACCAGCCTGTGTTGTTTCCCTAGTGCATGCCATTTAATCAGGGATAAGAAAAATAACAGTCTTTGCTAAGTATTAGTTATATCCCTCAAAGTCGGGAGTTAACTAGATTTTTTGTTGCAACAAAAATGCTAGTTAACTAGTCACGCAAACTCATATGATGATTGGATACTTTCGCCTTTGTTGGCACACATATAAAGAAGAGAGGACACACAGATAGCACACAAAGATGGCTCTCGTAGATACCACAGTAAACGAGGAGAGTAATCCCAAGAGCCAAAATGATCTAATGATCTAATAAGATGAGAAGTTAGCGAGACATGCAGTGGAAGTTTAGTTAGAATTACTGCGACTCAGGATAATGCGCTAGAAAGCATATGATGAGTGAGAGGAGAGCCGTCCCAAAGCGGGGTATGTAATGGAAATGGCCAGATGGAAATATTAGCTCTGAGAGTACAATAACAAACCAGAGAACCAGTACAGCTCACTATTACTTTGAAACCTAGAACTGATGTCTTGAGGCCCCTTCACACATAGCCGGATTAGACACAAGAGCGTCCATGAATGAAATTTCTTTCAATCCGGATCGGCGAAAAAGTAGTAAATTTCAACAAACGAAAAATTTGGCGGTGTGAACACGATGGCAAGACGGTGGCGACAAGGAGCAACACGGCCATTACACGAATGTATACGATCGCTACACGGATATGTACGGTTGAAACATGGCGGAACACGGAGGTGCCCGGTGCACCAAGGAACGAGCCACGGTTGTTGCCGGAAGTACCACAGATGTCCTGGATGAGTGCGGAGTGAACCGGATGTTACCCGGGACCTTCACAGATATACACGATCTGTACACGATCTCACTATGGAGTTAACCGTTGTAAAATCCTCAGTGTAGTTAGTGACATACTATGTCTCCTTCCAGTAATTCATAGTCTCAGCATAAATGATAATTCAAACACTAAGTTGTGTCAAGTTGGTCTGCTCTGCATGTTGGTCAATACCAAAGATGCCAGAAACATTCCATGTTTATTATTTATATGATTTCACAAGACAAAGGCCCCTCCTTAATGGAGGGGGTAAAATTCCCAATCACCATTCAATCCCCTCATCTGGGACCAGGCACACCTCTCCCAACTGTGCTCCCTCCCCTCCCAACTGTGCACCCATGGTCAGTCATCCATTATCCCCCAAACCCCACAATGGTCAAACTCACTCATGCATTAATTCTATACCCACAAGGGCACACAGTCACACAGGACAGGTGGCAGGCAACCTGACCCACACCCTTCTCCCCTCATTATCTCCACACCCCAGGAGATTGCACAGTCATTAGGCCAGGAAGATCCAATCACCCTTGATCCCATTTCGGCCATCAGGATCAAGATCATACGGAGGAATATGATCAGGCCAGCTGGCCATGGTTCATTGATGGATCCCCTGTCTTCACTAATGACCTGTACATTGTCCAAATGGGACCACAATCAGTGATGGCCATCTGCAGCCATCACTTCCATAACTCAGAACATTGCACATTAAATTTACAATCATCATTTAGTTAAATTAAAGAGCAAAAGGCCAGTGCCTTTTACACCGTGTTTTCACCCGGAACGCGCTAAAATTGGTATTTAAGGTGGATGCCTTCCACTGTCCATCATTCAACTTCGGACTACCATACTGCAAAGGTGTTGCTACTACAGAAGAATTGGATATGTCTTTATCACACTATTTCAAGGTGGAATTGGATGTGAAGTACCTGGACATGCAAGTCCAGCTACTTACTGCTGCAAATGATATACTTTGGCAAGAAGAACAGAAACTGCAAGATGCTGCAGAGAGGGCCGCATCAACAACTGATGAAGATGACTTCGTCCAAAATGCTGGTGCTGCTTGAAGAAGAAGAAGAAGGCGAATGTGGGTGCAACTTTGGTTTCTAAGAAGACCTCTTTATGGGCAGTATGAAAAACTGATGGCTGAATTGACTGCAGAAGATGTGGGTGGCTTCAAGAATTTCATGAGGATGGAGCCTGACTTATTTCATGAAGTTCTGGCAAGAGTGGGACCTAGGATTACAAAGCAGGATACCTTTTGGAGGAGGGCCCTTGAACCTGGATTGAAACTGGCTAATACCTTGCGCTACCTGGGTACGGGCAACAGCTACATGTCTCTGCAGTATGGATTTCGGGTAGCCTTCAATACCATTTCTATCCTTGTCATCAAAGTCTGCCAGGCCATCATAGACGAGTACTCAGCAGAAGTGATGCGTTGTCCTGTAACCCCAGAAGCCTGGAAAGAAGTTGCCAATGGATTCTACAACAGATGAAACTTCCCCCACTGTGTCGGCACCATTGATGGCAAGCATGTTGCCATCAGATGTCCTAGGAAGTCTGGATCCCTGTTCTACAACTACAAGGGATTTTTCTCTATTGTCTTACTGGCTGTAGTTGATGCTGAATACAAGTTCCTCTACGTTGACATTGGTGCCAGTGGATCAGGCTCAGATGCTGGAGTGTTTAGTCAGACAGAATTGAAGGAAGCGCTAGAAAGTGGGAACCTTGGATTACCTGAACCAGATAACCTGCCTAATGATGACCAACTAGTGCCTTACTTCATAGTTGGGGATGATGCCTTTGGACAGCAGACTTGGATGGTGAAGCCTCTACCTCACAGAAACATGACCATGGAAGACCGAATCTTCAACTACAGACTTTCTAGAGCTAGACGGGTGGTAGAGAATGCCTTTGGACTTTGGCTGCCAGGTTCAGGTGTCTCCTCACAACAATGCCTCAAAGTGCTGACAGAGTGTGCACCATAACTCTTGCTTGCTGTGTGCTGCATAACCTACTGAGGCTGAAGTATCCAACTGCTCAAGTGAATACTGTGGACCAGGAAAATGCAGACATCCATGCGATCATCCCAGGTGCATGGAGGGAGAATGCCAATCTACCAGACATGGGAGATGTGTACAGAGGCAACACCAACAGAGCAGGCCATGGCAACAAGACAAGACTTGAAAACAACACGAATGATGTAAGTTTGAACATTTAATTATTACGAAACTTCAGACATCTGCAGCAGACAAGTGCAAAAAAGTACACAGCATTTAATGATACAGCATTTAATTATTGTCATGCAAACGTATGCAATACAGTTTATATGTAAAAATAAAACTTAATAATACAATAACCTGTAACTTTAAATGTTTAAACTTGCTTTTAATAAAAGGTCATTGTACGTTTTCGGATGAAGATTACTCCATTGTGGTAGTTGGAGGCGTGATGTTTATTTGTCATAAAGTCCTAAACTGATTATTTCTATTTCTTAAAAATTTTAGGTTCACCTCTATCTCATGTTGAGTGAATAAAAGGTGCCTAAAGCAACATACTCGGGTTCTCCTCCATACTTCACAGTGAATAAAAAACATTGAGATGGAAGAGCTGACACACGACAGAAAGGTCAGAGGTCAGTAGAAGGCTATATTAACCCGCTTCATCAACAAAACTCCCAGACATTTTGCTGAGGAGAATGAGTCAAAAGTGAAAGAACGCATTGAAAGAATGATGGATGCTTTTGCCGAATTCGAACAAGTGTATGAAAGATACCATCAGCTACTGGAAACGGATGAAGATGTAGAGGGAAGTGACAGTTATTTCTTTCAAGCAGAAAATGCATATGTTAAAGCGCTGAATGAAGCTAAGGACTGGGTGAGATTAAGATAAGCTACTTGTGAAGTAAAAGTTGACATGAAACTGAATCTTGACAAGGACTATACATCATCATTGCAGTCTGTTATTACATCTATGATCAATTGCCAAGATTGGACCTTGACCCATTTGATGGGGATGTAATGAAGTATCATACTTTCATATCCATTTTTGATGAAAGTGTTGACAAGGTCTGTGCAGATGGAAATGCGAAGTTGCTGAGGTTAGTCCAATACACCAAAGGCTGTTCCAAGGAGGCAATTCGGTACTGCCCACTTGTAGGGTGAGAAGAAGGATATAAGCAAGTGAGAGACATGCTACGTCACTGATCGTATCATCAAGGAAATCAGAAATGGGAAGCCTGTGCGCACTTCGTCTGCTTGAAGATGAAATGTCTAATTGTTTATATTGGCAAAGATAAAAAACTGAGTGAGGTTGAAAGTCAGACCTGCATAGTGGAAGTGATCAACAGACTGCAGCCATATCTCCGCATTAGATGGAAGCGAAAGACTCTTGAAATGAAGAGAAGCTCCCAGAAATATCCTGGATTCAAAGAACTGGTCGATTTTATAGTGCAGGAGGCGGAGGAAGAAAATGACCCTGTTTATGGTGGTGTAAATGATAAAGCTTGCAAGCATGATAAATTTTTCAAAGATAAATATTGTAAGACTGTTAGTTCATTGTCATCAGGTGCAGAAAATACAATCTAGTAGAAGAAATGTGTGCTTAGCATGTAAAGGTGATCACCGCCTTTTGTTTTGTGATTTTTTCAAGGGCATGAAACTTAACCAGAGAATTGATTTAGTCAAGCAGCATAAACTACGTGAGAAATGTTTGATTGGAAATCATACTGCCAGTAATTGTAGGAAGACCTTCACTTGTTCTGTAGTAATTCACCAGCAATTTGTGTTCCAGCTGTTACTGTTAAAGTTAATCAAGAAGTAATAACTTCTGCGGTGTTAGACACAGCGTCAACAAACAGTTTTTGTACATGTCGTCTGGTTGATAAGTTAAGAATCACTGGTGTTGTACATGAATATGCTCTTAGTACTCTCAGTAAATCTGAAGAACATAGGTTCACAAATATTATAAATCTCAAGATAGAACTCTTGAGGCTCTAGAAATGTCTAATGTATTTATGGTAGATGCAATTCCTGTCAAAATACCAGATGTTGATTTTTGTAGATATTCACACAATATTGGTGTCCCTGCTGTGGGTTCAGATGTTGATATTCTCATTGGGTAGGATTATGCTGTGGCCTTGGTGCCTTTGGAGACAAGAGTTGGTTGTAAGTCGGAACCTTTTGGTATTCACACAATATTGGTGTCCCTGCTGTGGGTTCAGATGTTGATATTCTCATTGGGTAGGATTATGCTGTGGCCTTGGTGCCTTTGGAGACAAGAGTTGGTTGTAAGTCGGAACCTTTTGGTGTAAAAACTCTATTTACCATCAATCAATACAGGCCCAATCAAACTCAGCGGGTCAAACAAAGAGGAAACAAAACAAAGCATCATTTTCTGAGTGAGCTTATCTGGCTTTTTTGCCAAACTGACATCAAAATAAAGACAGTCATTCCAAACATCCTTACGCCTAATGCTTTGCTACGTGAATCAGAAGGAATTTTCACTTCTGAAGCCCGATCTTCCACAGGTAGAGTTGACAATAAATCATTGTTTGCCACAAATTTGGTAAGCTTTAAACCTCCTTCATTTTGACAAGTTTTTGATCAAAACCCCATGATTAATTTCTGAAGCTTCTTCCAAATTTTCAAAACAAACAAGACATTCATTGACATAAAACCCATCTTCGACTACACCTTTAACCTGAGTGGAATAACCATCAAAATCACTGACAGTGCGGTGTAAAGCATAGGTAGCGGCGTCCACTCCACACTCCACCAAACACATGAGAAGTCATATGCAACTTTACAACTTCACCCTCAGAATCAAGCCAAACAAATCGCAGACAGTCTTTTTGGTCTGGGGGTACTCTGACTTGGTAATACATACACTGAATGTTTACCATAACAGCCCACCCATGATTTCTAAACAGAAGTAGAACACTATGCAGCTTGTTTGTGTCCGGCCCCTGGAAAAAATTGTCATTTAGAGACTGGCCGTGATACCTGGCAGCACAAACACAGTGCACACTTTTCCGTTTTTTTTTATCTGTAACCACCACCTGATGTGGTAGATACTATACTCTATCAGGATCAAACACATCATAAATAGGTATTGTTTCTGCTTACCCCTTCCTTCAAGAGCCTAGCCATTTCCTGATCATATTGTTCAAACAACGCAACAGAGTAATTGTCACGGAATGAATCAGAATTTTTTACAGGAATCGGACTTTGATAATGCCCATCAACAAATTTATGCTTTGCATCCCGTAACTCAATGACCCTTTGATCTTATTGTCATTGTTTTGTTGATGTGTTTTGTTACAATATGTCAATAAATTAAACTTAAAATTAGGTTGAAGGTCATATGTTTAGTCAGTTTACATATATCAGATGACACCAGAGGTCATGACCTGCGTCTTCATTAAATCTGGGTCAGTTGAGGTGATAAATGTTTGTTTCTGTTGCAAAGAATCCTTTAGTGATGTCCATATCGAATAAAATAAATAGATAATTTATGACAGCTATATTATCCTTTTGAGCCTAGTTCAGAAAGTATTTATAGGTAGCCATGACTCGAACTTACAGGAGATTTTATAGAACAAGATTTAATTGCTATAGTCCCATGAATATATTGGTGGAATATATCCTGCAAACTACAAGGTAAAACAAAATCAGCATTAGGATATATTCCACCAGCACTAGCATTAACAATGTTTGATGCTTACATTCTCCCTATACTTGAATATATATTATATATATACTATTTGCCCAACCCAAAATTGTCATATAATATATATATATGCTTTATAGACAAAGTAATATCATACATGATACACTTGTAAAAAAGAACAGTAGTATAAAAGTTAAAGGTACACATTATAAATAGATTATCTACATATCCATGGTCCTAGTTGCTGAACAATAACACGGTAATAAGAGTCCTATATTTGATAGTGTCAGATCAACATGAGGTATTTCTTGAGGATTAAGTTTTGTTTACATACATGTCACATGTATACAGTTAATGCTGTTCATTATCACAATGTTAATTTAAGTACAAAATTTGAATTAGGAGTATATACAACAAGGCATAGTCCACAAAGTAAAGTAAAAACATTTATTTATTGTCGGATAAAATGTACAAAGTGTAAAACATAAGCGCAAGCGCTTTTTGCCGACATAAAACAACAAAAACAAAGATAATAACAAAAGATCATGCAAAAATTAAGTTGATAATATAGGATCATCATTAAAATCACAATGTAACTTAAAATCGTATAATGGAAATACAGAGGCAAGCATTACTTAAAATCACATAAAACACATAAACCACATAGACAATTTGGTACCCAATTTCTGATGAAGTCTTTAAAGTCAATAATGTTGTCAAAATCTCTTGTTAAATTTAGGCTGTTAAAATACATAGCGCCATGATGTTGTAAAGATTTAAAACCATATCTTACTGTATTAAAAGTTTTTGTCTTCAAGTGTATATATCTCATATCATAAGGTGAATTTTGTACTTTAAAAATGTCTGAGTCTATAGGTGGCATCATATCATTTCTTATCTTGAATACTGCTAGCAATAGCTCCCTTATTCTTGTTAAATACAAAGATGATTTATTACATTTTCTTAATAGCATAAGATATGTTGATTCAAAATCTAAATAGACATATCGTAGGGCTCTTTCATAAAGCTTTTCCATTTTTCTGCTATCAGTTACATTACAAAAATGATAGAGTGTTGAACAATAACTGAAATTTGATAAGACAAAAGCTTCAAGAATCTTCATTTTACATGGCACACTTAGTTTCTTTGACAATCTCCCAAGAGCACTTACTTGCCTAGCACATTTCACAGTTATTTCCTTTATATGTTGATTGAAATTTAGTTGATCATCTATATAAACACCTAGTAGTTTGACACAGTTTTCTGTTTGAATAACATTTCCATCAAAACAAAACATAATATCACACTTTTGCCTGCTAAAAACAATAGACTGAAACTTTGATGGATTTGCTTCCATGTGATTTAACTTAAACCATTCTAGAGCACAGTGAGAAGCATTTTCTAATTTACTTTTTACAATAGATGGATCTTTATGAAAATAGGCTAAAGAATTGTCATCTGCATAATTGTATATGTGACATTTACCTTTCAACATCATTACAAGATCATTAAGAAAAATATTGAACAAAACTGGTCCAGTCAGTGACCCCTGGGGGACACCCCTTTCCACATGCAACCATTCACTTTTACAGGCTCCCTCCTAACCTTACTCTCTGTTTTCTATAAGATAGATAACTTCTGATGAAATTACAACTTTTGTGATCAGCACCATATGCAGCTAAATTAGCAATTGTAAGGCCATGGGGAATACTATCGAAAGCCTTTGATAGATCCATCATTATACATCCTACAGTGTCACCATTATCTAATGCACGTTTCCATTGCTCTACACAATGCACTAAAACATTACTGCTTCCATAGTATTTCCTGTAAGCTGAAAGTTCTTTACACAGTATATTTTCAAAATAAGACATCAGCTGGTCACATATTAAACCTTCTACGACTTTTGAAAGACTGATTAGAATACTCACTGGCCTGTAGTTGGCCTTGTCAAACTTATCTTTCTTCTTGAACAAGGGTACAACTTCAGCATGTTTGAGATCATCAGGGTAAATTTCCTGTGAAAAACTAATATTTATGAGTTTGCACAAATGTGGAATTAATGAGTCAGCACCTACTTTCAATAACTTGGCTGGAATGCAATCATAGCCAATGGCCTTCTTACAATTTAATCCCTTGAGTTTGTTTGAGACTTGAGAATTTGTGACAGGTGTGAAAGCAAAAGGAGTGATAGACTGCTGATTGACATAGTTCTGAATGAAAGTTATGCTTGAGTGACCAGAGTAATGATCTAAAAGATCCAATGTATTTATGTCTTTTAGGTTGTTGGGTTCTGCCAGATTTTCTGTAATATTAACAAAATAAGCATTAAACAAATTTGCTACTTCATTTTGGTTTGCGATAATACATTCATTCTCACGCAGAGAAATGCAGTCATTTGAGCCTGAATGTTTGTCAGACATAAATGGGGAGATTGTCTTCCAAAAATCTCTAGCATTTTTTGTCTTTACACATCTTTCTCGAAAGTACTTCAACATTGACTCTCTTTTTAATTTATTAACATAATTACGCTGTTTTCTAAATTTCAGCCATGCATTTTGACTTTTGAATTTGTTGAATTTTCGTCTTAACATGGCTTTCACATTGATTGCTTTTCACAGTTGACCATTCATGTAGGGAACTTGCTTTCTCTGAATAACCTTCTTCTTAAGGGGTGCATGAGAATCAACAATCTCACTAAGTAGTCTATCGTGATACCACATGCTGTCATTTACATCATCAAACACCAAACCCACATGGAAAGGGGCCATATTCAATTGCTCAGTAAATTTTGCTTTATCAAATTTCTTGTAAGATCTATATGTTACAGCATGTGGAATAAATTTTGGACAATTTACTCTTGTAGCAGCACATACAACATTGTGAAAGTCACTGACTCCTAAACATACATTTAGACATGCTATAAGCCTCTGTGCACTATTTGTGACAATAGGATCAATCAGAGTGGGATTAGAAACACTTTTAAAACATGTCAGCTCTTTTATGACATTTTTCAAATTGTAAGAATCAAAGACATCAGACATAGCATTTGGTGTGATTTTAAGATTGACATTAAAATCACCAAACAGGTAAAAGAAGTTACTTTCCAATGCACATTTGTCTAATATATTTGAGATTGCTGACACCAAATTATCATTATTGATCCTAGGTGGTTTATATTGTCGTATGATGCCAGGAGGAGCATCCTCCTTCTCAAAATATGTAAAAAAGAAATCTAGTTACCACGAAAATAATAATGAACATTACCTCAAGTTGTATATACCAAAAGTTATTAAAGATGGAATTATAGGTTAAGTGACAGTGATTTTACCAATGAATTAATATGTAATATTTTGTAATAATTCCTAGAAGTCTATATGAACCCCAAGGGACACCTAGTCTAGTATATCTATGTGTATTGATATTATGTCTTAAATGTAATTTAGAATTGAACTTAATGATGACATGTTATATATAATGAACAAAATAAGTTGTATAAACTGTAAACATGTAATATGATCATTCACATAATTTATGCTGTATGATTCTAATCAATGTGCCCACTGTAGGGCTATTAAATGTATTAATGTTTAATTGAAACTTAATCTTGAGTGCCCACTGTAGGGATGAATAAAGAAACTGTGTATAATTAATGAATTACTTGTAAATCCCACTGCAGGGATGTAAAATGTCATAATATATGTCTATGCAAATAATTTTTATGTACACATTGTATGAATATTAATATACTAATGCATGCTTATAATCTAGCATTCCCACTGTAGGGACATATAATCATATATATATGTGTATTAACAAAATGTATAAAATTTGATATTGTGTAATCAATTGGATATTGTATGTGATATAAATGAATTATATATGATTAATTTTGGTCTGAAATGTTCATGTTACACATATACAAACTAAGTTGTGCATTCCTTGGCCAGTAATATGCAGAGGGGTAAAACAAAATTAGCTCATATCTGCACCTCTCCTGAAAACCCGCTGTAGGGCACTGCTTCTCGCAGCTACTAGCCTAAGCCAAATTGAATAAGGGGGGGGGGGGGGGGTTTTAGAAAGAAGTATATAACTAGGGGAAAAATTAGTAGAACAGAAAGGACCTCAAGAAGTAGAAGGAGAAAAGAAGAGATAAGAGAGAGAGAGAGAGAGAGAGAAACAGAGAAAGAGAGAGAGTCTGGGCAGTCAGTAGAAGAGAAATGAATATAGAGAAATAGCCTGAGAACACAGTAAGTATAAGATTGTTTAGAAATTCAATGTTTATTAGATATTATTACCTATAGGAATTGTGTTTGGTCAAAGAATGCCAACTTATATTGCACACTGTTTGTAGGTTCAATGTTTTGACTGTGTTTTTCAATCTTGAATATTAGTTACTCTAGTTTATATCTTAATCTGTGTGCATTGTATTCCTTATTAAATATTTGAAATTTACTATTGCTGTCCTAGTCCATTCACTGAAATCAGAATCTAGTGACCTGTAACGGAATGACTAGATGAAACTGAATCATTCATTTAAGAAAATAATGAAATATAGAAGTAATCAATTTAATACAATCAATTAACTATCATTCACAAAGTAAGTTAACAGATCATTGACAAAAAGACTTTCGGCTGAGTTCTAGAATTTCCATACTTTGATAAGACCTTTGTCACCTTCTGCAAAATCCCGGCTTTGGACTAATTAACTTAATTAACTTAATGAGTAATTATTGCCAATCAATAATATAACAAAATTAGAAATATATTTTCTTTGTTAATAACAATCTCAACAACTATGCTTTCAACACCATTGGTATCAGACATTATATCTTTTCTAATTTGACTTGGTATGGCCCTATTCACGTACATCAGGAGGCCTCCACCAAAGCAATTTCTGTCTTTTCTGTATATTACAAAGTTTTCCACTTTAAATTGAGCAATAGGAAAGCTAGTGTCCAATTTGGTTTCAGTTAATCCTAAAATATCAACACTTTGTAAAATCATGGAGACTTCATTTAGTTTGTTTCTTAAACTATTAATGTTCAAATGACCAAATATGATTTTGTCTTTGTGCCTTGTTCTAAAATTTACAAGGCTTGAAAAGCTTGGAGCCAAGTCAGCAGAACCAAGCAATTCAATTTTTGTGGCCTTCTCCGCTGCACTTGAAGCACTGTAAAGATTTACCGTGTTTACAGTTTTGATACACATGGTTTTTTTCACCACAATACCAGCAACTTGCATTAAATTGGTTCTCTGATGATTGGTGTGCGTGTTATGGTTTTCCACACTGGATTTTGAATTACTATAATGGTAGTTCCTCTGAGAAGATCCAGTATGGTTGCGGTGTCTAGGGAGATCAGGGTGGTGGGACATTCCTCTCTGATGGTTTGAGTGGCTAGATAGGGGGACATACATGTTTTTGATTACTTTGACATTTGCATGATTACAGAGACGTGGCTAGACGACGCTGACACAGTACTTGTGACTGAAGTGACACCTAGTGGATACTGTTTTGATCATCTGCCAAGGAAGAAAAGAATGAAAGGAGGAGTTGGGATTCTGTGTAAGCAGGACCTCAAACCATAAAGAAGATCAATAATTAGTATACAAGCGACCTCCTTTGAATGCTGTGAGTGGATATTAAAACTTAAGACTGAGACCTCCTTACTCTGATGTTAATCAATACACGCTTTCCAATTTTATTGAAGAATTCAGTAATTACTTGGAATCAGTTATAACCCTCCCTCATAAGATCTTGATAGGGGGCGATTTTAACATACACTTGGATGTTCAGGATAAAATGGACTCTAAGAAATTTAATGCCTAATAATCACCTTTTAATCTAACCAATCACGTACATGCCCCAACACATACTGGAGGTCACACACTTGACCTGCTGATTACCAGGGAAGGTGATGATTTACTTGTTCAACCTCCTGAGATCAGATCTTTTATCTATGATCATTGTTTTATTCGAGCAATTACAACATTAAATAAGGAGGCTCCAAAATCTAAAACAATAACTTTCAGGCGAATTAAAGGCATTGACATCTCTCAATTTAAGTCTGACCTCAAATCCGGCGAACTACTAAGTCTAAGTGACAAGACTGTTCATGAAAAAGCTGCCATCTATGATAGAGTTCTAACTGAAACTCTTGATGTTCATGCCCCAAAAACCACAAAAACTGTAAAAATAAAGTCAGGATCCCCATGGTACAACAATGAGTTGAGATTAATGAAGATTCAGAAAAGAAAAGCAGAAAGGAAGTGGTTGAAATCTAAGCAGCAAATGGATTTAGCAAACTTTAGAGAACTAACTTCTAAATATATTGACGAGTGCAATGCTGTTAAGATCTTGCACCATAGTGAGGAAACTAATCAATGTGAAGGTGATCAGTGTTAACTGTACAAATTGGTCAATAAACTCATCGATGGTGAAAAAAGAATTATTTATCCTGAATGTACTAATGATCAAAACCTCAGCGAGGAGTTCCCCCATTATTTCATTGAAAAAATTGATAACATCATGCTTGATATTGAGAGAACTATTGAAAATGAGCAGATTAATGACATACATGAGTATGAAACTAACAATATTATGTCTGACAAACTCTGTGATTTCAGACCACTCTCAAATGATGAAGTGCTGAAATTGATTACTAAATCAAAGACTAAAGGGCCTATCTCACATAGCCGAGTGACAATGCCGAGTGATGCCGAGTGCTTAATAAATTAGGCAGTCGGGAATACACGGCTCTGCACGCCGACCACTCTGGAAAAGCTCGTAAATACACAGCAATACTCGTAGAACGATCGTAAAGATTTAAACATGTTTAAAACTTTTTAGGATTGTCGCCGAGCAAATTTGCTCTGAAATTGCTCGGGATTTACACGGGATTAACTCGCCGTGCACTCTGAGAGTACACTTGGTCACTCTGAGAGTACACTTGGAGACCTCACTTGTTAAAATACACTCCGATATTATGAACAACATGGATCAGCAAAAAGTTACATTGCTGATACTCCTTGACCTGTCGGCCGCATTCGACACGTCAACTTGGACATCCTCACAAGCATCTTTAGAAATAGATTCAACATTGGCGGAAATGTACTGAACTGGTTTAGAACATACTTAAGTGACAGAAGCCAATGGATTAGAATAAATGATGCTATCTCTGAGGCACATAGGATTAAATTTGGTGTCCCTCAGGGAAGCTGTGCTGGCCCAGTTATATTTCTTGGATATCTTAGCTCTCTTTATGACATCATCGAAAAACATTTGCCCAAAGTAAAAGTTGGTGGCTATGCGGACGATCATCAGCTTTATCTGGCCTACAGCCCTGGAAATGATGCGATTGAAGAAGATATGATCAGACAACTGGAAAATTGCATTGCGGATGTGCGGTTATGGATGCTCAGACATCGTCTTAAGATCAACGATACGAAGACCGAATTTATGTTACTTGGTACACGCCAACAACTTTTTAAAGTGAACTCTTGTAGTATCGAAGTGGGTCAATCCAACATTGAACCTACATCAGTAGTCCGGAACCTTGGTGTTCTGTTTGACCCTCAAATGTCTATGATTGACCATGTCAACAGCATATGTAGGAGAGGTTTTGCTCAACTGAAGAAGATTAGACAGATAAGAAAGTACCTCGATCAACAAGTAACTGAAAGCATAGTCCACTCGTTTGTTACCAGTAACATAGACTATTGCAATGCTCTGCTTTATGGGGCACCAAAGTTTGTCATTCAGAGACTACAGAAGCTGCAAAATGCGGCAGCTAGAGTTATCTGTAATGTCCGGAAGTACGAGCGCATCACCCCAGTGATGAAACACCTTCACTGGCTGCCCGTCGTCTACCACATTTATTTCAAGATCACCTTACTGACATTCAAGTGTGTGCATAATCTGGCTCCGGATTATCTGAGGGAACTTGTCGTGCCTTATGCACCTTCAAGATCTCTGAGATCAAGTAGCAAGCTTTATTTAAAGATACCCAGAGGCAAGACCAAGACTCTGGGCCCCAGGGCCTTCACTATCTCCAGCCCTACTGTCTGGAATGGGTTGCCTGGTGTATGAGGCAAATTACCAGCCTGGAGATTCTCAAACGGAAATTGAAGACTCACTACTTCGAATTAGCATATGCAAGCTCCTAAATTTCTCGATTTTAAATTGACTTTCAATTTCGCTTGAACTCTCACAATTTTCTTTCTCTGTAAAGTGCTGCAGAGTGTTTGCAACATCAGTGGCACTCTAAATAATTAAAATAATAAATAATAATAAAAAATGGATATTGTCATTATTTTAGAAATATGTGTGGATATGTATAAATATATATATGATTGGTAGTCTCACTAGACATCATTGAAGTGCCGCTCACGCAAGACTACCATAGAATTTAAAACAACTGAATTAGATTAGAATAGCTCATAAGAAATAGGAAAAGAACATCAGGAGAACTGACACCAGTATATCCAACTAGATAGATATGGACAATAAGAATTTAAGAAAAATAATTACTAATTTTTTAATAAGAATTAACATTGGATATACTGGTGCCATTTACAGCCATTAATTGATATAAAAAGAGAGGAAGAAGTCAGAATAATTGTGTAAATTAAGAATTTCTCCCACAAATATAACAATAAGGTATTGAACATTCATCTGAATATGATTGGATCATTCGTTTTTTTATATAATTTTTATAACCTTCAGGTCTGTGTGTATAGATTTTATCTCTTATAATTAGGGACATATTATTGAAGATTTGTGGGTAACGGAAACAGATACTTTGTCTTGCAAATTCATGCTTAATCAAGGGTGTTTGAAATGTAAAATGTTGCCTTGTTGGGTAAATTTTATTTTTAACTCTTAAGGATTGTATAAGGTTCAGAAAGTACACTGGAAGGTTACTATTTTCAGCTCTGTAGCAGAACTTGAAGTCATGCAGCGCACATAGATCACTATATTTTAGTAGGTTTAAGGACTAAAAAAGCCCACTGGTGTGAGCATTGTGTTTGCTCCTTGTCATATTTCTAACCACTTTCTTTTGAAGTTTAAATACTTTTTGCCCTTTTCCCTCCCATATAAATATACCATAGTTGATATATGATTTTTTGCAGATTCATAAATAATAGTAATATTTTGAATAAACTTGATATCCGTGAAAATGCTAATCCAAATGATAATTATGAAATCTTAAACAGTATACTTGGAGAAGGAATTGATAAATGTTTCCCTGTGAAGTTAGTAAGATACAACAAATACAAGAATAGAAAGACACCCTGGATCACTAAAGGCATAATAAAATCAATTAAATACAGAGATAATCTTTATACACAACTAAAAAAAACTGACATTACTTCATTAATATATCATACAAAAAAAGTAAATCTGCAAACATACAACCGTATACTAAAACAAAGCATAAGATATGCTAAAAAGTTTTATTATCAAAATTGCTTCATTAAATATAAGAATGATATGAAACAAACGTGGTCAATCATTAATAGTATAATGAATAGAACCAAAAAGACCAAAGAATTTCCAAATTTTTTTCTGATAAATGAACATTATGTGTCTGATCCTCATTTAATAGCTGAAGAATTTAATAAATATTTTATAAATGTTGGCCCTGAATTAGCTCAAAATGTCACTAGTATCAATAATATAAACTTCTCAGATTTTATGAAACCAACTTGTAACTTTAAGTTTAGTTTTCGAAATATGACTCCTTTAATGATTAAAAAATTGATTGAGGACCTTAAATCCAAATCTAGCTCTGGAAAAGATAAAATATCCAATAAACTTCTAAAAAACATAAAAAAAGAAATAGCTGAGCCATTAACAATTATAATAAATCAGTCATTCAATGTAGGCATGTTCCCTAACTCTCTGAAAATTGCTAAAGTCACCCCAGTATTTAAAAAAAATGAAGATTATAAATTTGAAAATTACCGTCCTATATCAATATTACCAAGTATTTCAAAAGTTCTTGAAAAATGCATACATAAACAAATTTATCCATTTTTTAATGAAAATAAACTCTTCTTCTCCAGCCAGTATGGCTTTCGTCAAGGTCACTCAACTGAGTATGCTGCCTTTGAACTTATTGATAAAATTTTGTATGATCTTGATCAAGGTGAAACTCCTATTTCAGTATTTTTGGACTTGTCAAAGGCATTTGACACGTTAAATCATCAGATACTTATTGTTAAATTAAAATATTATGGCTTTGACCAAAATGCACTGAAATTAATGGAATGTTATTTGAATAACCGTTATCAGTATGTTGATTTTAATGGAATCCATTCATCTTCTTTATTAATTACTACTGGGGTACCCCAAGGCTCCATTTTGGGACCATTACTCTTCATAATTTATATGAATGACATAGCATATGCCAGTAATCTTTTTTATCCCATACTTTATGCCGACGATACTACTCTTACTGCAACACTAAAAACTTTTACAACCAATAACAATACAACTGCTTCCAACATAAATTCAGAACTACACCAAATTTCTTTATGGCTTCAAGTCAATAAATTGTCATTAAATACAGAAAAAACTAAAGCAATATTATTTCACATGCCTCAAAAGACCGTAGAATACCCTGATCTCTACATAAATCAAGTTAAAATAAAATTTGTTAAACAATTTAATTTTCTAGGTATTATGCTGGACAGCTCTGTTAAACTCAAATCTCATGTTGATATAATATCAACAAAAATATCAAAAACAATTGGCATTATTAATAAACTAAAACATTCCCTTCCACTAGACGCCCTTTTAAATATATATAATGCTCTGATTGTCCCACACTTGAATTATGGTGTTCTTTTATTTCAAAAACATTGTAATAGGTTATTTATTTTGCAAAAAAAGGCAATCCGAGCAGTGTCATGTTCAAAATATAATGCTCACACAAGTGGAATTTTTCAATCACTAAATATTTTAAAGGAACATGACATCTGTGCACTGCATGGTTTAAAGTTCTGTTTCAAGCTGGAGAATGGGCTGTTGCCGGGCTACTTTCATCAATCAGGTATATTTACTAAAAATTCTTCTTTACATCAGTATCAAATTAGAAGGAATAATGATTATGTCATTCCCCTTATCAAACATGAATTTGCCAGGCTTGGTATCAGATTTAGAATTCCTCTTTTTTTTAATGAATTAGATAATTGCTACAAGGACAAAATATATACACACTCATTAAATGGTTTGAAGGTTTATTTCAAAAAAAGAAAGATTTCGCTGTATATTAATGTATGCAATAATCAAACATGTTATATCTGTAATAATTGATAATGTTTTTCATATTGAGTTATAATCATTAATTATTAATCATTGAATTGAAGATAGCTGTTAATGTGTTTAGCAGGATGGATCCCCAAATGCTGTTCCCCTATCTCGGGTGGCACCCCTATAGCGACATTTCATGTCTTTGGGGTGTCTCCCCCCATTTACAAAATCCTTAATATGTATTGTTATGTATTTCTGCTTTTGTTTTTGGGTAAATAAACAGTATTCTGATTCTGATTCTGATTCTGATAAAACTAGTGAATTATAAATATTAATAAGTGCATTTAGCGGGATTGTATCTTTTAATTTGTTTATAATGCCAGCAGTTTTACTTTTTTTTTTTTCAAACAATGTCAACATGGTGTCCCCAATTTAATTTGGAATCTAGTACTATGCAAAGAAAATTGAAACACTCAACAAATTCAATTTTAATGTCATCTATGAAAATATCAGGATACTGGACCATTCTCTGTGCAGTGTGGAATAGCATGGCTTTTGTCTTCGTGCTATTCAAAGACAGTTTATTTAGCTTCAGTCAGTCACTGACTTTATTTAGTTCATTATTAATGCCCGCGGAGTAGCACAGGGCCTAAATGACAGAGGTCTAGACGCCTGCGGTTTCACTCTGCCAGGTGGAACCATCTCTCATGTCACGTCCCGTCTCCGACATGTGAGGTCCCCTACAGACTACCTCCTTCTCATGGCTGGGGATATTGAAGCTTCGGACGGCCTTCCCGCAGAATCAATCTGCGCTCGCTATGAGCATATGCTCAAGGAAGCTCGCCAACTCTTTCCTTGGACTCGAGTCATGCTCTCCGGCCTCCCACAGACTGGTAGCAACCACCGTCAAGACACCACACGGAAAGTGAACAGTTACCTTGAGGCAGTTGCTCGTGACGAAAGGCTGGTAGAGTATGTCTCCAACGCTCGAGCAAAGCTACGAGATCACATCCACCTCAGTCGCACAGCCAGAGAGAGACTCTGCTTTAATGTGTCTTGTGCTGTCAAGAAGGTTTTTACGTAAATAGGTTCCAGCTGCAATTGCCTCCTGTAAATATGACTATTTCAAACTCAATGGCAATGTATGACTGTAATATTTTTATGCCATCTGATTTTAGTAATGTTGAACCTGTGATAGATCTTTTCGTTGATGACTGTGTGGATGTGGGGGATGGTTCTGACATTAATACTAAGATTGTTGTAGATACAATTACACACTCAGACATAAACTTAATTCATGATATGACTCAAATGTTCAATGAAAAATCTAGATTTTGGAACAGTAACAAAGGCTCAAATGATAATTTTCTCAAAATAATTTCATGGAACATTCAGGGCATTGGTCAAAAATTAGAGTTAGAGGAGATTAGAAATATGTTTACCTGTTATGATGTCATCTTCCTGTATGAAACCATGAAATCAGATACCTTTGACCCACAAATGGAAGGGTACCACTACTTCCATTATGAAAGAAAGTACAGACACCCTAGAGCTAGGAGGCCATCTGGCGGCATAGCCGTATTGATTAAGTCAGATATTTTTGAGTCAAAAGCTGTAGCTATCGAAAAAGCAAGTGAACATGCTATATGGCTGAAAATTAGGGGATCAACTCATGAAATTATTATTGGTGGTGCCTATATTCCCCCTGAGGGTAGCATGATCTATTTGAATAGTAGATATGGAAAGGATGTGCTGAATGAATTGAGGGAGGATCTTGCATGTTTTCTAGATAGAACACCCTTTGTTTCTATTTGTGGTGATTTTAATAGCCGGACAGGTGATATGAATGATTTTGAAGAACCTGTAAATGGAAAAAATTCTTCTCTCATCTCTGACTTAGGCACTGTATCTCGTGTTGCAACTACAATGCAACACAAATGGTCCCTTAAGCACAGACTGTGTAGAGATAAGAAGGTAAACGCCTTTGGAAAGGATCTCATTAACTTATGTAGGGCAAGCAGTATTAGAATAATGAATGGATTCTTTGATGAAAGTATAACCAATCGATTTACCTGTCATACTCCTATGGGACAAAGTGTTGTTGACTATTTGCTTTGTAGTGAACCAGCGTATAATTGCCTTCATGAGTTTGTTGTAAATGATAAGCTTACTGAGTCTGACCATACACCACTTAGCTTTTCTTTTAACTTTCCCAAAGTACCAAAAATAAATAAACAGACTAAAAATAGTCGGCAGACCAGAACATTCAAGTATGTATTTGACAAGAGTAAAACTGAAGAATACCTCTCTAATTTTGACAATGAAAATGCCAAGAACACACTGTATAAGCTATGCTGTGATATTGAGTCAGACTATGATACAGATGTGGTCATAGATACTGTATACCAATACTTAACTGATAGAATACGGCCAACGTTTGAGAAAAAGAAATCTAAATCTGCAAAAAGCACTTTTCCTACTAATAAATGGTTTGATAGTGAGTGTAAAAATCTCAGAAAATCTTTGAATGACTTTGCTAAACAGAATGATTTAGCCCTGGATCAAAATAAAATGCAATATGGTATTATGCACAGATATTACAAACGAGTAACTCAAAAGAAAAAAAGAAAATTTCAAGGAAATAATAGAAAGGAAATGCAAACTCTCATGGGTAAAAATCAAGCAGATTGCTGGAAGTATTGGAATAAATTAAAATCTGTTGGAAAAATCCAAGTTAACTGCCCAGACTTAGATACCTTTCATAACTACTTTAAACAACAATCGCTTCCACCAGAGCGTGACTATTTTGACACTGAAAATATGGCACACATAGTTAATGCTGTGCAAAATTCCGGTTATAGCTGCAGTAGTGAACTATCTACTCATATTTGTGATAATGTAATAACTGAAGAAGAGGTCGCCCTGCATTTCAGGAGACTCAAAAATAATAAAGCGGCTGGCATTGATGGGATACCCGCAGAATTCTATAAATATGCTGGTGAAAATCTTATAACACCATTTTGTGCTGTATTCAACCACATTTTTGATAAAGGTGAATACCCATCTCAGTGGTCAGAAGGGCTTATTAATGCTTTACATAAAAAAGGTAACCGCACAGATCCTGATAACTATAGAAAAATAACTGTAAATGTAGTAATGGGTAAGATTTTTGACTCAATCCTAAATAGCAGATTATACTTTAAAAATGAGGCTCTAAATCTTGATGATCCTTGTCAGTTTGGGTTCACCCCTGGGTCAAGCACTACTGACTGTGTCTTTGTTCTTGACACAGTTATAAGTTACCAACAAGCAATGCGAAAACCTGTATACTTGTGCTTTGTTGATTTTACTAAAGCATTCGATTACATTAATAGAAATGCTTTGTACTACAAATTGATGCAGCAGAATATTGGTGACAAAATGCTCAAGGTTATCATTAGTATGTATGATAAGGCAAAAGCAAGAGTAAACCAAGGTGGTAATACCGGTGGTTCTATTGACAGCAAATGTGGGGTATTACAAGGTGGAATCCTCAGCC
The DNA here is from genome assembly GCA_932294295.1 of Alitta virens. Classification (NCBI taxonomy): domain Eukaryota; kingdom Metazoa; phylum Annelida; class Polychaeta; order Phyllodocida; family Nereididae; genus Alitta; species Alitta virens. Next base: position 39,063,405 of record OW028582.1, read on the forward strand.
CAAAATTATTCAATGAATTTATGTCAGATCTACCCGATCATCTTGAAAAATCAGATGGAATAACATTAGGTGATTTTACTCTTACACATATATTGTATGCCGATGACATCGCACTTGTAGCTGATTCTCCTAATTGCATGCAAAATAGTATAAATTCACTTCATAATTACTGTAAAAAATGGCACCTTATTGTAAATGTTAGTAAAACCAAAGTGATGCAGATTGGTAACAAAGCAATAAGCACCTTCTTCTGTAATGGGGAAAAACTAGTAAATGTTGACAGCTTCAAATATCTTGGCCATATGCTTACTAATAAGCGTAGAATACATAGCAAGATGACGGAATACCTCTCAACACAAGCTCATAAAGCGCTCTTTGCACTGCAAGGTGATTCAAAACAAGCATTAGGAAAAATCGATCCCATGCTATCTCTTCGAATGTTTGATACCTATATTTTACCTATCCTGGAGTACAATAGTGAAATATGGACAAGTGAAAAATCTATGCCTGAATTAGAAAATTTGCAACTTGCATATCTTAAAAACATATTAGGAGTTAGAAAACAAACACCATCTTTAGCAGTCTATGGTGAAACAGGTAGATTCCCATTGCATGTCAGACAGAAAATTAGAATGGTGAATTACTGGATAAGATTGGAAAGAGCACCTGATGACAGTTTACTTAAGAAATGTTTAAATTTTCAGAAGGAAATTTATGTGAATGCAGTAAATGGAAATAACTGGTTCAGTAAAGTGTGTCATGTATTAAATAACTGCAACATTGAATATGATATTAGTAACCTCAGAAACTTTGACATTGATAATATCTCTAACACAGTGAAACTAAGACTCTATGAAGCCGAACATGAGCGACTTATAAATGCAATAAATGACAGTTCACAACAACCAAAACTTAGGACATATAAACTATTTAAAACTGATTGTAGAATAGAACCTTATCTTGAATTGCAACAAATTCGCAAAGTGTTAACTAAAATAGCTAGATTTAGGACAAGTTCACATAGCCTGAAGATTGAAACAGGTCGACACCATAAACCAATAATTCCTGCTCCAAATAGAATATGTGAAAAGTGTACGTTAAACTTTGTAGAAGACGAAATTCACTGTTTGATTGTCTGTCCTGGTAATGAGCAACACCGTGTTAACCTTTTTTTGAATGCAACTAAATTTATTAACAACTTCTTGTCTCTAGATGATATAACTAAGTTTACAGCAATAATGACAAACAAGGAACCTGAGTTATTAATTAGTTTAGGAAAGTTTCTCCTTCAAGCTGATGTGTAGAGAAAACCATCTCCTGTATCCACACAGTTATTAATTTAGTTTATTAGTTTATTAGTTATGATGTGCTTGTCATGTTTTGGACTTTGAGAGTGAAATGTTTTTATTAGCGGCTTGTATTTTTTTCTATTGTGTATGTGGATTTTAAACACGTATTATAAGTTAACTTGGTGGCTGGAACCTTGATTATTGAAATTTTATTGCTTTCTGTACTTACATTAATGTCTCTTTCATGTTATCTTTTAACTGAATGACATATGTATCATTTATGATATTTTACATGTCAATAAAATCTATATATATATTAATATTATATTCTGGATTGTCATTTCCAAATAAGTTAAGTGTGGCTGTTAATGTTGTGTCATCGGCATAGATGATAGGATAAAAGCAGTCTGTGGCACTGACCAGATCATTCATATAAATGATAAAGAGAAGGAGACCTAATATTGACCCCTGGGGGATGCCTACTTCTAGTGGTAATAGCTCAGAAGATAGTTCATATAGTTCAACATATTGTAGTCTGTTTGAAAGATAGCTTTTAAGTAGATTTAAAGATTTGTTATGGAAACCATAATATTCTAATTTATGTAGTAATATCTCATGGTCAAGTGTGTCAAAGGCCTTTGACAAGTCTAAGTAAATATATTTGTGGGAATTAGATTTTTGTCCATGTCAGTGATGATTCTTTCTACTAACTCAAGTAATGCTAATTCAGTTGAATGAGACGATCGGAAACCATATTGGCTGACGAAAAAATGTTGTGATTTTACTAATTGTTCATTAATCTGATGATGCATAAGTTTCTCAAAGACCTTTGACACACTTGGCAATATCGAGTTGCGGCGACAATTTTCAAACTTGAAATTTTCAATTTTTTTATACATTGGAATAACTTTTGCGACCTTTAGTCTATCTGGAAATATACCGGTATCGACACATTGGTTAAATATTAACATAAGTATGCTAGTTCATATTTGAAATGTTTCAATAATTTACTCGATAATCTGTCAATGCCACAGCTGCTTTTAAGCCATCTATAGTTTTGATGATATCATCTTCATTTATGGGACTAAAATCAAAATTGACACAAACAGAGTTCTTTAAGTAGTCTTTGAATGACTTGTTATTTGGGGTTCTGATTTTTTCAGCAAGCTTTGGTCCTATTTTAACAAAGTATTTATTAATTCATGAGCTATAGTATTTTGGTCAGTTTCTAAGTTATCATTAATTTAGAATTGTTTAGGAAAATTAGTACGTTTTTTCTTTTTGTTTATTATATCATTAATAGAGTTCCATGTTTTCTTCATGTCACTTTTATAATTGTCGAAGCAGTTTACATAGAAAGATTTTTTAGCGATACAAATACTTTGTTTGAGAATTTCATTGTACGTTTTTAGGTTTTCCTGAAGTGTTGTATACTGTGGGCTTTGCGCTGATGTAGACTTACATTTTCTATATAATTATCCCGAAATGAAATTGAGCGTAAAATACCATTAGTTATCCAATCATTCTGTTTATGTTTGTACTTATTGAATTTTGCAGGGCGAAGAGTTTCGTTAAGATTATTATAGCTGTGGTTGGAGTCTGTATCCAGTATGTTACAATTTGTTAACTATTTCCGGTTTCTTGAGGTCATTTTTAAATTCATTTATTGAACTGGCACGTGTATGGAAAACTTTAACTCGTCTTTTTCTTCACATGAGAACAAGTAATCTAGTGACAGAAAATATGGTCAGATATATTACTAATTAGTATTCCAGAGTTAGTTTTTGAAAATTTGTCAGCCAGTTTTATGAAGAAATTGTCAATTAATGTACCTTTACGGTGGGTCAATCTTGTTGGCAGAGTGATTTTGGGTATATAACTATGTGATAGCAGGTTATCTAGAAAATCACAGATGCGGAAATTTTCTTTGTATTTGAGGAGATCGATATTAAAATCACCAGTGATTACTACATGTTTAAAACTTTGCATATTATCTAAGAATTGAGTAAACTCATTTCTAAAGGTATCCATGTTTTGAACCATGTGTCTGGGCAGTCTATATATATTCCCAATAATAAGTTTCTGTCTGTCAATGACAGGAGAAACTAATTCACTTTCTAGGCTGATTTCAACAAACAGCCCATCCCATAGTAGAGATTCAATACTCATAGGTAAGACCTTATACTGATAACTTTCATGGAGGTAAATTGCTACTCCACCATGTGCGCTGCATGACTTACCTCTTGATATGAAATTTTAACCTTCAAGATGTAGTAAAGAGAGATTGCTTTCATTTGACAGCCAAGTTTCTTGTAAACATATGGCTGAAATTACACAATTATTTTCATTTAAGCTTTTAATATAGCACTTAATATATTCAAATTTAGCCTGAAATGATTGGCAGTTTAGACTTAGTATATTGAAGGAATGCTGTTTTGTTTTTAAAACTTCAGATAAACTGTACATATAATGGGAATCTGCCAGTCTCACCATACACAGCTGTCTGTTTCCTAACTCCTAACAAATTTTTTTAGGTATCCTAATTGTACTTTCTTTTAGTTCATTTACAGGTGTGTTACTGGACCATATTCAAATTTCACAATTTACACAAGAATTGGTAAAATAAATGTGTAAAACATTTTTAGGGCAAGTTTAGGAGTAATATGTCCTAGTGTCTGCTTGGTGTCATTTTGCAAAGCAAAAAGTGCTTTTTGTGCTTGTATAACAAATAAGCAGAATTTCTTTTTATACAAGTTACGTTTGTTTGTTAACACATGGCCAAGATGTTTTAAGGAATCAACAATCTCAATTTCTTGGGTATCGTAGAAAATTTGATTTTTGTCTGTTATTGCCAAATTTCATTATTTTAGTTTTTCCTACATTCACAATTAAATGCCACATTTTGTAGAATTCATGGAGAGAATTTATGCTGCTTTGGAGTGATGTGATTGATTGTTAGATTGATTGATTGATTAATAGTTTGATTGATTGATAGTTAGTTTGATTGATTGATAGTTAGATTGATTGATTGATTGATAGTTAGATTGACTGATTGATAGATTGATAGATATATAGATTGATTGATTGATAGTTCGATTGATTGATTGATAGTTGATTGATTGATAGTTAGATTTGATTGATAGTTAGATTGATTGATAGTTAGACTGATTGATTGATAGTTAGATTGCTAATTGATTGGTTGATTGGCTATTTGTAATCAAAAAAGAAATTTAGATAAAAATGTGAATGTAACATTTAATATTTAATATTTATCAATGTTGAACAAACATTTTATATTTCTGCTTAAATAGTTTTGTGCCTGTATATACATAATGTATGGGTTGTGTGATAGAAAATTTCCTCTCTTCTCCAGCTTCTATGGAGAGTTTCTATCTCCCATTCTTAATTGATACCAATATATTGTACATGATAAGAAGTGGCTATCAGCTGCTACTGGAGTGGGTGACAACAGGGAGGGGGTGAAATCACAGAGAGGTGAAGGGAGGGGGTTGAACACCCAGCATCAGCTGGTATCAATCATCAGTGATAAAGATCTAAATCACCCCTTTTGAAGTGGATACTGCTGCCATCTAACATATTATTAATGAATTGCAAAGGCTTCCAGAATTTAGTAAAGCCCATTGCACACGGGAATCACATATGATGGCATCACAACCCCTTCTTGTGATGCCAGCATAATGTGCTGCACATGGAGATGGACCCCATGACAGAGTCACAACCCCTCACTAGCCATTATGGAGTTGTTGCAAACTAGGGTTTGCTACATTCTAAGTCAAGTCAAAACCCCTCGCATCTGATTGGCTATTAGCAGGCCAGGCCCCTGTGACCACGGCATAAACTGCTGCACACGGGGTTTGCATCATGGAAAGTCTCTGATTCCATCATGGAATATCTAGCAGTGCTAGATACCCATGATCTCGTCACAAGTCATATGTGATGCGATCATAGTCCACTGCACATGGGAAAATTTGGTCATGAGAAGGGGTTGTGACCAAATCATATGTGATCACGGCATAGAAAAACTCTCGTGTGCAATGGGCCTAATTACAGTAGAGCATTCCTCTTTTATGGTAGCTGTTCTATCGCTACCATATTTGTGGTAATGATAGAGCATTACTGTTTCATAGTAATTCACCCGACTGATATCGAGATTATGGCGCGTGGCATAATCCTCGCCATGTGGGTGCCAATATGAACCGGCTGGGAGGGCTGCCATGAACGTAAGTAATAAAAGACATAATCATACTGTGGGGGATGTGCACTAGCTTACTAAAAAGCCGTAACATTGTGCACACCCCTTACATTATAAATGAAAAGAAAAGGAGGCTATGTAAATATGAACGAAATTAAATTGGCAAATGTATATAGGCCTAGTCATGATGTCTCTCAGAATACATCCATCATAAATAATGACTTAAATGACTCCAAATTTAGTTCACAGTAAGTTGAAACTAATGCAAACTTTTACAATGAAAACACATAGTAGCCCAAGGATTAATTAGTATGACTGGTATATGATAATGGCTAACATGCATAAAACTTTGCCAGAATATGTCAAAAGGAGTGTAGCTGTATGTGATATTTTGAAATTAAGATTTTATGATAATGCAAAAATTGAAAAAACAAGTATCCCCATAACTAAAAATCCCGCACCATATAATTAAGCTCATATTAATCTAAAAAAGTCATTTGCTTTAAATCCGGCATGAAAGCGCATCCAGTTGTCATTATGACTTTCTATTCCATTACACTGCAGCAAAAAATCATCACAAGACTATAACATAAAATATCATAACATGTTATAACACAATATACGAAAAATATCACTCACAATAACCCAGACTAGCTGATGCTTTGCTTCCTGTTCGCTGCACAGATGAATGTGCAATGATTCGGCAGCCAGACAGCCAGACAGCCAGACAGCCTAACAACTGCATCCGCATCTCTAAGTTTGTTTTTCACCTTCCCCACACCATTCCTAATAAATCACCTCTATAGGTAGATTCTACAAATATATGTATACTGTTTACAAAAAAAATGTATATTTAAGACACGCATATTACATATGTCCGACCTTTCAGGCCTATTTAGCCAGTATTGACATCAGCAATAGAAACATGTGTAAGTACTTTACAAAGTTGTACAAGTTCAATGAAATACTAATTAATATAAATGAATTTTCAATGTTCATGAATATTGAATAACAGATTTAATGACCGAGCCACGACTATAAAAGGCCTTAGCTGGAGCGAGACACGACGAGAGGGCTCATTTGTGTCCAACCCCTCGAAACGTCTATTGTTTTCTCAAATTATGAAAGTTAATCTATAACATTCTTTTCAATTTGGTATGGGCCTGTTCCTGAATTTATGCAAAACGAAATATGTTCTTCCCAGCGTTTGCCTTGGAATATTAGTTGAAATATTTTTTTAATACAAAATTTTACGGATAAACTGGGAGATGTTCTTCAGTTTGATTGACAGGCCCTAATGACAATTGAATGATGTCAAGAACTCTGCTAAAAGTAGACCTCTTTTGCATAGAAACCTCGTGTTTCACTACATGTTTTGTGAAACTAGAAGGTGTCCTCTTTCAAGTGATACCAAATTCATGTGGTGCCTTCATGTGTTGAACCTGGGCCTATATTCACTTGGTCAGCCCCCGGACCATACAGACCATAAGTGCATTAGGAAGGGGTAAGTTATATAATGGATAATCAATGTGTGGTGCCATTAGCGTGCCCTGGCAATACATACCATCGTTCGTGTACATGATATACTAAATTACTACTATCATTGATTAGCTCTATGCTCTGTTTTATTGCCGACAAGTAATGGATATTGTCAACTGCCAAATGTGTGAGACATGTCGTACTAGTTAATTACTGATGATGCATAATATTCACACGTACATAGCTTTGGACACTTACCATTGTAATAAACTGCCCACACATAATAATTGGTGTTTATGCAAACTCAGCAACAAAATAAAATCACCTCACCTCATAATAACAGTCCCTGTCCCCACACCAGAAAGCTACATCCTCTGTATGTACTTGGTCTAGTTCCCATGTAAGGTACATTCCCTTGATTTGGATACCATGATCGCACAGTTTTTGGTACACAGTTGGGCATAATGGTCTCAGATCAGTGAAGTTGGCTACCCGAACCTAGCTATCTGACAGCTACCCGGCAGCTACCTGAAGATGTAAAGTTAGCTACCCGAACCCAACTACCTGACAGCTACCTGGCAGCTACCCGAACTTTCCATGTATATAACTCAAAAACAGTTGAGTGTAATTTTTCCGTTTTTGCGCCAAAAGATACTTAGGGCAAGCTTTACGTTCTAGAATTTTTTCAGAATTTTCTGAGCACAACGAAGATGTGATAAATCAAAAAAATTTAAAAAATGACGTTTTTTACCATAACGCAAACGGTAGCTTTTTGGAGTGTCCGGTTGAGAAAGCGCCGGTAGAAAACAAAAATTAACTTTTGTGTCTAACTTTTAGCATAGACAAAACTAGTCTTTACAACCCTTAAAGGGGTCAAATTCATTAGTACTTTCGGGTAGCTGCCAGGTAGCTGGAATTTGGCTCGCCTCTTTTTTGCCACCCTCTCGTAAACGGTTTCACGGATCTTTACCGTTTTTGACACAAAGATACATTCGGCATAGGTCTACATTTTAGAATTTTTTCAGAATTTTCCGAAGCGTTACGGCTCTAAAATATCAAAAAAACTCAAAACCAACCTCTTTTACCGTAGCTGCGATTGTAAATTTACCGGTTGACCGGTTGGGACAGTACCGGTAAAAAACAAAAAATTAACTTTTGTATCTAACTTTTGCAATATGTAAAACTGACCTGTGCACCCGTTAAGTGGGTGTAATTAGGCCTTAGATTCAGGTAGCTGCCAGGTAGCTAGCTTCGCTATTGCATATTCCTTGAAAACAGTCAAAAGTGATTTTTCTGTTTTTGAGCCAAAATATACTTAAGGCAAAGGTTTACGTTCTAGAATTTTTTCGGAATTTTCTAAGCATGTCTAAGATGTGATAAATCAAAAAAAATTGAAAAAATGACGTTTTTTACCGTTACGCAAACGATAGCTTTTTGGAGTGTCCGGTTGAGAAAGCGCCGGTAGAAAACAAAAATTAACTTTTGTGTCTAACTTTTAGCGTACACAGAACTGGTCCACTCTCTTTCATATTCATACTCTGGTTAATATATTTTTTCCTACATCTTGATGCATTGTGTAGTTCTGCAGTCACTGTAAGTAAAACAGTTTTTATGACAGCTATTTTCACAGATCTAAATCTAAACAATTTTTATCATTTAAAGCATAGTCTGATTGATGAAAGTAAAAAGTTATAGATAGATAGCATTTCCCACCATTTTCGGAGGGCTGCATCTTGTGGCTAGAACCTCTTCTGATGATTCAAGTCAATGTGATCGGCGAATAATGCCAGCGTAGGATAAAATTACAGCCCAAAAACATTGAGAAGCTGTCGCACAGCTATGTTTGCCTACATACTAAGCCACAATGCGATACTCCCCCGGTAACTTTTGCTTTCATCTGGAAACCAAAATGTTGACAAGGACATCATGGACATCACAAACTGAGAACAAAAGTTCTTTCCCCCTTTCATACAATAATTCATACTCAATTTATACCCATAGACTCATTTAATCTTTAAGAGTATTTGTCCATTTTGTGAAAGTCATCAGAATTACAACACAGAGGAAAACAAATCCAAACAATAAGGATATTTTCATGCTTTTTGTGAAGCAATCTACAGAGGTGAGTATGAAGATTCAAGGATCCCAAGCAGAGACAGTTACAAATGCCGCATTTGCATTGCATTTTAAATGCATATGCACTTGCAAACATTTGCCCTTACATTTGCATTTTTTAAACTGAATATTTACATTTGCATTTGATTTTAAAACATTTGCATTTTTTCAAATGTCTTTCTAAATGCTAGTTTGGGTAAGACTTGAAAATAAGCACATACTAATATTCTAAGTTATAATTAATTACTTGTAATATAACTTACACAGATTAAAAAGTTCACACAGTTGATAGTTCATTACAAATTGATAAACAATTATTAGCTAAATGGTCTTCACAAAAGAATGAAAAAGTGGCATTTATTGTATAGGTTAATGTTGCTCAAATTGTCAATTACTCAATCAATAAGAGTTGTATATACATCAAGTTTCTTATATTATTATCTGCTATTAAAGTGTGCATTGAAACACTTTGAGGTATTTTTAGTACACATCATGTCAGAAATTTACCCCATGGTGTCTTGTGTTACCTATTTGATAAGCTGTCCAATGTATTGATGATCTCTTTTCTAATATCATTTATCTTATCTCATTTTAAATGATGCATTTTATCTGATTTTTACGGTGGCTGGGATAGGACATGCACTTTTTATTTTTTATTTCGTTCTCACGAAATAGTATTCATGCAGTATTTCGTTATAACGACATAGTATTTCGTTATAATGAATTACTAATTCGTTCAAACAAAATACTTATTTTGTTTGGACAAAATATTAGTCCCTACAAGATCCAAGAAGTGCTGACACTGGTTTTCCAGTGAACCCATCAAAGTTACCTTCTTTTTAACAGAATAAGACACAAGAAAAATGCACACTGTTAATTGAGTAATGGCTTGGAGAAATTAGACCAGGAGAGGACACTGGGGTACATCAAAGGTAGAATTAGACCCACCCCCCTTCTCCCAACCCCCACCAAACATTTCCAACCCCACCCCTGCAGTTTCGTTAAGTGCATTTGATTGAAAACCTATGTCTGGTCATGCTCTTCTGTTGTGACACTGAGGCCTATCTGTCTGTCTATCTATCTATCTATCTGGGTTGTAGATAAATTAGGTTATCCCCTACTGAAGACAAAAGGGTGTAGCCACATTGGGGGGGGGGGGGGGGGCGATATGGGGTCAGATCAAGGGAGTTCCACCACTGGTCAAATGACTTTGATTTCATGACTTACATTATGTAGGCCTATAAGCATGCAGTCCCCTCTTGTCTTATAGCTGCAGCCAATTTTATTTTTTCGATTTAATAACCTGGTATCCTGTTTGTCATCTTTTTCTACTTGTTGTGGTGTAGGCTAACATATTTTTACGAGCTTCTGCAAATACAGTGTGATCCAGCTAATATATGTATGCAGGTAAAGATATCATATAGTGTGCTTGATAGGTGATAGGATAGGATAGGATAGGATAGGATAGGATAGGATAGGATAGGATAAGATGCTTTTTCCCCCATTCCAGGCAATCTTCATGTGCAACTTCTAAGCTGAATGGCATTTGGAGATGTTCCCTTGTACTTGGTGTCTATGCTTAAGCAAATAAAATTCTCCATACATGTGTAACGTAAGTGCATGGGTCCCTCTCTTTCAGTTGATCAATCAACCCTTGCGAGTGGGAAAGAACTTGCCTAAAAGGGCTGCACTAAGTTCACTTTCTGCTATCTATCTATCTATCTATATATATATATATATATATATATATAGATCTTTATCAATCAATCAATCAATCAATCTACCTATCTATCCATCTATCCATCTATCCATCTATCTATCTATCTATCTATCTGTCTGTCTGTCTGTCTGTCTGTCTGTCAGTCTGTCCATCTGTCTGTCTGACTGTCTAGCTGTCTGTCTGTCTGTCTGTCCATCTGTCTATCTGGTTGTCTGTCTGTCTAGCCGTCTGTCTCTCTGGATGGATGGTTGGTCAAATGACTCTTGGTTTGTCGATTGGTTGGTCAGACAGTTAGTTGTTTGGTTTGGTTCGTTATCTGTCTAGTCTATAATATTCCGTGTGTCTGTCTGTAGTACAACTGAATATAGAATTATATATGTGCCACAATAAATTTCAGGTAGGCCTTCCTTCTAATATTACATTGCAAAGACCTGATATACCTATTACAAGATAAGAAGCCATATGAGTCTGCCATTGATATCATATGTCAGTAATAATCACAGTGCTAAGAATTGCATGGTTGACCCATTAATAATCAAATACAGTGTATACTATACAAGTGGTCGCTATAGGGCAGATTTGACAGTGATTCTTAAATTACATTTCAGTTATTTTTCTGTTAACTTCCAATAACCATCATATAACTGGTTAAGTTTGTTTAACTAATACACCTTGTGTCGCATTGGTAACATAATGTGGACTCCAAACAGCCGCATCATCTCATCATTATGTCTGCCTCGGCTAGATGGTCACATAAGCTGACTAAGTAGCATTGAGACATTAGACATTGAGACATGTGAAAGAATAATGTGTATTGCTGGTTATATATAGTTGTGTAATCTGTACAGTCAATGTATTGCAAATGTATATGGCTTATATGATATAACACGTCTCAGAGAAACAATCTCTATACATGTATATTTACATGATTTCACAAGCATTAATGACACTAATTTAACCCAAATTATAAGCATGGTATCAAGCTCACCTTGTGTGTGTGTGGTTTCAGGGACTAGTAAGGACTGACTGGCTGCATATGTTATAACCCAGTTTCAAGGCACCAGGAAGTTCTGAAAATTGGGGAAACACCACAACAACGTTTGCGTGGTTTAAACTGATTAATATGTGCATACATTTTTGTATATTGTTATGTAGACTGCATAGCTGACCAATTAAGGTAATAAATGTTATAAATGGTATAAAGTAATTAATGAATTACATCATATAGTAGGAAAACACTGAATTAAATGAACAATTTACAGCTGTCCATGGAACAGGACCCCTACAACCCAAGAGGTGGCAGCACCAAGCCAGAAGGAGGGATAGCCACCTACTGACAAACTCAAGCTGTCCCTGGAACAGGACCCCTACAATCCAAGAGGTGGCAGCACCAAGCAAGAAGGAGGGATAGCCACCTACTGACAAACTCAATGGACAAATGACCAGCCAAATGAAGACCCAGATGACCACACAACAGAATTATAAATAGAGAGACCTAAGGACCTGCTATTATTGTGAATGATATATATATGTATGTAGATATTTAGAAACAATAGACAAAAACCTGTATTAATTTGAAATATAAATGTAAACAGAGTCCACATGAGCAAGGACACTGGAAAATGCATGAGTTGTGAATATTATACAAATAGGAATTAGATAAAGAATAAACAATCATGATGAGAGAGGAAAAATAAGTAGAATTAACCAATTAATAAGAAAAGGAACTAGGATGATGATATGAATAAAAACCACCAAGCCTTAGCAAATAGAACACTATTTAGGCAAGAATTGATGAACTATAGAAACACACTAGGCAGGCTATGGACTATAGAGAGCTACCTGACAAAACCTGAAGCCAAGTAAGGAATAGTTGTGGGAATAGCTGAGACTCTAGCCTAGAGGGAATGCTAAGCTAGCAGAGACATACTAGAATAGAGGGGAGGAGGGGCATTTAACATAGTCAGAAACTGGCACCAGGGTGTACCCCAGTATAGGAACCCTGGCCAGAGTTTGCATAAAAGCAGAGGACAACTGATGGTTCTTGGTCAGAGCAATTTTTGTGGATCCTGAACCAGGTTGATCAGAGCAGACTGTGGAAGATTCAACACCTCAAAGTCAGCAAGTCATAGGGAGCCTGCAGTGCCTTCAGCCTAACTGAGTCCTGTCAAATCCTTTAGGATAAAGTAAGTGCAGTTTTCTTTTCAACTATAAATCTGATAAGTTAGTGCATTTGGTGAATCAATATTGAGTTTGTTTAAAGTGTTTTGTCTTGGAAAGGAGTAGCAATAGGCTAGGTCCTTACCATAAATGTGTAAGGAACAATTAGTTTAGTGGCTACTTACGTCAATGAATTATTTCAAGAAGGTTTAGAGCATATGAATTCTGAGACCTTGCTATAAACATATGGGGGACAATCTATATTGATACCTTTGTAATAGGAAATTATCTTAAGAGAGTATAGTTCGAGTGCTAAGGCTTTGTCGGTGTGTATGAGGAACATTAGTTGAACTCCTAAGGAAGTTTGGAGTATTGTTTCAGGAAGGTACGGCCTTGTCATACACATACGAAAGATAATTGTTAGCTAAACTGTTACAACTAGGTACATTGTTCTAAGAGAGTATGACTCTGGGAGATCAAGGCTTTGCCGTATGTTTATAGGGAATAATAAGTATATATCATTGATGGAAAAAGGGCCTTGTTTCAAGAGAGTGCAGCCAACTACTGGGGCTCTGTTACATGTTTTTGGGGGAAAGACACTAGTGTATTTTTCACTCGTGCATTGTTATGAAATTCATGTATGTCTAATTGAGATCTCGGTATTTACTATTTTAATATAATTTTCCCACTATACCAAATTATAAGGTGTAGACACTGTTTAAATTTACTATCAGCATCTCGAGTATTTATATAGCAGACCAACCTCCAATTATGTGTGATTAAACCCAGGTGCTAACAACTCTTGGTCACTTGGTTAATGATGCATTTTTGGCCTAGCTATTAGGGGTGAGTGTGTGACTTTCTTGCAATAGAATCTACCATTGAGTGGGTGCGCAACCATTTGGGGGATCAGATTTGAATGTATTAATGTCCAGAAACTGTGCAATGAAGCTACTATTAATTAGTTACTAGCTAAAAATAGCTAATCAGAGTGTAGGATTGATGGAATCAGAAATCAATCATTGTATGTGTGTAGTGTATTAGATGTTCAAGAATTGTGTGTTGAATTTATGATACCCAGTTAATGATTAGTTGAAAACAATGTAATCAAGATTCAAATTGATGGAATTTAACATCAATTTTGTAGGAATATTGAACTTTAGGAGTTGCATGGTTATCTTTGAAAATACATATTGAAAACTCATAACCAAGCTTGTTTCTCCATGTGTTTCAAATGACCACCAATGTAACTGCATATGAATAATGCAACAAAACCTCAAGAACAGGCAAGCGAGAATTATTACCCCAGTGCATGACTAGATAGAAGGAAGATTAAGGATATTTGCAAAGACCCTTGGCAGAGTTCGAAATCTGTGCAGTTACTATAACTGATAAGGGACACCTGTATATAGACTGGTACAAATTAGATCTATTTCAGGCCGAAACAGTTATCAAGGTATTGATACAGAAGCAACAGACAAATCTCTGTGGCTTTCAGACTAGCCGGTAGCTAAGCTGTACAATTAAACTGGAATCACTAATTTATCATTTCTAAGTACCTGGACCATACCTTGGTTCTAAACCTGAAATCAAAAGCACACCTAGACCGGTACAAGGACAACTGGAGTCTTATCACATGGTGGAGTTAATCCGGGCATTTAACAGCGTAAAGCAATAAGTTAAATTAAAGATCAAAATCTAGGTGTGCAAGCAACAGGAAAGGTACTATATGATAAAATGCAAAGAGATTAAATTGAGAATAGACTGACGCTAGTGAGGGCGCCGGAGATAAGAGGGTTTAAATTAGGAATAGACTCACGCTGGCAAGAGCGCCAGAAATAACTAGCATACAAGCCACAAGGGCAAAGTAATGAGCAACTGAATAAGAAAACCCCGGGAGAGAAACCAATCAGACAGATCAGATAACTAAGTGAGAAGATAGAAGGTGACAGCTGAGCGATAGGTAGTAAGAATAGCTAGGCAAGGCGGTAGGGAAAACGCACACCGCACAGAAAGGGCGATTAAGGCCAAAAGAGAGTAAACTAATTAGCAAGAAATAAGAAAGTTATAGAAGAACTAAGAAAACACATTAGACTATTACGGAAACAGAGCACTTATGAACAAACCTGGGAATTAAAACGTAGGAATTAGAAAGGGAATTAAGCACTAGAAGAAAAAAATAAAATAAAATAAATAAATAAATTTTCTTTTTCAAAGATAGACAAGGGAATTACTAGATATGGAGAGTGCAATGGATATAACCACAGCCTCGAGGCCTAATATTACAGCGACATTACCTAGACAAAGAGACATAGAATATTTCACGTCAAACGACCCGAAAGAAGCGGAATTAGCGATAGCTAGTACATTTGGGGAAACTATAGCAAGTTGTTTCTCATCAAGTGCCAACGCACATTGGAATGCAGTTGACACAAGCTTTATTCACCCAATACACAGAATAATTTTTGAAAGAACTTCGCATAGAAAGATAGAGGCAGGGGAAGCGGCGAAGATACTAGCCACTGCTTATGCAGCCAAATTCATAAAGGGCCAAGATGTGAGAAAAGCTTTGGCCATGAGTTGGGAAGTACTAATTGGTATGAAACCACCAATGGGGGGCTTTACTCAAGGAGATCATGACACTTTCCACAGAAACTTTGCAGGGCCAACACTAGCATCAGGAAATAGTGATAGACTATGGAAGATAGCTAGTAAAACACACATGCTGGCCCAAAGAGAAATGAATATACCGAACTTAACTAATTTGATGAGAAATGCATTCAGAAACCAATTTGGATTTGACCCAGATGACCGACATGTTCCACAGCAGACTCCGAAGAAAATTACAGGGACTGCAGCCATCTCAACAGGGGGGCCATTTGAGAACACCTCAACTGGATGGAAGCCGTATGTACAGAGGAACACCGGGGAGGGCGCCGCACCAACGCCGCCCACTGGCCCTACAGCAACTGGGATGCCTCACAACCCAGCAACAACCAACCAAGCGACAACCGCCAGAGGTAGCCTCCAGGGATACATCCAGACAACAGAACCAACAATGAAGTACAATAGACAATTACCCAATGCACCCATAACAAAGAATACAGAAAAATTTAAATCACCTCTAAAAAATAAACAATCCCATGTTTCTGGATCTCCGGACCTAAAAGATACACATGACCCTCCCTTTAAACCAGGTGCACATCCCTCGGGCGCTACACCAAAATTGTATAATTTCAAGAATGTTGTTTCAGCCATAAAAAGTCTCCAGACATCGCTTGGCGGCCCGCTAGCCACATCGACCCCCGCTCATCAGACCAAAGCGCAGTCACATGAGGCCCCCTACCTTGACTAAAACATGCAAACCCCAGAAGGGTCTTCTCCTTTGGTAACAGGGGGGCCAGGGCAAAGGAGGGCAACAAAAAGTCATGAAAAAGATGATTCTAAGAAACTGACGGATGAGATGATACAAGCGTACACGGCAGCGGAGCCGGGACCAGGTGTACCTAGATATCAACCCATGCCGCCTATCCCACCCCGTCCTACCACCAGCGACCCGACGCTGATGATCCAACCTCAATCTCAGCTGGCTACCCCATCAGCACCCTATGGACCCACAGAATACAGCAAACCCGACATTCCTCAGAACAGTGCAGCATCAGGGAGTGACCAAGCAGGGGGGAATGATCTACTAGCCGAGGGGGGCCAACATATTAATCACTTCATGACAAAGCCCATGATGGAAGCACAAAATGACCAAGTAATTGGCCTGGCTTGTGACCCAGGGGGCATACCCACAGAAGTCAACAACTCACTTTTGCCTATTTCCAGAGCTAACTATCAGCCCACACAGAGCCCACCCAGAGCAGAGGCCGCGATTCAAAGGCTAATGACAACGTTGAGCCCCAGCCAGGAGCCGACTGAACGCCATGTGAGGACCACAGATCACCAAGCAAGTATGATGGAACAATACCAGACTAACCCATGTAACGGGAATGCCCCACCAGATCAGACTAACAATAGTGATCTGATCCAATTCCACGAGGTTCCACCTGTGACTCAAGTTGGGCGATCAATGCATACACAAACTAGCCCCATGGTTGACGAGAGCCAAGCGGCGTATGGACGAAATATGTAAAATTCAAGCTGGGGACAGTCAACAGTAAACGCCGCTTATGGTAAAACAAAAGCCGCTAGTATGGAATCAGAGGAAAGAAACGCCAGGAAGGTCACGCGCCCTGACCTCACCAAGGTCACCCAATTCTTCCCCAAATCATATGATGGTGAAGGTAGCGAGGGCCGAGCCAAGGGGCATTGGTTGCTGTTTGAAGATTTTTAGAGTATCATGTTATTGAGGATGATGAAACAGCAATTAAGTTCTTTAAGAAGGCGCTGTCAGGTGAAGCTAGAAATTGGTTTGCAGGATTAATGGGGTGTGAAACATTAGGGGAACTAAAAGAGGAGTTCCTAAATCGGTTTGCAGGTGGGTTGGGATCGAGGCATGCAGCTAGCCAGAGTTTCTATGACCTTAAGAGAAAGGACAATGAATCTTGGAATGAAGTGGTACAAAGAATTATGGAATTGAATAGAGTATTGGGGTACAATGAATCGGCGCTGGTGGATAAATTGATGAAGGTAACACCAGCCGCCATAAGATTGAGAATAAAAGAACGGGGAGCCTCTAAATTTAAGGAAGTTGTTGAAATGTTGAAATTTTATGACAGGGAGGGCGAGGACGAAACCAAGGGTCACCTATTGGCTGGCAAGGCCACCACCCACAAAGCAATAAGCCACATAAACGTGCAGCCAGTGACACAACAGCTAAACCAACAGTTGCAGGGGATGTATGGAATAAACGAAGAGACTGGTAATTCATGGCAAGATGTCAGGTATGAGAATAAAGGAGGTACCCAACCAAGGCCACCGCAGAATAAGTCCAACTACCAGCCCCCACAACATGACTACAATCCAATGACGCCACAAAGGGACAACCCTCATGGTCCACCACGCTCAACCTACATGAGAGATGTCAGATGCTACTCATGCCGCGAGTTGGGACATTTCGCCAGGACCTGCACACACAAGCCTATGCAGCAGGGACGTCACCCACAGAGTAACTACAGTCAGGACTACAGGGTGACCAGCCACAGCAACCAGGGAAATTACCCTCCACCACAGCCGAGGGGACCACCCACTAGCTATAGACAGCAGGGCATGAGACCTCAAAACCGGCCACCTAGCCAACTCCGAGGGGGACCAGCAACCGGGGAATCATATTATCATAGGAGACTATCAGGATCAGCCGCATTTTTAGAAAGGGGATCAGAGTGTAAAGTGCCGACTGATACCCCTAATTCTGAGATAGGCACTAATGAGATAAACCCCATGGGATTTGAATCAGAAGATAGGAGAGTGAACTTTAATGAAAATGTGGCAGTTAGGGAAATTTTAGCAGACCCAGTAGATTGGGAGAATGAAATGGCTATAGAAGTAGGATCGATGAATGATGCAGTTTTTTCAATAGGTGAGGGCATGGAGAAAGTCAGGGTGATTTTTGACACAGGGGCAATTAGGACACTCATGTCAAGTGACACAGTGGCCGAGAGCAAATACCTCTCAGAACTACCCAAAGAAGAAACAGAGCCGATGGTGTTTGTGGCTGGCGATGATGGAGAATTGCACTCGAATTATGTAATCAGAGTGCACCTCACGTCGCCACAAGGCGTCATGCTGAGCCTGCCAGTGCACGTGGCGACTAATATGACACGTGACCTAATCCTGGTGGGAAATGACGTAATGACACAGGTGGCGGCTGTGGTAAACGTGGGGTTAAAACAAGTGGTGATACATAGGCCTGTCTATAGAATAGTGGCCATGAATGATTGCTCAATGAAGAATTGTGACAGGTACGTAGTGCTGGCGCATGTGAAACGTCCCTACACTAACATGCCCAGTACTGAAGTATTTATGCTTAACCCAGTGAAAAATCTCAGTGGAGTCATAAAGAGCAACACAATAACATTTGTGGGTAATGTAGGCCTTGTACTCTGTGAGAACTTAAATGAACAAGAAATAGAAATAAAGAAGGGAATGACGCTAGCTTATCTTGAATCAGTGGGGACGGTATTTATTGGCAGTGATACTGCAGGATGCCCAGAAGGTAGGGAAAAGCTAATCCCTGCAGGAAGCGCCGCGCTGCTGAAACTGATTACGAAGGTGGCTGGACAACCCAAACAGGGCCCTCAGCCAGACCACCGATCAAAAGGTGTGCTAAGCATGCCTAGCGAAGAACTTGAGAGACAGGGCATAGGGTCCATGGTGCAGAATGTGCAATCTAGCGAGCTCATGGCAGTAAGGTCAGAGAACTTGAGACTTTACCCATGGCTGGAACCCGACGACGAAAGAGCCGATAAAACAAGAATGGAACTAATCAGCGAATCACTGCAATTCACGGACTCCATGCTGGATGAGGAAGAAAGAAATCAAGTGAAAACAATGGTGAGAAATCATGCCGACGCATTCGCATGTTATGACGAGGTGGGGCTATTGAAGGGCTACAAAGCAAGCATCCAGGTGACGGATGACTTCAAGCCATTCATACTGCGCCCATACCCCGTGTCACCATCACTCATCAAAGCCATGACAAGCGAGGTGAAGAAATTAATGTTGCATAACATAGTGGAGCAGGGAAAAGCCATTTGCTACTCGCCAGTGTTTGTCCGAGAAAAACCCAATACCACCAAAGTGCGACTTATATTGGACGGACGACACATTAATTCTATGTCCGAGTCAAAGCACCACCCCCTCCTCACAAAACCTGAGCTCCACACCAAACTGGCTTGCCTTGGAAACGTGAAGTATATCACGGCGATGGACATATCACAAGCATTTTACTCGATCGAATTGGACGAAAAAAGCAAACAATTGTATGGACTGTCTTTCTACTCATTATCCCAAAGCTACCTTTTATCACGAATAGCCATGGGAGCCAAACCCTCTTTATCGCTCTGGAGTGAAGCTTTGGCGCAAGTTCTGCAAGGGCTCAAGTGGGGAGACAATGTAGCCTTTTACGCTGACGACGTATATGTTTTTACAGAGACCTTCGAAGAACACGTGGCCGCCCTGGAGGAGGTGCTGAGCCGTATCGAAGACCATGGTTTGAAGCTAAATCTCAAAAGGACACAATGGTCAGCTAAGTCTACTACAATATTGGGTTTCAATTATGTAGTAGAAAGCGGAGGACTGAAGGTAGAAGTGCCAAATAGCAAACGACAAGCGGCCGAGAAATTTAAAGAGCCAACGTCCAGAAAAGGGGTTAGAAAACTTTTGGGTTTTGCTACATTCCTGGCCTCTCACTTGCCAAATTTTCAGAGAATAGCCAGTCCCCTATATGACCTAACTAGTAGCAAGGTCAAGTTTACTTGGGGAGACAAGGAACAAACTGCATTTGACGAGATTAAAACATTACTAGTCAGCCCCGAGGTCTTGAAAGTACCAGTGTGTGGGTTCGATTTCGTGCTGAGAGTCGACGCATCACATGAGGGGATTGGTTGTGTCCTATCACAGGTTGCGCCAGGCGATGACATAGGTTCAAAGTCAGAAAGGATAATCTCCTTTCAAGCAAAAAGGTTGCAAAATCTTCCCAAAATTAGCTCATCAGCTGAGCTCGAATTGACGGGCATTTATGTGGCCATCTCTATGTATAGGCACTATTTGAGTGGGGAAACATTCAAGGTAATCACCGACTCAAGCGGAGCTATAGGGATAATCCGACCCACTACTCAACAATCCAAAGCCACACCCAACTTAACCATCAAGCTGCTAGAACGACTCTCGCCTTTCAATTTCACAATTGAACATAGATCAGGTAAATCTTTGATTGATAGTGCCGATTTCTTGTCTAGAGAAGTAGTGCCAAGTGTGACAGAGGTAGATTTGACTATCCCCTTGCCAAGGGAAGATGACATTTGGGAAGGCCTATGGAGAGGAGAGGAATCACTAATTGGAGGAATATTTGAATCACATGAAAACGAACCAGAACCTAGGTATGGGCTGAGACAAAGAAGCAAGTTACAGAAGCCAGCAAGGTTTCAAGATGAAGGTCCTGATGAGGTAACACTGAATGAACACGACAGGAAAGAAAATGTCAAAAGCGAGACAGAAGAAAGAAAGAACACACCAGATGAACACCATGAAGTAAATGAAGACAGCGTAGCCGATGAACCATGCCCAGACCCCATCCCAATTGATCCAGATGATAGCGAAGCTGAATCACAAACGAATACGACACCAGAGGGCAGCAGCACCCAGGAGGGGAGCCAAAACCCATATTGGCCGCAAGGGGAGCCACTGGTCCACATGGACGACGCCGGAAGGTTCATCATTACCCTAGACGACATAACAAAGATACCTGAGGAAGAAATCAGGCCAGGTAAATTTGTATGGTCAGATATAGTGAAGAGTGAGATAAAAATCAAACACTTGCCCAACCAATCAAGTATAGACAATTACTTTGATAGGATATCACAGGCCTGTGACCAAGGACTGTTATTGCCCCTGTCAAAAAGAGACCTGATAAGAAATCAGAGATTATCAGTGACTTACGGGGGTCTGTATAGTTTTTTGCACAACGGAGTATTACCCTCAGAGCAAAGGTGCAGCAAGAAAATTTTGGCTATGAGCGAAACTTTCGCGTTAGTTCATGACGTGTTGGTTCATATCTCTGAGAAAGACGAAGATCAATTAGTGGTGAGGCCAGTATTGGATGAGAGCGACACATTCAAAGTGGTCACTAGGTCACACCTTGACCTCAAAAGTCACCACTTTGGAATGCAACGGTTGTACACAATGCTAAGAACCCAAGTCTACGGCACCAAACTGTATCAAATAATTAAGGATGTGGTAGGGAACTGCCCAATTTGCATCCAGAAGTCGCCCGGACCGGGGGATTGTGTGGGTTTTGATTTTTCAGAAGATCCTACTTTAGAAAGAAGAGGGCCAATGGATATAGTGTACATCGATTTGAAGTATATGCCAACCGCAGCAGATGGGTACAAATACATTGTAGTATTAGCTGACGATTTCTCACGTTACGTCATGGCCGAGCCAATCAAAAATCGAACAAGCAATGAGATTTTGAATGTAATACTGCGATATGTTGCCATTGTGGGCTCACCTAAGACACTGGTGGCTGATCAAGACGGGAGCATGAGTGGGAAACAATTTGAAGCGGCATGCAAATTACTTGACATAAATTTAAGATTTGTGCCAAACTTTTGCCATTTTTTCTCATTCGCTGAAAGGGCCATCGGGTCCATACAGCAGAGATTAGTAACCCTTACGGCCGAGGACTGTGAACAATATTGGGTGAATGGTGTTTATTTTGCAGTCTGGGCCACAAATAACATGACCACCTCAGAGGGCATTACTCCATTTGAAATTTTCTATGGTCGCAAACACAACTACAAAACCGACCTGAAGGACCTTGATGTACAGCCAGTGGTTAAAATGCCTGATGGGTATGGTGATTACCTCAAAATGATCCATAAAAGGATGGATGAACTAAGGGGTCTGGTGAACAGCCACAAAAGCAGCCAGAGAAAAATGAGCGCCCGGAGAGTCAGAAACAGGTCGGCCAAGACAACCAGTATCTCTGAAGGGCAATTCTGCTACATTTGGGCACCACAATATAAGTCCAAAATCTTCCTGAGCAGGAAAATATCATTTTACTACATAGGCCCTCTGGTTTGTACAAAGGTCCTACCTGATCAGTTCATAGTGGTAAGCACTTTGAAAAATGAACTAATCACTCAACCGATACACCTTAGAAGAGTCAGAGTGGCTAAAATTAGAGTGAGGGAACACTTTGCCAAAACGATTTGGCAGCTTTTATCCTTTTTGGAAAATCTACCAAACATTACCATAGAGGAGATCGCTGATCAACTAGGCCCCCTACAGGAGCTGGCCGATGGCCTTCGCCTCCGAGAGCATGATGAGCTCCCGCGCACATGCGCAGTCCCAAGCCCTGAGGTCATGGACGACGCCTCTTGGGACTTGGCTAATGAGATTCTGACCATAGAACCTCATCTGGGATATGAAGGGGTGGAGGAAATATGATTGATGTGCGTAGTTAGTGAGTGTATGGATTTTTAGATTATAGTGAGTGATCAATAGTGTGACCTTGAGACCGCCTGACAAAGGAACTTAATATGAGTCAGCGGCATAGAATAATTATGTTAATGAAAGTACATAAGGGCAGAGTCACCCGCGCTAGGCCGATTTCGGTCTGTGGCGGCTAGGCGAACTGAGTAAAACACTAAGAGCAGAGAAACCATGATGGGAAAATTATTATTGATATTCCTCGCGGTCGCAATAGCCCCGTCGAGGGGAGCAAACCTGAACTGTAAACCTAGGAAGCTAATTCCTACCGTAATCAGGGCAGCACAAGTCTACCCTATGCAGCCTGGTGAGCCGAATTACGAAGGTAAAGTGACGCATTTGGACTTATCGATAAAGAATGTTAACACTAGCCTCATAATCAATGATGTGATAGAAAGATATGCCATGGTGAACACTATTTTTATGAATTGGGAAGAAATAAGCGAATTAAAGGTAACTCAAGCTATTGATACTAAATTAGGCTATCTAACAGGAGTATTCATAGATAACATAATTAAAGTACCTGATACCATCATATCGTGCCTAAAGCAACTAGCAATTAAAACTAGACAAATAGAGATGAACAATATAGGCGGCCTTCACAAAATACCCTGGATAACGTTAATCGCACCACTCACGAGAAGAATAAACCAGCGGCTTTTTAATAATTCATGCATGATAAAGTCGTTTGACCTGGACGCAAGGTCACTGGTATATATAAATAGATACATGATGGGGGGATGCCGGGAGCTGGAATATGTTATGAGCAGTTATGAAAATAATTAGACTACAAGTGAACCAGTTAGATCCCCACACTTCAATGTCAGAAATATTTTGCCCAATCAGGGGCAATAGATGTGAGATAGAGACAATGAGCATTTTGTCTGAAGGTGACATCCCTTACAAACTCTTAGGTACCCGCATGTTTATTAAGAAAATAGACATCACACGGTCTAACCTGAATAAAATGAGCCTATTTGACCAAAAATGCGTGACAGAAATTATGGACGTAGGGGGGATGATAAGACTGGATAGACTGCACACACATGGTTATGCTATTTTCCCACAACTAGGCCAAGGGTTGAGCATTAAGGTAGGCGTTAAAAATTTAATAGTGCAAAAATCTTGTTTCGAAAGACTCACCATACTCAATCATGTAGACTGCATGTTTCTACACAACTTGGAGATTACAAATAGTCAGCTAGTGTACATTGACGACATTAAGGATTATAACTTGAAAGTAATAGAAAGAATAGATTTCAGCAACAATTACTTGTATAATGTGAATATTGACATAGCCAGATGCACGAACTTATCAATGTTAAATCTTGCCAACAATAAAATGAGTATTCTTTCCATTTTACTGCCAGAGAGAGCCAATTTCACACTATTTGCGCAGAATAATTACTTGATAGAAATAGAATTCAACTCACTACCTTCAAAGTTAATTTTTGTTGGCCATCATAACAATCTGCAAGACATGGGGTTTTTGAGAACGATGAATAATGTCGTACTACAGACCGACCTTAATCACAACAAGATTAACTCATGGTCAGCACTAGTACAAACAAGACTAAAGCCAAACTCATCTATTGACCTCAGAAATAACCCGTTGACATGCGATGAAATTTTGATATGCATGGCGATAGAACAACAGGTGAAAATTTACGCAGCAGGTTGCGCCAAATGGGAGGGCTCACAAAACCCACCCACCCTTTTACCAGATATCACTACCACTAAAAATGATTCAATTACTACAGGTCAGGAAGAAGCAGAAAGTGTGTGGGACCTCTTTGATTTTTAACCCAGGGCAGGGAATCGGCGCGGTGTTGATTGAAGGTATGAGCATGTATCTAGAATTAATTGTAGGTTTGGCCGTGTTAAGCACAATTAGAGCAGAGGACTTGCTAATCCCTGAGTATGGAACAGCCTTGGAGGAGCGAGGGAACATTCACCTCAGCCCCCATGTTCTGACACTAAATTTCCTCGTGAGCTTTAATGACTATGAATGGCCCGATGTTAAAATCCCACGCGCTTTAAACATTACCTGCCATGAAAGTTCAAGCGAATTCATTAAGCAGGTATGTAGACAGCAACTCCCTTCCCTAGCATCGATGGTTGACAGATATGACATGTGGAGAGAGGAGATCATGGGGTTAAAAAATGAGTTAATTATGCAACATGTGAGAGTGTCTGTTGACTCTAGGAGAACCAAACGGTTCCCCTGGGCAATAGTGGCATCAGGAGCCAGCTGGCTCATGGGGCAAGGTATCAACCAATTCTTTGCCTACAAGAGAGACAAAGACATAAAGAAAGGCCTAAAAATATTAAGTGACAGGCAGAATAATTTGCAGAGCAACATCGATTCAGTTAAGGGTCAATTTGCACATTACATGACAATAGACTTAAAACAAAAACAACACTCTGATCAGATGGTCAGACAGTTGCGGTCAGACTTAACTGGAACCCAAAAGAATATGAATCAACTAAGAACGGTACTGGAAAGTTTAGCGTCATCAGTCAATGCCAAAACAGACACCATCCCAGTGCTTTCAAAACTGAATCAGATTCAGAGCGAACTGGGGATAGCGGCCCTGCATGACATGCCAATGGTAGCCAATGCTCTGCGGCAAACGCTAGAGGGTGTGCGCGATGGACGCCAAGGCATCCTAAGACACCAAATCCTCCCATACGTAACCTTAGCAGGAGCGTTTGACCAGGCGCGCACTGATGTAAAAAGATGGCATGAAGGACATGACTTGATTTTTGACAAAGCAGAAGACTTGTACCTGTTCAGTCGATCGGCACTAGCGGTTAGCCACGATGGATTAGTGATCCAAGTCCCTGTGGAAGTCATAAAGACAAACAATAAACCCATGTCATTTTTCAGGGCACTTCAATACCGATTCCCATGACTCAGAATAGTTCACTATCAACCAAGTGGAGCCCACTAATTACTCACTACGGTATCTCTAATGATTACGTAATGCCAGTTAACCCGGCTCAGCTCGCTCAATGCCACATTATACCCTCGAACCCTAGTATAACTGTATGCCCTTCTTCTATCCCAGTGGTGGAAAGGAAAAACAAAACGTGTATAGAGCAAATAATTATGAGAAAAATCGATGAAAAATCCCATTTAGATTGCGACTTTACAGTACGCCAAGCTAAGATCACATTGCCAGAATTAATTGAAACAAAGAATAAACTAATGGTCTACGGCTTGTCTAATAATGTTCAACTTTGGTGCAATGGCCAGGACGTACCTGTCAACATTGACACACATAACGCAGCAGTCATTAACCGAAGCTCGATGTGCAACTGCATCCTGATCGATCATGATTTCCACATCAAAGGCCCATTCTGTAATACAACCTCCACCAAAGTAGTCCTATCGAGAATTAATAACCCGTTGACTAGTTTAATTATAGACAACATTAAAAATATGTTGAATGACAGCAATGACCAACCGCTGTCTTGGTCTAACAGTGCCTTAGATCAGTTCATTTCCAGCACATTGTCTGAGAAATTCCCAGGAAATACATTACTGGAATCAAGCATCAACGACTCCCCACTAGAACAGTTTGAACTAGAAACTAAAGAAATATTAGAAAGTTTGAAACCAACAAAAGTAAATGAAATCTCATATGATAACTTAGACAAATTGTTTGTACCAAAATCCTGGCCATTAGCTTTGTCTTTCACACTCTCTATGTTGGGCACTTTGGGATGTTTTCTCTCACTATGGACCGCCCACAAGCACGCCACAACTTCAAATTTAGTCACAGCCGGCATGTTGGCTGGACAATTTCAGCCTTCATTTGCTGCAGGGAACCAAGTATGCCGAAGCCAGACCAGTGATCTGCTATGGCAAGCGGCAGGCACGGTCGTTATAGCCATAACCCTGGGGATTATTTACAAAATCTCAATGAAAATTTGGTACACCCTGGCAGGGCCTAGAATTCCATTGGTGACGCAAATCAACAAGATAGGTCACCCTAAATTGTCAATACTGCTCATAATGAACTCTGGGAGAGAAAGGATAGCTATAAAGGTGGCTACGCTCCATGCCCTCGTCCACGAGGTACACTTTGTAGGTGAATTAATGCCAGCAGTAATTAATATCAGAGGATCAATCATGACCACTGTGCTGACATTCTGTTTCACGCCAAATGGCTTTGCATCATTGCAATGCGGCGAAACCAGACTTCCCCTGCCAGAGACAGTATCAATCCAGTGGAGAGACGTGCACAAACTTAGACGCATAACTAAGCAGCAACACCGAGTTTGCGCAATGCTACTAGACGACTATGGAGTATGCTACCCCCTGCCAGGCAGGTCAATTATGGGTGAGATCCAAAGTCTGAAGGACTTTGAGGTTTAGAACCACGAAAATGCAATAAATGAAGACAACAATAAGCTCGTTTATAGACAGTAAAACAACGTAAAAGTTTAATATCAAAAATAGAAACGGCTAGCTATCCCCAAAAATAGGGCATCCATTAAGGCACAAGAATATATATCATTTAACAGTGACAAGGACGTAACTAAAAATACAAGTATGGCAAATAATATGAAAACATCAGGTTAAAAACATTAGTCAGTCACAACTTCCCTGAGATCAGAATTAATCAGATATTAAAAACTCGATATTTATGTTTAGTTATTAATAGCTTAAGTATAACAAATTAGACACTGCATATACAGAGTTACAAAGACAATGGCACCCCAGGGGGGCGGCCTAGCACAGCTGAGCTACCCACCCTGGGTCGGTTACATAACAATAGCAACTGGAGGCAGAAATAGTCGATGGTGAAAGTCAGTGTAAAAGTTAACAAGAAGAAAATAGACATCACACGGTCTAACCTGAATAAAATGAGCCTATTTGACCAAAAATGCGTGACAGAAATTATGGACGTAGGGGGGATGATAAGACTGGATAGACTGCACACACATGGTTATGCTATTTTCCCACAACTAGGCCAAGGGTTGAGCATTAAGGTAGGCGTTAAAAATTTAATAGTGCAAAAATCTTGTTTCGAAAGACTCACCATACTCAATCATGTAGACTGCATGTTTCTACACAACTTGGAGATTACAAATAGTCAGCTAGTGTACATTGACGACATTAAGGATTATAACTTGAAAGTAATAGAAAGAATAGATTTCAGCAACAATTACTTGTATAATGTGAATATTGACATAGCCAGATGCACGAACTTATCAATGTTAAATCTTGCCAACAATAAAATGAGTATTCTTTCCATTTTACTGCCAGAGAGAGCCAATTTCACACTATTTGCGCAGAATAATTACTTGATAGAAATAGAATTCAACTCACTACCTTCAAAGTTAATTTTTGTTGGCCATCATAACAATCTGCAAGACATGGGGTTTTTGAGAACGATGAATAATGTCGTACTACAGACCGACCTTAATCACAACAAGATTAACTCATGGTCAGCACTAGTACAAACAAGACTAAAGCCAAACTCATCTATTGACCTCAGAAATAACCCGTTGACATGCGATGAAATTTTGATATGCATGGCGATAGAACAACAGGTGAAAATTTACGCAGCAGGTTGCGCCAAATGGGAGGGCTCACAAAACCCACCCACCCTTTTACCAGATATCACTACCACTAAAAATGATTCAATTACTACAGGTCAG
The DNA here is from genome assembly GCA_932294295.1 of Alitta virens. NCBI lineage: Eukaryota > Metazoa > Annelida > Polychaeta > Phyllodocida > Nereididae > Alitta > Alitta virens. The sequence goes on from OW028582.1 coordinate 39,092,212, forward strand.
GAAGAAGCAGAAAGTGTGTGGGACCTCTTTGATTTTTAACCCAGGGCAGGGAATCGGCGCGGTGTTGATTGAAGGTATGAGCATGTATCTAGAATTAATTGTAGGTTTGGCCGTGTTAAGCACAATTAGAGCAGAGGACTTGCTAATCCCTGAGTATGGAACAGCCTTGGAGGAGCGAGGGAACATTCACCTCAGCCCCCATGTTCTGACACTAAATTTCCTCGTGAGCTTTAATGACTATGAATAGCCCGATGTTAAAATCCCACGCGCTTTAAACATTACCTGCCATGAAAGTTCAAGCGAATTCATTAAGCAGGTATGTAGACAGCAACTCCCTTCCCTAGCATCGATGGTTGACAGATATGACATGTGGAGAGAGGAGATCATGGGGTTAAAAAATGAGTTAATTATGCAACATGTGAGAGTGTCTGTTGACTCTAGGAGAACCAAACGGTTCCCCTGGGCAATAGTGGCATCAGGAGCCAGCTGGCTCATGGGGCAAGGTATCAACCAATTCTTTGCCTACAAGAGAGACAAAGACATAAAGAAAGGCCTAAAAATATTAAGTGACAGGCAGAATAATTTGCAGAGCAACATCGATTCAGTTAAGGGTCAATTTGCACATTACATGACAATAGACTTAAAACAAAAACAACACTCTGATCAGATGGTCAGACAGTTGCGGTCAGACTTAACTGGAACCCAAAAGAATATGAATCAACTAAGAACGGTACTGGAAAGTTTAGCGTCATCAGTCAATGCCAAAACAGACACCATCCCAGTGCTTTCAAAACTGAATCAGATTCAGAGCGAACTGGGGATAGCGGCCCTGCATGACATGCCAATGGTAGCCAATGCTCTGCGGCAAACGCTAGAGGGTGTGCGCGATGGACGCCAAGGCATCCTAAGACACCAAATCCTCCCATACGTAACCTTAGCAGGAGCGTTTGACCAGGCGCGCACTGATGTAAAAAGATGGCATGAAGGACATGACTTGATTTTTGACAAAGCAGAAGACTTGTACCTGTTCAGTCGATCGGCACTAGCGGTTAGCCACGATGGATTAGTGATCCAAGTCCCTGTGGAAGTCATAAAGACAAACAATAAACCCATGTCATTTTTCAGGGCACTTCAATACCGATTCCCATGACTCAGAATAGTTCACTATCAACCAAGTGGAGCCCACTAATTACTCACTACGGTATCTCTAATGATTACGTAATGCCAGTTAACCCGGCTCAGCTCGCTCAATGCCACATTATACCCTCGAACCCTAGTATAACTGTATGCCCTTCTTCTATCCCAGTGGTGGAAAGGAAAAACAAAACGTGTATAGAGCAAATAATTATGAGAAAAATCGATGAAAAATCCCATTTAGATTGCGACTTTACAGTACGCCAAGCTAAGATCACATTGCCAGAATTAATTGAAACAAAGAATAAACTAATGGTCTACGGCTTGTCTAATAATGTTCAACTTTGGTGCAATGGCCAGGACGTACCTGTCAACATTGACACACATAACGCAGCAGTCATTAACCGAAGCTCGATGTGCAACTGCATCCTGATCGATCATGATTTCCACATCAAAGGCCCATTCTGTAATACAACCTCCACCAAAGTAGTCCTATCGAGAATTAATAACCCGTTGACTAGTTTAATTATAGACAACATTAAAAATATGTTGAATGACAGCAATGACCAACCGCTGTCTTGGTCTAACAGTGCCTTAGATCAGTTCATTTCCAGCACATTGTCTGAGAAATTCCCAGGAAATACATTACTGGAATCAAGCATCAACGACTCCCCACTAGAACAGTTTGAACTAGAAACTAAAGAAATATTAGAAAGTTTGAAACCAACAAAAGTAAATGAAATCTCATATGATAACTTAGACAAATTGTTTGTACCAAAATCCTGGCCATTAGCTTTGTCTTTCACACTCTCTATGTTGGGCACTTTGGGATGTTTTCTCTCACTATGGACCGCCCACAAGCACGCCACAACTTCAAATTTAGTCACAGCCGGCATGTTGGCTGGACAATTTCAGCCTTCATTTGCTGCAGGGAACCAAGTATGCCGAAGCCAGACCAGTGATCTGCTATGGCAAGCGGCAGGCACGGTCGTTATAGCCATAACCCTGGGGATTATTTACAAAATCTCAATGAAAATTTGGTACACCCTGGCAGGGCCTAGAATTCCATTGGTGACGCAAATCAACAAGATAGGTCACCCTAAATTGTCAATACTGCTCATAATGAACTCTGGGAGAGAAAGGATAGCTATAAAGGTGGCTACGCTCCATGCCCTCGTCCACGAGGTACACTTTGTAGGTGAATTAATGCCAGCAGTAATTAATATCAGAGGATCAATCATGACCACTGTGCTGACATTCTGTTTCACGCCAAATGGCTTTGCATCATTGCAATGCGGCGAAACCAGACTTCCCCTGCCAGAGACAGTATCAATCCAGTGGAGAGACGTGCACAAACTTAGACGCATAACTAAGCAGCAACACCGAGTTTGCGCAATGCTACTAGACGACTATGGAGTATGCTACCCCCTGCCAGGCAGGTCAATTATGGGTGAGATCCAAAGTCTGAAGGACTTTGAGGTTTAGAACCACGAAAATGCAATAAATGAAGACAACAATAAGCTCGTTTATAGACAGTAAAACAACGTAAAAGTTTAATATCAAAAATAGAAACGGCTAGCTATCCCCAAAAATAGGGCATCCATTAAGGCACAAGAATATATATCATTTAACAGTGACAAGGACGTAACTAAAAATACAAGTATGGCAAATAATATGAAAACATCAGGTTAAAAACATTAGTCAGTCACAACTTCCCTGAGATCAGAATTAATCAGATATTAAAAACTCGATATTTATGTTTAGTTATTAATAGCTTAAGTATAACAAATTAGACACTGCATATACAGAGTTACAAAGACAATGGCACCCCAGGGGGGCGGCCTAGCACAGCTGAGCTACCCACCCTGGGTCGGTTACATAACAATAGCAACTGGAGGCAGAAATAGTCGATGGTGAAAGTCAGTGTAAAAGTTAACATAATGTCCAAGTGGTGAGTGAATAATGTTCATCTCCTTCCTATACAATGTAAAGTCAGTATAAAAGCTAAAAATCTACAAATGAGTGGTGAATTGCGACGACACGCATGATCAACAATTGATGGGGATGACTTAACGAGATGCTTATGATGTAGACAAGGTATGAAGATTAAAATATAAAAGTCAATTTCCTGGGATATAACGGAGTAAATAAGTCTAACTAGAACAAGTCCGTGTCCAAGGGCATGATCGGGGGCAGTAGCAAATTCGTCTTCATTTTCTGGAGTAAAAGGGGTGGCCGATTCCGATAGTCGTGGGGAGCACAGTCAGCATCTTGGAAGCCTGGGAATGACACATGTCACTCACACCAGTCCGAACAATTCTATAGTGACAAAAAGCAACTCATTAGTATAATTCAGTTGATAACTATCCATAGTACACACATTTATAGGAAGAAGGGAATATATATATACACTGACAGCATTACAAAAAACAAACTTACCAAACAGCATCCCGAGGGAGTGCTTGGGCGCGCCCCTGTAGTTGAGCCCTCCTAATGTAGAACCGATTATAAAGGTGGATCTCCCAATCCGTCATCCGATAAGGTAGAGCCCAGACAACCAGTCCCAAAAAGGCAGCCAGCCAGGGCTGATAGTTGCCCACGAATATGATGGCCAAACAGACCAGTGCACCAATAGTCATCAGCCCAGGCATCTTGGTGGTTCCGCGATTACAGAGTGAATGTGCACAGCAGGACACCATCACGTCTTTTATATAAGGACACCTGGCGACACAACCCTTATAGAGATAAACACCACGTACTGTGGAGATAGTGGCTGTCTGAAATTAAAACGTGAATCATAACTAAGACAAGTAAAGTACACGTAATGAGATTTATATAGACCATTACTCGCACTAAATACTATATATAGCTACGGCCACGTAATGGATTAGTCAGCCAACAATTAGTACACATGGGGCATCTTAAGCAATTGATGTGGCTAGACGGCACACATGAAATTACCCTAATATTGAATGTGCTTTGTAATTCCTAGGTGAAGACTGAGACGAAACGACCAGCAGAAAAAGGAAACCAATATAAATTAAAATATAGTCTAATTATGGCTCAGGTCTACGGAACCGATGTCGGGAACTGGGGCACAGCCATGGACCACTCCGACATATGGCATTTCTTTAAAACATTCTGTATTGAAACTCACAGAATCCGCCATCCCCATGATGACATCGAAATGCTGTCAACGGCATGTCCATATAGTGACATCATGACGCATAAAATTATATCCTTGAGGTTATACCAAAAGATGATTTGACAGCAGATGAAGGCCTAAAACAATTCTGGATGATGTGTCGCCATTTCCTGGCTGAGATGGACGAGATTGGCACTGAACCAACACCTATCCCCACCAGAATTACTAACAATGATGTCAGAACAATGATCGAGATATGCGCAAAGGATTTGAGAGAAGCACTCATCAATCCGGAATGGTAATCAATATTATGTCTATTGAAATTCTCTCCTACTGACACAATTAATGAAATAAAAACAACATGTCGGAAATCGAAAACTGAGCTAGCGTTTTAAATTACCCAGTTTTTTACAAAAATTTCAGTCATAATAACTTACGTAACAAACGCCTTCTCCAGGCAGATCACAAACTCCGGTCACGTCATCAGCAATACAGGAATATCCTGAAAATCAAATAGAGTCAATTAATTTATGTTCAACTAATATGAAATTACTTTTCAGAAGAAAGCACAAATACAGAAAATAGTAGAAAACGAAATACACAGCCATGTTCACAGAAGTCGCGCAACCGAATGAAGCTTAGTTATCTCACTAGATAACGGGCCGATGTTCAAAAATTCTTAGAATAGGGGGGCAAGGTTATGGTAGAAGGAGGCAACACACTCGCCCCGTCCAATTGGTATCAGATGTTAAATGGTCATGATTGTGAATTTGAATTTGTGGATCCAAGTTAACTATTTAAGAAATGTACAATGGATGTTGCATAGTATACATTTACTAGCTTTTATCTAATGACACCCCACACCCCCTTGAATAAGCAATGGAACAACCCGAATTTTAGATGGAAAGATATAGAAATATTTATCAAATAAACTCTAAAATCGTCTTAACATATAGACCAAAAGGGCCATTAACCTCAAGTCACACCCGCACAGGGAGCGTCAGCACCAAGCAAAGATTGCCGCCTAAAAAACCCCGACTCGACCCCGTGTGACCCCAAGGAGGCACCGGAGCCAAGAGGGCGGGAAGAGAATACCACAGCGACCCCAGCGAGCGTTTGGGGCACTAACAACAGCAGGCGACACGTAGCGGAATTTACCGCGTGCAAAGCCAACAGAAGCGGAACCAGATGAGTCGTTAGGGGACGTAACAGTCACCGCACTCGAATCGACACACCGCTAGAATGGAACCTAAAAAGATATGAAGGCAGAGCGAAAACGAAGACATGTGCACAGTGCGACAGGTGATTAATGGCCATCAATAACACATAAAAAATATAAAAATTTCGGATTGCTGCCAGGAAGACAGCAAACTCAAAATTTTTCAGGGGAGTACAGGGGATGTCATGTAGACTGCATAGCTGACCAATTAAGGTAATAAATGTTATAAATGGTATAAAGTAATTAATGAACTACATCATATAGTAGCAAAACACTGAATTAAATGAACAATGTACAGCTGTCCATGGAACAGGACCCCTACAACCCAAGAGGTGGCAGCACCAAGCCAGAAGGAGGGATAGCCACCTACTGACAAACTCAAGCTGTCCCTGGAACAGGACCCCTACAATCCAAGAGGTGGCAGCACCAAGCAAGAAGGAGGGATAGCCACCTACTGACAAACTCAATGGACAAATGACCAGCCAAATGAAGACCCAGATGACCACACAACAGAATTATAAATAGAGAGACCTAAGGACTTGCTATTATTGTGAATGATATATATATGTATGTAGATATTTAGAAACAATAGACAAAAACCTGTATTAATTTGAAATATAAATGTAAACAGAGTCCACATGAGCAAGGACACTGGAAAATGCATGAGTTGTGAATAATATACAAATAGGAATTAGATAAAGAATAAACAATCATGATGAGAGAGGAAAAATAAGTAGAATTAACCAATTAATAAGAAAAGGAACTAGGATGATGATATGAATAAAAACCACCAAGCCTTAGCAAATAGGACACTATTTAGGCAAGAATTGATGAACTATAGAAACACACTAGGCAGGCTATGGACTATAGAGAGCTACCTGACAAAACCTGAAGCCAAGTAAGGAATAGTTGTGGGAATAGCTGAGACTCTAGCCTAGAGGGAATGCTAAGCTAGCAGAGACATACTAGAATAGAGGGGAGGAGGGGCATTTAACATAGTCAGAAACTAGCACCAGGGTGTACCCCAGTATAGGAACCCTGGCCAGAGTTTGCATAAAAGCAGAGGACAACTGATGGTTCTTGGTCAGAGCAATTTTTGTGGATCCTGAACCAGGTTGATCAGAGCAGACTGTGGAAGATTCAACACCTCAAAGTCAGCAAGTCATAGGGAGCCTGCAGTGCCTTCAGCCTAACTGAGTCCTGTCAAATCCTTTAGGATAAAGTAAGTGCAGTTTTCTTTTCAACTATAAATCTGATAAGTTAGTGCATTTGGTGAATCAATATTGAGTTTGTTTAAAGTGTTTTGTCTTGGAAAGGAGTAGCAATAGGCTAGGTCCTTACCATAAATGTGTAAGGAACAATTAGTTTAGTGGCTACTTACGTCAATGAATTATTTCAAGAAGGTTTAGAGCATATGAATTCTGAGACCTTGCTATAAACATATGGGGGACAATCTATATTGATACCTTTGTAATAGGAAATTATCTTAAGAGAGTATAGTTCGAGTGCTAAGGCTTTGTCGGTGTGTATGAGGAACATTAGTTGAACTCCTAAGGAAGTTTGGAGTATTGTTTCAGGAAGGTACGGCCTTGTCATACACATACGAAAGATAATTGTTAGCTAAACTGTTACAACTAGGTACATTGTTCTAAGAGAGTATGACTCTGGGAGATCAAGGCTTTGCCGTATGTTTATAGGGAATAATAAGTATATATCATTGATGGAAAAAGGGCCTTGTTTCAAGAGAGTGCAGCCAACTACTGGGGCTCTGTTACATGTTTTTGGGGGAAAGACACTAGTGTATTTTTCACTCGTGCATTGTTATGAAATTCATGTATGTCTAATTGAGATCTCGGTATTTACTATTTTAATATAATTTTCCCACTATACCAAATTATAAGGTGTAGACACTGTTTAAATTTACTATCAGCATCTCGAGTATTTATATAGCAGACCAACCTCCAATTATGTGTGATTAAACCCAGGTGCTAACAACTCTTGGTCACTTGGTTAATGATGCATTTTTGGCCTAGCTATTAGGGGTGAGTGTGTGACTTTCTTGCAATAGAATCTACCATTGAGTGGGTGCGCAACCATTTGGGGGATCAGATTTGAATGTATTAATGTCCAGAAACTGTGCAATGAAGCTACTATTAATTAGTTACTAGCTAAAAATAGCTAATCAGAGTGTAGGATTGATGGAATCAGAAATCAATCATTGTATGTGTGTAGTGTATTAGATGTTCAAGAATTGTGTGTAGAATTTATGATACCCAATTAATGATTAGTTGAAAACAATGTAATCAAGATTCAAATTGATGGAATTTAACATCAATTTTGTAGGAATATTGAACTTTAGGAGTTGTATGGTTATCTTTGAAAATACATATTGAAAACTCATAACCAAGCTTGTTTCTCCATGTGTTTCAAATGACCACCAATGTAACTGCATATGAATAATGCAACAAAACCTCAAGAACAGGCAAGCGAGAATTATTACCCCAGTGCATGACTAGATAGAAGGAAGATTAAGGATATTTGCAAAGACCCTTGGCAGAGTTCGAAATCTGTGCAGTTACTATAACTGATAAGGGACACCTGTATATAGACTGGTACAAATTAGATCTATTTCAGGCCGAAACAGTTATCAAGGTATTGATACAGAAGCAACAGACAAATCTCTGTGGCTTTCAGACTAGCCGGTAGCTAAGCTGTACAATTAAACTGGAATCACTAATTTATCATTGCTAAGTACCTGGACCATACCTTGGTTCTAAACCTGAAATCAAAAGCACACCTAGACCGGTACAAGGACAACTGGAGTCTTATCACAATATGTCCTACTTCAGGATACTTGTTGTATTTTGTGGAAATCCCGTTAACTAATTATAAGCCACCTTTTTTGGAGCCTCTCCTGACTCAATTAAATGTACATGTGTACAAGTTTAAAAAGTATCTGAATCTGGGAATTAAAAATGCGATGTTACTAAGATGATGCATTCATTGACAAATTGTGGAAATGGGCCAGGGGGGGGGGGGGAGGGGACTGGGGGAGGAGACTGGGGGGGGGGAGCAGGTGCTTGTTTCTTCACTTCCTGATATAAAGTTTCCCGAAAATATAAAAATTATTTTTGTTAAAGGAATACTTTTTTCAAGATTTATTTGAAAAGTTACACATTAACAAATGGGAAATTCATTTACAAAAATAAATAAATAAAATACACACACAAAATCAGATTATTTCTTCGGTGTTTTATATTTAACATAAAAATGTGGTTTCGATCTTAAAACATTGTTAGACAGTTAGTTTCATAAAATACGACGGACTCTATGCAACTGTAGCAACCTATTCCTGGCTGTAGCTATAACTGGCTAAAGCCAGCCGCATCTGTCTACTCCTGGCTTATAGTCAGCTTACTGAAAAAAATACAAACCTTGGCAAATGTAAGCTATTTATCTAATATTTCATAAATATGTAGTTTTACATCCGGCTTTGAGTAGCCAGCTATAGCCAGACAGTTCTGTTTAGTGGCAGGTAGCATCATATAGCAGAAGTTGTCTAGGTTTAATTTAACAGTTTAATGAAACTAACTGTATATGATGAAACACGATTTATTGATTTTAACTGCATTGATATTTGATTCACTATGTACACTGAACTATCCCAACACAACAACTGATCAGAGTTATCCCCCAGGGATGATCTATGCGGAAAATTGGCCATTATCAGAACAAGTAAACTTCAATGGAAATAGGACTCCTCTGATCAGACACAATAATTGCCTATTGATCAGTGACTTCCTCATGAGAATTTTGTTTCACTAAAGGATAACATCTACATTTCTTTATTTTTCAATTAGGGAAATGGCATTTCTCTCAGTTTGATATCTAAAAAACATAATTTCATGCAAATTCCCCTTGCAAAAAAAAAAAATCCAAATGGCGTCATCATGAATGATTCTGTAAAACCATATTTTGCTGTCAATAAAATAATGTGTATAACATGTGTATAACAGAATATGACTGATGCCATAATGAACGATTGCCAAGGATGTATCTATAAAATCATATAATGCCCCAGATAGCATTCCAAATCGTTTCAATACGAGGCTGGCCCGATTTGGAATGCTATCTGGGTGGTCATACATGCATGCATTTGTAACTTCAATTGCAGATGTATATTTTTAATATTGTGTCATATTGTGTCATGCAGGATGCTGACAATAAATTCACCCCATCAAAACGATGTCACTAAATTATTAAGCTAAAAATAGCAATAAGTTGAAAACTGGAAAGAACAAAGCAAGCATCCAAATTAATCAGTATTCTGGTCCATATAATCCACAGTACTTTGTCATGTTATAATGTTGAAAGTCATTAAGTGGCACAATTTGTTTTTGCCCACACTCTATGCAGCAAATTATAAGACATCGATTAAATATTTAATTATGTCCATAAATTTAGTTATCAGACAGTTAATTAGTCACGTTTATTGTATAGCATATTATTTTGACATTTATGATAAATTGGCTTCCACAACAAGTTACATGCAGTAATTAAATATACCTTATTACATAAGCCTACATGTATGTAATAATATTATGTATATGTACAGTTTACATGACATTTACAAAATTATGATCGTCATATAAATTTCTTCTCTCTCATCACACCATTGTCACATACATTCTGGTTTCCATGGCAACCTGTCATCTGGTCCATTTTGTCAGTACATAAGGGTCATAGCCAGTCTGAGGGATTTCTGTGAGGTAGGCACTCAAAGTCCAGCTATTTTCGACCAGTGTATCACAGAATTGAACTTCCTTCAGCTTCATGCTTGTTCCTCTGTCAAATTTGGCTGAAATTTCTCTGTAATTTTCATCCAAGGCTGTCACTTTGTAAAACCCACTTGGCAGATCCACCTTTACCTGTTAGATGTATTGATACGTGTGATTTTAATTTCGTGCTCAGCCGTCAGAGGTTTTGTTGATTTTTCTTATGGATATTACACCGAAGATTTAACATGGTATTGTGAGTATTTGTTGTATGTGTTTTTAAGCTGAATGATATGCTATTTCACAACAACTCATGTGCTTATATATTATTACAGAAAAGCAGCTAGCTATCTGCTTGTCTCTCTTTTATTATACCCATACGACCTACATAAGATTTATCTTATCTTACAAATGCACTAATAAATTTGATAAAAATAAAAATAAAAGAATCCTGTAATAGCATTCATACAAATTCTGGTCAAAAAGAGTCTTTTCACTGAGCAGCGTTGAATTCAGAAGGACATAAGTCTTTTTATCTCTTCTTAGTACTCATTTTGCTTTTCAGACACAGTAGGTAATAACTAACTGTTTCCATAAATATAACTTTCTCAGAAAAATAACAAACATCAACCAAATGATAAGGTGTCAAATATACATTAAAATGCATTAAAATACTGCTGCTAGGATGCACTTTGCTTCGGCCAATCATAGCCAAGGGCGGGAACCTTTTCAGCCAATAAAATTGCAGTATTCTGTTTTAGCCACCTAGTGGAAATACAGAGAACCTTCCGTGAAAATCCAGTCTAGAGTCTTTCTTAACTCCCACGGGATTATTCAGCCTTGATCATTGGGTTAACTACAGGGGCTTTAAGAGCTCACACTAGTACCACCACTCTGGATGCCTAATTCCAAGTACCCATTGCACCTGGGTGGGGTGAGGCAATGGTTGAAGAGGATCTGTCTTCGATGCCATGGGTTAGGTTCAAACTCACAATCTTCTGGACAGCAAGTGAACACCTTAACAACTAGACTGCATCCCAAATAAGAACCAATCAGAAAAAAGGTTCATGCCAAAAAATATGCCAAAAATGGCATAATCCGCATGCCCACTAGTATTGGCTGTGTCTGCCTGCTACACTGGGAAAGTTTCCTTTGCATTTTGGCTCTGGGCACCTTGTGGCACCCCTGGAATGCAGTGATATGAAGTGGATGAAAGATAACAATGAGTTCCATTTTTTTTTATAAATATTTAATTGCAAGAATACAATTAATAGTAGAGTATTTTAATTTTGAGTTCTACACATAAAACGGTGTACACTGTATAACCATATATGTTGGTCATTTTCAAGAAATATAAAAATCATTGAGATCTCTGATTATATACTAAGTACTGACAAGTTGTTTATCATTAAGAAAGAGTTGATTGGATAGGAAAGAAATGTTTAGAGCATTTCTATTGCAGTCAAGAGCCAGGGACCTGTGTCTTGACCCTCTGCGGTAATTTTAGGTCCTGGGAATTTTTTTTTAATAATGAATGCAAATGACATGCCCAAAGAGATGTCCGGTGGATCTCAAATCTCATTTATGGCCAAGTTCACTGGTCCTAATAACTTCATAGCTAAGGGGTTTAGTCCAAATTTAAGGGTGTGTGGTAGGGTAGGTCCTGATCGGGGTTTAGTCAGTCGAAAAATAAAAATAGTTAGGCAGTGGAGAAACCATAAGTTTTCCCTTCAGGACTGATATGGTTTTGTCTGACTGATGCCCAGCATCATTAAAATGATTGATAAAAGCATTGGAGAGAGAAATAATGCTTCATACAAATAAATGCACATTTCATAAATGATAAAATATATCAAAAAAGCAAATAAAAATGAAACCACCCCTTATGCATATGTGTAAAGTTATGTAAAGGCTGGTATGCACTACAAGTTGTCAGTTCATAGTGTCATTAATGTAAAAATACAATACAGTCAACCCCCATTTATCCGGGCCTCACTTATCCGGTTCCCTCGCTATCCGCACACAATTGGCTGGAAACAAATCTACTTAGTGCATTTATGTATATTCAGTTATCTAGTTCCCTCATTTATCCGCACTGTTAACTGGAGATGAAGGTGTGTGGATAGATGAGGGTGGACTGTACAATGCAATCAGATTGGCAATACTTATGCCAAAATAAATTCATAGAAGTGGAAACCCATTTGCAACCTCTGAGAGAGTGACTATGTTTTTCTATCACTGTGACATTAATATGGCATTGCCTTTACTTGTTCACAATTTATGATCATATTTAGCCTTTATAATTTAAAAGCACATTTTGATGATGTACCTTCTCCATCTTCATCATTCAATTTTCATGAGCCAGAAAAATATCACAAGCACACATTCTTGATGGAAGTTTGTTATTAAAATGAGTCAAAACACCATATAACAGTTACCAATTCAAATCAAATTAGTTTTTATAGGAATGAAATAATGTAAGTAGTTATTAAGCTCACTGTTTCTCAAGTGAAACCGCACAAATTGGATCTGTTAATTGCTCTTAATTTATGTTTATGATAGCTGATGACATTTACAGCCATATACACTAGTATAAATTTCCCCCCAACTTACTTCCTTTGTGAAGGGGGCAGAATTTGGCATACTGTGGAAAGTACTGCCTCAGTTTAGCACATCCGCCATTTGCACATCCACTGAACAATGGTCCTTCGATGCCATCAACTGTGACATTGACGCAAGCCCTAATCTCTGATGCATCCATATCTGAAATTACAATAAAGTGTTTTATAAAGTGACAATATTTTAGTATAAGTATTAACATTTCAACATAAACTGACATTGTTTTGGCATAAGTATTGCCAAACTCTTGCAAATCACATTTCAATAATAAAGTGACATTTTGCCATAAGTATTGCCAAACTTTCACATTGCATTAATAAAGTGAATTTATTTTGGCATAAGTATGGCCAAAATCTTTTATGGGTATCCATTGATGTGTCCAAAAGAGACATTGGTTTGGCATATATATTTCATAGTGACATTAAAGTGACATCTAATGCCACATTTATTTTGTGGAATATAGTGGTCAAGGGTAACAAAAGCTTTGGATAAATCTATAAAGAGGCCTAGACAAATATTTTTAGCTGTTTTTTCTGTTACAATTCTATCCTGTAATTCTAATATTGCTAATTCATGTTGGGTTGGAAGCAATATTGAGAAGTTGATAACATATTTTGTGAAGTTATATAGCTCAGCAATCTTTTATGGGCCTATAATTTGCATAATTTGAATTGTCATCTTTTTTGCAATTGGGAAATAATTCGGCTATTATTATGAGGAAAGGGAAGACACCTTGCTGCATGGATAAGATAGCTATAAAGGATAGGGGGTATGGCAATTTGATTTGTACTTTTAGTAATGAATTTGAGAGTGTCGTAACCACAGCTTGTTATCGGTTTCATACATCTAATTATGTTACTAATTTCTATAGAGGTACATGGCTCAAAATAGAAACTATTTAGGTAATTATCACGCTCTATGTAATCAGAATAGCTTCCAGGGAAATTGTTTATTTGATATGCTAATGTGGGTAATGTTAATATAATAATCATTAAACTGGTTGGCTATTGCTTAATGATCTGTGATTTCTACTCCATTTAATTTAAATATATGGAAAATATTGTTTATTGATGGATCTATTTAGTACAATATTTATATTTTTCCATGTTTGTTTCATATCATGTTTAGTTATTTCGAATATGTTATTCCATTATAATAATATCTTTGCCTGCCTTAATGTATTTTTATAAAGTTAAATGTAAGTTTTGTATTTTAGCATATTATTTTCATACACACAATGTCAGGGGCTTTAGAGCTCACACCAGTGCCATCACAATTAAATGGTTGCCTGTGGCCAAGTACCCATTTTACCTGAATGGGGTGAGGCAGTGGCTGCATGGTGGGGGTTCCAACCTGCTGCCTCATGATTAAAGCCTACACATTAACCACTACACCACGACATGCAATAAAAGGACCCAAAAAAATAAATAAATAAAATAAAATTGTGATGAACATGGCCATACATGGAAAAAAAACAGAACAGATAAATGTGGCCATGAGGTATCTAAAATGTATAAGTATCAATTCAATTAAAATGTGTTCAGCTTGTGTTGATAATGTTATTGAATTAACTTAGGAACTCACTTGGAATTATGTAGCCTGATCCAGTGGTTTCTTGGTCGTATTTGAATTCTTTCGGACTCCATTTGATTTCAAACTGTGACAAAGACGGATCTGGAAGAAATCATTTGATGTGTTCAAATTTGACTAATTGTGATGACTCATACTTGTGGTTGGTTTTTACAGTTAGTTATCGTAAAGTGACTTTTGCTAGTAAACAATACTAAAATGCCAATGATGACTCATGATCCCATGTGATGATAACACAGCTTGGCCCCAAATAAGTTTCAGAGACCACCTCCAGTCTAGGCCCCAAACCTCCTACGCAGACCCTCTCCTATCATTGCAATGTTTTCCACTAGGGGCGCTCAGCGAAGGGCGATGGCCCTGAGGGTCTGCCGGATTTCAGATGGAGCAAAGATCCTGGTGGAGGAGCAAGGAATTTGACTGTGTGAATCAGTTCCTATCAATTATTAGAGTCCAAAACTGCAGCAATCCATCCCATAATAACCCCAGATTCGCCGCTACGTTGATTTCAACAGGCACAGTAATTGACCTAGTTTCACGCCAATCCAGCAAAATGTTGTGAAATCACATAATCTTGTTTGACCCTTGAATGGCCAGCTGATCAACAGTTGTTTTTAATTTTGACAACTGTAATCATGACTCATGAAATGCTAGTGTGAACACAGAGAAACATGAGTCATGATAGCCAGTTTTACATGAATAACAAGCTAAAGTAAGCACTTTACGTGAACCAAATGTTATGGAAATCCAAAAATATGTTGTTTTTCCTTAGAAATGGCGATACAATGTCGAAACATTGAGGTATAAGGAATATGTTTTCTTTGGAAGTTATTTTTCCAGCGGCCCATTGACTATTGACTTTATAACATGTTAGTAATAGTTATATCCCGAATAGGAGGGAGTTAACTAACCTTTTTGTTGGTTATATCTTGAAGGCGGAAGAATATAAGCAACAAAAATGTTAGTTAACGCCCTCCTATTTGGGATATGACTAACTTATACTCCATAAGACATATTTACTAATTAGTTTGATTTTGTTGTTTAATGCCTTTATTACGCATGACAAGTTCAGTTTTCACTCAGGAGGGAGTTAACCAACAATAGAAAAGGTCACGTGGTAGAGTATAATGTTACTTACTGCATGATTTAAGGCCTCCAAAATCCCCCTTGAGGATGTCATTGTCTGATCCTTGGCTTGAGGAGCCTCCTTTTTTGGCAAAGACAATTGATGCAGTCAGGAAGACCAGGCAGATTGCTATTTGTTTCATCTGATAAAAAAGAAAGATGAATTAGTATTCTATATATCTACTATCTATCTATCTATCTGTCTATCTTTCTGTCTGTCTATCTATCTCTATCTATCTGTCTGTCTAGCTGTCTATCCATCTGTCCATCTGTCTGTCTAGCTGTCTGTCTGTCTGTCTATCTGCCTTGGTATTAGACTCAGATTTGGGGCAACAACTGACACCACTTGTACAATGTGTTATATATGTTATTCTATTATTGACTGTTGAATGCAGGTCAACTTATTTAGACTGAGTAATTCTTCTGGCCATATATCAGCAACAGTTTAATGTATTCCGTGAGTCACAAAATAAAAAATAAAAAGTGCATGTCTTAACCCAGCCATCGTAGATTTTAACTATTTTATGGTATGTTTTGATGCAATTTCTCTCTGTACAAAGAGGTTAAATTACTATTAAAATTATAATTCTTAAGCTATTTTGTCAAAGGTCAATTAAGTCATGCTAAATCTGAACACAATAGAGAAGAGGAATTTCCCTTCTACTGACTGTCACCCTTTCTTATGTAATTCCTAACAATAGTGGCTCAGCAAAACAGTACATTTAATTGACTATTGTTGACCTAGAAAATGTGCTAGATTTAGACCTCTATTTTGCCAAACATGTGGTCTTTGTTTAATCACCCAGTGAAACTGAGTAAAATATCAGGTGCAATACTTGAATACTACACAATAATTAAATATTGTTAAACATTACCTAAACATAACATTTTGTTGCAACATTGGCATTTATTAATGAATGAGTAAGAATATTACATAAGCATCTTTATCATGATTTGATTATAGAGGGATAATATTATAATATAATACAGTGGAAATTCCTAATCATCACTATAGTTGGCCACTTCAATTTTTAAATCTTTAATTTAAAAATAATATATATCTTGCAAATGCATTTGCATTTAAATGTGTTTCTAAAAGTTCATATTTGTATTTGCATTCTATAATTAAGATGATGAAAATTATTTAGAATTTTTAAGGTACCAAAGGTAGCAGTTACCAAATGCATCCACCAGGGGAGCTAAAGTCTTATGCATCAGATCAAATTAGGCTTTTCTTACTTTTAACACAATAGAAAATCCAGAAAATAAATAAATTTATTATGGATTTTCTAATTGTCTGTGAAAAAAACTGTCATAAAAAAACCTCTTTACTTACAGTGACTGCAGAACCACACAATGCATCAAGATGTAGGGAAAAAAAAAAAATAACCAGAGTATGAATATGAAAGAGAGTGGACCAGTTCTGTGTACGCTAAATGTTACACACAAAAATTTGTTCTGTTTCATTACGGCGCTTTCTCAACCGGACACTCCAAAAAGCTACCGTTTGCGTTACGGTAAAAAACGAAAAAAATCACGTTTGACCGTTTTCAAGGAATATGCGATAGCGAAGCTAGCTACCCGGCAGCTACCCGAATCTAAGGCCTAATTACACCCACTTAACGGGTGCACAGGTCAGTTTTACATATTGCAAAAGTTAGATACAAAAGTTAATTTTTGTTTTTTACCAGTACTGTCCCAACCGGTCAACCGGTAAATTTACAATCGCAGCTACGGCAAAAGAGGTTGGTTTTGAGTTTTTTTGATATTTTAGAGCCGTAACGCTTCGGAAAATTCTGGAAAAATTCTAAAATGTAGACCTATGCCGAATGTATCTTTGTGTCAAAAACGGTAAAGATCCGTGAAACCGTTTACGAGAGGGTGGCAAAAAAGAGGCGAGGCAAATTCCAGCTACCTGGCAGCTACCCGAAAGTACTAATGAATTTGACCCCTTTAAGGGTTGTAAAGACTAGTTTTGTCTATGCTAAAAGTTAAGACACAAAAGTTAATTTTTGTTTTCTACTGGCGCTTTCTCAACCGGACACTCCAAAAAGCTACCGTCTGCGTTACAGTAAAGAACGTCATTTTTTCAATTTTTTTGATTTATCACAACTTCGACGTGCTCAGAAAATTACGAAAAATTTCTAGAACGTAAACCTTTGCCCTGAGTATCTTTTGGCACAAAAACGGAAAAATCACGTTTGACCATTTTCGAGGAATATGCGATAGCGAGCTAGCTACCTGGCAGCTACCCGAATCTAAGGCCTAATTACACCCAATTAACGGGTGCACAGGTCAGTTTAACATATTGCAAAAGTTAGATACAAAAGTTAATTTTTGTTTTTTACCGGTACTGTCCCAACCGGTCAACCGGTAAATTTACAATCGCAGCTACGGCAAAAGAGGTTGGTTTTGAGTTTTTTTGATATTTTAAAGCCGTAACACTTTGGAAAATTCTGGAAAAATTCTAAAATGTAGACCTATGCCGAATGATACATTTGTATCAAAAACGGTAAAGATCCGTGAAACCGTTTACGAGAGGGTGGCAAAAAAGAGGCGAGGCAAATTCCAGCTACCTGGCAGCTACCTGGCAGCTACCCGAAAGTACTAATGAATTTGACCCCTTTAAGGGTTGTAAAGACTAGTTTTGTCTATGCTAAAAGTTAGACACAAAAGTTAATTTTTGTTTTCCACCGGCGCTTTCTTAACCGGACACTCCAAAAAGCTACCGTTTGCGTTACAGTAAAAAACGTCATTTTTTCAATTTTTTTGATTTATCACATCTTTTACATGCTCAGAAAATTCCGAAAAAATTCTAGAACGTAAACCTTTGCCCTAAGTATCTTTTGGCACAAAAACGGAAATATCACGTTTGACCGTTTTCGAGGAATATGCGATAGCGAAGCTAGCTACCCGGCAGCTACCCAAATCTAAGGCCTAATTACACCCACTTAACGGGTGCACAGGTCAGCTTTACATATTGCAAAAGTTTGATACAAAAGTTAATTTTTGTTTTTTACTAGTACTGTCCCAACCGGTCAACCGGTAAATTTACAATCGCAGCTACGCCAAAAGAGGTTGGTTTTGAGTTTTTCTGATATTTTAGAGCCGTAACGCTTCGGAAAATTCTGGAAAATTCTAAAATGTAGACCTATGCCGAATGTATCTTTGTGTCAAAAACGGTAAAGATCCGTGAAACCGTTTACGAGAGGGTGGCAAAAAAGAGGCAAGCCAAATTCCAGCTACCTGGCAGCTACCCGAAAGTACTAATGAATTTGACCCCTTTAAGGGTTGTAAAGACTAGTTTTATCCATGCTTAAAGTTAGACACAAAAGTTAATTTTTGTTTTCTAATGGCGCTTTCTCAACCGGACACTCCAAAAAGCTACCGTTTGCGTAACGGTAAAAAACGTCATTTTTTCAATTTTTTTGATTTATCACATCTTTGACGTGCTCAGAAAATTCCGAAAAAATTCTAGAACGTAAACCTTTGCCCTAAGTATCTTTTGGCGCAAAAACGGAAAAATTACACTCAAATGTTTTTGAGTTATATACATGGAAAGTTCTGGTAGCTGCCAGGTAGTTTAACATATTGCAAAAGTTAGATACAAAAGTTAATTTTTGTTTTTTACCGGTACTGTCCCAACCGGTCAACCGGTAAATTTACAATCGCAGCTACGCCAAAAGAGGTTGGTTTTGAGTTTTTTTGATATTTTAGAGCCGTAACGCTTCGGAAAATTCTGGAAAATTCTAAAATGTAGACCTATGCCGAATGTATCTTTGTGTCAAAAACGGTAAAGATCCGTGAAACCGTTTACGAGAGGGTGGCAAAAAAGAGGCAAGCCAAATTCCAGCTACCTGGCAGCTACCCGAAAGTACTAATGAATTTGACCCCTTTAAGGGTTGTAAAGACTAGTTTTATCCATGCTTAAAGTTAGACACAAAAGTTAATTTTTGTTTTCTAATGGCGCTTTCTCAACCGGACACTCCAAAAAGCTACCGTTTGCGTAACGGTAAAAAACGTCATTTTTTCAATTTTTTTGATTTATCACATCTTTGACGTGCTCAGAAAATTCCGAAAAAATTCTAGAACGTAAACCTTTGCCCTAAGTATCTTTTGGCGCAAAAACGGAAAAATTACACTCAAATGTTTTTGAGTTATATACATGGAAAGTTCGGGTAGCTGCCAGGTAGTTTAACATATTGCAAAAGTTAGATACAAAAGTTAATTTTTGTTTTTTACCGGTACTGTCCCAACCGGTCAACCGGTAAATTTACAATCGCAGCTACGCCAAAAGAGGTTGGTTTTGAGTTTTTTTGATATTTTAGAGCCGTAACGCTTCGGAAAATTCTGGAAAATTCTAAAATGTAGACCTATGCCGAATGTATCTTTGTGTCAAAAACGGTAAAGATCCGTGAAACCGTTTACGAGAGGGTGGCAAAAAAGAGGCAAGCCAAATTCCAGCTACCTGGCAGCTACCCGAAAGTACTAATGAATTTGACCCCTTTAAGGGTTGTAAAGACTAGTTTTATCCATGCTTAAAGTTAGACACAAAAGTTAATTTTTGTTTTCTAATGGCGCTTTCTCAACCGGACACTCCAAAAAGCTACCGTTTGCGTAACGGTAAAAAACGTCATTTTTTCAATTTTTTTGATTTATCACATCTTTGACGTGCTCAGAAAATTCCGAAAAAATTCTAGAACGTAAACCTTTGCCCTAAGTATCTTTTGGCGCAAAAACGGAAAAATTACACTCAAATGTTTTTGAGTTATATACATGGAAAGTTCGGGTAGCTGCCAGGTAGCTGTCAGGTAGCTGGGTTCGGGTAGCTAACTTTACATCTTCAGGTAGCTGCCGGGTAGCTGTCAGGTAGCTAGGTTCGGGTAGCCAACTTCACTGATCTAATGGTCTCTTCTATCCATATACTCTGGGCAGTTCCAAATAACCCTGTGATAAAGCGTTGCCTACTTGATATTATTGTATCTATAGACTTTCGGATAACATAAATTCAGCAATTTGAGCTATTAGAATTTGAGTTAGGCCTAATGACCATACGTTAATTACAATATGGGTTAAAAGTGTATATATATTGATAAATTAAGTTTAACAATAATTTGTGATATATTAATGATAATATTTAAGGATTTATTTTAACCCCGCAGTGTCCTGTGTACTGCTGCTCAATGGCACTCTACAGAATACAATAAAGGTAAAAATAGAATTAAGGTTTAAAATGTATAAATTGTTTAAATTCAATATAAATACCTATAATATATACCTATAATATGATTTTGAAATTACAAATCCAAAAGCACTGCTTGTACTCTCACCCAATACTTTAGTCAATATGTCAAGTTTTTTTTAATCTTTCACAACCAAAAAATTAGTTTGTAACTAATTGTGACTGATTTCGAAAATTAATTATTTAGTTTTATCTGCATTTATGTTTAACTTCCGCTGATAACACAAATCGGTGCACATGTTCAGCATTAATTGTATTTAGACAAAATTACCAGGTTATCTCTGCTTTTACACATTATCTCCTATTGAACAACCAAATATAGATATTTCTAATGCTAGGTCATTTAAATACAAGCCGAATAATTGCGGCGATAGTGGGCCCCCTTGCCTAACTCCTAATTCTATTAATCCATATTGCATATGTGGCACTTCTTTGTATTTTTCATGATTCATGATAGTGTGTGTAACGCACATTGATAATATATGCAAATATTTGCCCATATGTATACTTCCAATTCTGCTGGCATTGGGATAACATTAATTACATTATGGAGTGTAACAAGTTCTGCTGCTGCTTCAGGATCACCTAATATGGCTGATATTCTGATAACATCATGGAATGCAGTGTAAAACAAATGAGTCAGGTTCTTTATTTAATCTTCCTGTGTACATTTCAGTAATACTGATTTGTAATAACAAGAAATCTGATGCTATAACCTGGGCAAGGTCATCCTAACGTTATCTTATAGAATCACAATTTCTTTATTTTCCATACATAAACTTAATGTTGCTGCTGCTATATTATATCATTAATGAAATGGATGATAAAGTATGAAGTATGGAGGGAGACCCCCACAAGGCAATTTGCCGCTTCTTGGAGGCCACCCATGATATAGGTCAGGGAGCATCAGCCATACACCAGGAACACTGGTACGTCATGTTTGACCACATGAAACTATTGTATCATCAATAGGTATATTTCTTATTTTGTCAAAGAGGTGCAAAAGAAAAGAATAGTATGCAATCAAATGATATTTATGACAGATTTTCACAAATGATCTGAAATCAGCTGGAAATGGTGTAATGATAAGGAGAAGTAGAATCCCGAAGGAACCAACAGATGAACAAAATGGTGGGTATTTGAACAAGGCAGGCCAAGTTGAAGGATAGAACTACTAGAAGTGCAAAATTTAAGAAAAGATGTTAGATCACATGTCACAAGTAAGTAGATGTGTATGCCTCAGTATGGCAGTAAGTTTAGCCATACATGTATTTGACAAGTAGCAATGACTCCATCAGGCATCCAAGCTCCATGAATATCAAAAGGACTGCATAAATTTCTTAGTTTCTTTATCTGGACACAAATTACTGTCGACATGAAAAACAATTAGGATCATTGCAGTCAGTAATGTATTGATTAATTATCGATTTCTTGACATACAGTTTGAAACCATGGATGCTATGAGAGTGTATTTTACTTTTAAATTCATTTGTCATTTCATTAAAAAACTTTGCTAACTTATATCTGGGACTGTTCTTTGCAAAATCATGGCTAACTCTTGGAAGTGCAAAGTTATCCAATCCTCTGGTAATATAAGAATGGACGCTTCAATGCCTGACAAATACATTACCACAAGTAAAATAAGCAGGCAATAGCTTATTTTCCAGTTTATAGCAAAATTTAAAGCACTGCAGCACACATATGTCAGTACACCTTAAAATTCCCAAACTTTTAAACAAAATTCCTGTATGAGCGTTATACTTGGCATTACAAATTGCTCTTATGGCTTTCTTCTGCAAGACAAGTAACCTATTCGCACATTTTTGCCAAAGCAATGCACCATAATTTAAATAAGGGACAATTAAAGCATTGTAAATATTCAATAATACATCAATGGGTAGAAAGTGCTTCAACTTGTTAAATACACCTGCAGTTTTAGATATCTTTTTTGTTATTAGATTAATATGATTTTTCCAACTGATATGCTTATCCAATAGAATTCCAAGAAAATTAAACTCTTCAACAAATTCAATATTTCCATTTTCAAGAACAAGATCTGGGTAGAACACAGATTTTTGTGGCATATGAAAAAGCATAGCCTTTGTTTTACGACAGTTCAGCGACAATTTATTTAGCTTCATCCAATCGCAAATATTACACAATTCCTTATTAATTACATCTTGGACAGAGTTATTTTCTTGTTGGAAGGTACTTAAGGTGGCAGTGAGTGTGGTATCATCGGCATAGATAATGGGCTTGAATAGGGTACTTGCCTTGCAGATATCATTCGCATAGATAATAAAAAACAGAGGTCCCAGCACTGATCCCTGAGGGACACCAGTTGATATGTAAGCACGTTCTGACGTAACATTTCCAAATTCAACAAACTGAGACCGATCATTCAAGTAACTTTTAACAAGGTTTAAGGCTGATTTATGAAAACCATAATATTGTAATTTCCCAATTAAAATCTCATGATCTATAGTGTCCAAAAATATACTAATAGGAGTTTCACCTTTATCTAAGTCAAACAGAACTCTATCAACAAGTTCTAGAGCAGCTAGTTCAGTAGAATGCATCTGCCTGAACCCGTATTGACTTGTATAAAAAAGCTTATTATTGTTGAAATAATCATTTATCTGCTTGTGTAATAATGTTTCATAAACTTTGGAAATGCTCGGTAAAATAGAAACTGGTCTATAATTATCCAGAATATATTCTTCACTTTTCTTGTACAATGGGATCATTTTAGCAACTTTTAAAGCATCAGGAAAGATATTTTGGGAAACACATTGATTAAAAATTAAAGTTAGGGCATCAGATATTTCATTTTGTATTAATTTTAACAGTTTGTTAGATATCCGGTCACTGCCAAAACTGCCCTTTGGCTTCAAATTCTGTATTACTTTAACAACTGATTCTTTATCAACATGCAAAAACTTAAAAGAACATTCTATTGCATTAAACAAATAATTTCTTTAACTTTTATTGACAGGTGGAGTAATCTTTTGTGCAAGGGATGGGCCTACATTGGCAAAAAAGTTATTAAACTGAGAAGCAATCAAATTTGAATCAGTAACCTTTTCTCCAATTATAATATTTCGAAATATCCTTTTTCCCTTTGGATTTGTTGATTATATCCTTAATAATTATCCATGTGTTTTTCATGTCATTTTTGAATTTTTCAAAACAATTCTGGTAATATAACTTTTTTGCTGATCTAATGCTGTTTCTTAAAATTCGATTGTATGTTTGTAAATTGATTTTATTAATATTGTATTGTGGGTGATTTCTTGGCAAAGATTTTAAATGACTGTACAAAGAATCTCTATACTTTATGAAAATTAAGATACCATGTGTAACCCACTGGCATTTCTTGTGCTTATACTTATTAAATCTCAAAGTTTTAACAGGAAAAAATTTGTCCATACCAGTTTTAAGAATGTTTCCCAAAATATTATAATTATCATTGGGTTGGCAGATGCATCCTGGTCTAGTCTGTACATGATATTAGTATTAACCAAATAATTCTGAAAGTCTTTACTGCAATGTGACACAACTTTAACAAATTTGAAAGGCTCTTTGTTATAATTTAAATAATCAAGGCAAATGAAATAAGGGAGATGATCAGAAATGTCTTTAAGAATAATACTACAGACAGGCCGATATGATATCACGATAAGCTAGTTATTTGCCCTCAGGGGCCTGATATCGAGCTGTGGCCATGGATCCCTGCCCCTCCAAATTCGCCCCCGGGCTACGCTCATCATTATGCTAATTAGTACACAACTTGTCTTTGAAGGCACACCCCCTGGGGCTATCCATTTATCTAGTATGAATAAATTAGATTAATTTGATTGATCAATACATTTTTTTTTTATCAGTTAAAACTTTTGTTCAACTACTAGAAATACTTTAAGCCATTTTGTTAATATGAGTACTAGGCCACAATAGACATTTCAACAACTAAATTTCTAATTTCGGTGACACTTTTTTTTAAAATGAAATATTAAGCCCTTGTGTATTAATAAATCTTGAATGTTTGAAAGATAGGTAAAATAATTCTATATTAACTATTTAAAATGAACTCCATTTCCTCTGAAGTATGTGTCTGATCATTGAACTCTGGTATTTGGCTGAAAATGCATTTATTTACTATTTTTTTTAAATCTATATAATTTTTATAATGCTCTTTTAGATAGCAATTGAACTATAACTATGTCATGAAACTAACCAGTTTAGATCATAGTTTCAAAATTATGAGTTACAAATTACACTGTTACAAATTACACTACTTAAGAATAAAAGTCAGTGTATACGCATTAATTCAGTCAGTCAGAAATGAAAGCGCAATCTCTCAGTACTCCCCACTGCGATTGGCATTATACTGTTAAGAGTATTTAGGTGACACTTTGTGCCTGCTGTTTCCCATAAGTGACACTAGAGCAAACCCCTTACCCCCCTAGGCCTGTCACAGCCATACTCAATTTGCTACCCCATGTAAATGGAACCCCAAATTAGAAGGCTGCATTGAGAATGTTAACAGATAAGGGTCTTCAAGCTGTGAGCAATATGCCAAGCAGTCAACAGCATCAGTCAACAAGCCCGCCTCTTAAATGGCACGCTTGACTATTGTATACACCCTAGGGGCTAATTCACACCAAGTGCGCCCCATTTTTTTCTATGCCGTTTTTACCCTAAATGTACTGATAAGGGTTGTTAATGACAAACATGACCTGTGTATTATCTTTCTTTTTGATCTGTAAATTCTCAACTTCTCCGTTTACAAAATATTGTTTTAAAAATGAAGAAAAAACGAAAAAAAAGGCAGTGTTAAAAAATTCCTGTTTATGTAAAAATGTAAGTTTAGAAAAAGTCTCAGTAGACATAAGCATAACATATCTGACAGGAGTCAACAGCTCAACAGCACAGCTGGAGACAAACTGGACAGCAAAAAATGACATAAGAAAATAAATCAGTAAAAAATTGGAATAAAAAAGTCCAGACTGTACAGTACATCAATCAGCAAGTCGCTTCCATTGATGGACTGTACATACTGATCAGTGGCACATGTAAAAAAGAGTCAATAATAATAATAATAAAGAAAGAGAGTAAAAAAAGCAATACACGGCTATGAGAGTAATATATACATATATACACATATATACACAATGAGACACTACGTCATACTATCAAAGTACATAAAAACAAAATCGCAAAAAATTACCAGAAAAAAAAAAAAAAAAGGACATCACATTCGAGGATGAGCGCCTCTGGCATATCTCAACCGGTGATGAAGAACATTGCCTTGATCAAGCCATCTGTTACTCCTCCCCCGTATAAAATTGTCAGGGGCACCCTGATCCTCCTCATCATCGTCATTAGCATGAAGATACGGGTCGTCTACCACCGCATCTTCCTCTTCCTCCCCCTCTTCCTCTTTCTCTTCCTCCCCCTCCTCCCCCTCCTCCTCCTCCTCCTCCTCCTCCTCAACAAGTCGTCTATCTTCATGATTGACAAGTACCTCATGAAGTTCTATTCTTCGCATCAAGTCGTCATCCCCATCAGCCTTGACAGGACTCTGAAAATGCGGAAGACTCCATCTCGCCTCTGAAAAAATAAGTGCACATTGACTATGTCGTTTTTCTTTTCAATTTTGACCATTCTTACTCTGTGCTGTCAATAACTGCACCTAATACAAACTTCATTACTGTATTACTGTATTACAACTATAGTATTTAGCATTTTCAATTTTGGCCATTCTTACGCCGTGGTGTCAATAACAGTATTTAAGCATTTTTGAAAAAAAAACCCACCTAAACAGTGAACGCCGTTGAAGGAGGGGTGTCGCCTCTTTCCAACGTATGTAGATTGCCCCAAGTACAATTACAGCATTTTGCAGCCAGATGAGCAGGGAGGAGCATTATCGCCATACATTTCAAGCAGCAATCAATCGCGCACATTGCTGGATCGTCAGCCCTGGCGTGACTATTGATGCGGGCATGTAAGTTCACAAGACTCACCAGAATGCAGCATGTTACAACTCCTCCCAAAATACTGCTCACTGTCGTCCACAAGATCATCCCAGTGCCATAACTCCTTAAAGCCTTTCTGGATGCAAAGAGAGGTTCATGCGGTTCATGTGAATGGTCGTAATCGATCTCGACTGTGGTCTTTATCAATGAAGTCACCGTCACTCCAGCTACATCGGATGCCAAACACTGAGCTCAGGGAAAGGTTGAATTAATTTCCAGGCAGAGTTCACCCGAAAGGCCAATAACTATAACTCTAGCGAATCCTATTGTGTGTTTGAGACTCGCCACGTCAAAGTTCTCCATTCCAGGTCTTATCGTCAGTACTTTGCCGGTCCTGTGTTCAGAAGCAAAGAATGGTGCAGCGGCCACCTCTTTACAAAGTACGGCCCCCGAAAAGCCACAACTGCATTGTCCCTCATTTCCGCAGGACCAGGCCACAGCATGACTCAAGCTAATCACTAGCAGCAAAAAGACAGCAATTCGATCCATGGCACTCAATAAATGATCCGCTTGCAATTTCCACTTGCTTTCTCTCCCAACAAAAAGCCTGTAATGACCACTTAACACCCCTATCCAGGTCAAGAATCACCCTCAGTCTGACCTCAATATGGGGTGTTACATAATGAAAACAAAAGAAGGCTAGGGGGTGACCACAGCATGTCAAATGGAAGGGTATATTAGACACAATGGGCTGAGTTATATTCACTCTTATTGCACACCCATATCATTATTCATCACATATATTAATTAGTTCTGATTGTAATGTCACTAATTTTGATAGGAAGTCTCTCCAAATTTCACTCATGTCACTGTCACTATATCATAAGACACTCGTGAGTAAAAAAAATAAAAAAATAAATAAATAAATTATAAACTTATATTTTTATATGATAAAAAAAAATAAAATAAAATTATTTGTACCCGCTTGAGACGCTACAGGTATTAAATGAGCATTCTGAAAACGTTTATTTGATCATGAGATAAGCGTGTCATGGGGCCACCCACTGGGGGTGCTCAGATGCCGCTTGAGCAGAAAAGACCTATGGCCTGAAGCTGTGTGATGCGCATGTCACCTGCATGATCTGAGGGGAAGATGACCATGAGGGCTGAGTTCTGGAGACCCCCCATAGCCGACCGTTCTGCCCTCCAGCTAATTATTTAGTATAAAAAGTACAAGGCTCAATGGCAGAGGACACCATTCACAACCAGGACTAGTGGGCATTAGGACATCACCAGCAGCCAAAACACCGCCAACAGCAACACTCTGCTTGAAAACAGGTAAGTCACCTTTTTCCTCTTGTTTTAATGTGCATTCATTCCCCATAACAGTCAGTCATGGAAACTCGTAACTCTTCAATGTGTTTTTTTTTTTTACTTCATTTTATTTACCATATTTTTTTAATAGACTACAATACATATATAAATAGACCTTTATCTAGATTCTGGTACCGTTATTAAATGACAAATTATATATATATATATATATATATATATATAAATATTTTTGAAATTATACTATCCTATACAGCATTAAAAAAAAAAAAAAAAGCTACTTTTAACAGCCGCTATTGACTGCCATGCAGTACCATATGGTAAATACCTATATTCTCCCTCGGCTAATAATAATAATAATAATTACCAATGACATATATATATATATATAATAATAATAATGATAATAGTACGATACAATACAATACAATACAGTGCAATACAGTACAATACAATACAATGCAATGCAATACAGTGTAATGCAATACAGTGCAATACAATACAGTAAAAAAGACTATACCAAGTGGCTGAAACAATATTTTATATACATAAATAATGCTTTATCTCGATTCTAGTACTGACTTTGAATGAAAATTTATTTTAATTTTTACTGTGCATCAAATCAATTTACCCTAGCTATACAGCATTAAGCAGTGACTTTTAACATCTGTTATTTCCTTAAACATTTTTAAAATACAGGAGGGTTCATATTGCCTGCTTCTATAGTAAGCATAGGTCAGTGCATAGAAACCGCAGTGAGTAGAAGCTAAATACCCCGAACAAGTAATGTGACTTTTAAATGTTGACATAAAAGCAGTTATTTCTTCATTGTAGGTCCGCTTCCCCAGTGAATCAAATACTTCTAAAAGACTCGAATCTTCGCTCTTCAACTTCCACTTCTCCCTCGAATTACCATGAATGGTCAGGATCATCCAGTGGCCCACCTCGCCGCGTATGTAACAGCGCTCACGGCCGTCAGCTTTAACATAGCTCAGGGCTCTCGAGGGTATGATCGCCATGACGTACGAAGAGGCTGTCTTGTCATTCCAAAGTATCTCATATAGCTCGTTTGTGTTCATGTCAAATAGAGGTTACGTGCGTAATCGATTGAGAATAGACCTGGATATGTCACTTTTGTGAGCATAACAGCTGACTCTTCCAGTGGTGACTTGAATCTCAACTCTATTCTCACACAGCCCTCTCGAGTCACGGGGTAGAATTCCGAGTAATTTTGGGGAGCCAGGTCAATCACAAACAAGGTGTACCCCTCTTTGTATTCCTCACGAGTTATTCGCCCCTGATTGGAGCAATTCTGTTTCCCTTGTAGAGGTCTGAGTAACAATGTAGATACTTATCCGCTGAAAAGTCAACACTCAGAGGCCCCCCTGGTGTAGGGGTACCAGACAGACTCACATTAATGAAAGTGATGTCGTAGTGTCGAAAGTTGTAGGGGTTCTTGACTAGGCTGCCACTCATTGATTCCCCAGACACCAAGCCTATGACAATTTTACTCGGCACTCGTCCATTGAATGCGTCCTCTATGTAATATGAGGATGTATCGCGTGACAGATTGAATTTTCTGAGCTCTTCTTTGGTGTAGAAGTATTTGGCCAGTGAAATCTCTTTCACCAGGACATCTTGGTGACCTAGTAGAATGAGACTAGTGGGGGTCACGTGTTTCAGAATTAAAGTAATATCCACAATTTCCAGCTTGTAATCAGTTGAACTGGCATTAGGGCTTAGCAGTCTGAACCTATTGGAAGTTGGTGTGAGAGTGATGTCAATAGTGAAACCATTTAGTAGGTATTTGTTGACTTTGAATACATCAACATCCACTTTGGCCAGAAGCTCAACAGTGCGGCTCCCACTCATCGCCTCGGCTCTCTTTTTAAGCCCCTCGTTGCAACCAATCAGGAGACTAACGTCGTCCATGAAGCCAGTAGAGTCCTTATGAAACATTGCGCATTCTAGTTCAGAGTCATTAAGTTCCGTTTCGCCTAATAGAGTGTTCATTAGGGCCTTGTAGCTGTAGCCTGTTTGACCACCTGTCACAACACGATCATTGAGGCGTACTTCCACCTGAACCCATAGGCCCTGAGCCAGGTTATTAACAGGTCCAACACTCCATACCCCCTCGTCTGCAGAAACACTCTCCGCACCTGTAGCGGCAGCAGCACCAGCCGCAGCAGCATCTGGCTCAGTTCCTCGCTCTGGCACTAGCGAGCCGTCACCCCTGACAATTCGCACTCTGGTAGCTAGGTATACATTCGATAGGTCAATGTAAGAAGTACCTACGCCTGGTACATGGAACTTTGCTTCACTCTCAGTTGAAAACTGGTTGACTGGCTTGTGTGAGAGATATTTCACGTCGGTGACGCCCAAGTTACTAGCTGGAACGCTGAACCAGTCAAGAGTATCCTCATAGGCTAGGTCCGACGACTCTAGAACTTTTTCACCGCTTGACATGACGAGTGAATATGTCGTTTATCCTCGCTATTTTCTTACTAGGTGCACCACTCGCTCCAACTGTCTTGCGCTTGATGCGTTGCGTCCCTAACTTACGCTGTGGTGTGACTGAGCCCGTGAGTTTAGAGAGTGGGTTTTTATCAATTTTCCCCGCCAGTTCTGCATGAGCCATTTCGTTGGACTGCTCAATAGGCGACACCACCGTTAGTGGTAAATTTTGACCATTCTTTTCGCCTCTGCTCTGACTCGATCCGTCCTCGCTCTGACCCTCACCCCTAGCCCCCTTGCCAAGCTTAATGACAACTGCCATAGGTATTTTTGACCATAGACTCTTCTGCCCTGCAGTCTTCTGAAAATGCTCTATCCACGGTTCAGCTTTCATGGCTGCTAGTGATTTATATCTCTCCGCCATAACAGTTCCAAAGTGCACCTCGTAGTCTGAACTGTCTCACTACTTAGTTCCTGTAAAATGTCTCCTCTCGAATCCCTGAGCTCGATCGACAGGTGCTCCACGTCCGCCACTCTCACTGGTACATAGAGTACTGGCTGTAGGTGTGCATAGTTATGCCTTTTATTTCCCCCTGAGGAATTGAGCGTAACACGGGGCTGTAAGTGTCACCCACTATGGAGCCTTCCAACTGAGGACACGTCACATACATTACATCCCATTTGGACCACTTACAGCTTAGTGAGGGCACTGTTATGTCAATAAGCCCCAAGTACCACTGTCCTTTCAGTAATGTATTTTTTGGTTTGGGGAATGACTCAGGCATTTGCACAGTGAAACTCCCCGCACTGTTTCTCGGGTTGATCCCCAGAGTCTGGTCGCTAGCGGCGTAAATAAACATGTCTGCTGCCTCCTTCCTACTTTTTCTTCTTCTTCTGCTTTTTCTTCTTCTTCAGAGTCTTAAGGCCTGCGCTAGGTAGCCACTGGTTATATTTACTCGGCCACGATTGATATTTAACAAGACTCTCACTTTCACCGTCAGCCCTCACTCTTGTTCTGATCACCTTTTCAATGCGGAAGAAAGCATCGGGGTCAAACCTTACTGCAGTCAGCTCGTTCGAATAGAATGGACCATCAACAGTCTCACCCCCGTAATCATTCAGGTAGTAGACAGCAACGTTGTCTGAAAATTTTCTTGCCCTCACCGAGAACACTTCACCAGTAAACTGCTCGTCATATGAGCGAGAAAATATTTTTTTCCTATGATAAGACACCCTGACTTTGTCACTAATGGCGAATTTGTAAACACTTTGTTTCTTGTTCCTCGATGAAGAAATGGCCCTCCGGAAAGCAGACGCTAGATCTATTGTGTTTTGAGTCACGTACTGATAGTCCCAAATGTCCTGCTCGTTCGACTTATCCACTTGTGATGGACTGACTCCTATGCTCGAATGAACAGTGCGGTTATACGAAGATACTATATTCTGAAACTCATCAGTGTAGCTGTAACTGTTGCTGTATTGGAAAAATTGGAACAATCTTTTCTTCAACCCCTTGATCATTGCCTCAGCGTAGTTGGCCTTCGTTTCAGTGTTTGTAAAAATCATCTTTATATTCTTCTCGCCCATTAGTGCAGTGACCAGGGTGTTGGTAAATTCGGTGCCTCTGTCACTCCTTATAAATCGAGGCAGTTCCTTCGATTCGTCATCCTCATCTCCATCACTCTCTCTCTCACCAGGTGGACCACTTGCAGCAGCAGCAGCAGCAGTAGCGGGGGCATCAAATATTTTCCTGAACCCTTCGCACACATGTTTCCCACTTTTGCTCTTGACAGGTTGCGCTCTACAGAACCTCGAAAAGACATCTATTGTGACAAGGATGTAAGCAAGACAGAGGCAGAGGCAGAGGCAGCTGCAGAGTCATGCACAACAGCCAGCCGTGACAGTGATAGCACTATTACGGGTGCAAGGGCAAGTACAAGTGCGAGTACAAGTGCGAGTACAAGTGCAAGCGCAAGTGTGAGCGCAAGTGTGGCTGCAAGTACAGTCACCAGCAAAGTGGTCACTAGCAGCATGACGGCTACTAGTACTACTACTGCTACTGCTACTGCTACTGCTGCTACTGCTGCTACTGCTACCACTAGTGCTGCTACTACTACCACTACTACTACTACTGCTAGGGACAATTGTTCAGCCTCTGTACCAGCTGTAAATGGTCGTGATTGCGAAACTGACGATGAGCCAGATACCGGCACTGACGCAGACACCGAGGACGACAGTTGCACTGACAGCGACAGTGGCACTGACGATGACGACGACGACGACGACAGCGATATTGAGGACTCCGGGGTGACTGGTGAGTCCGCAGAAGAAGGAGGGGGAGGAGGGAATGTCTGCATTCACACCAACTCACGTGTGCCACCGATGAGACGGTGCGATCGCACCCACTCGAGGGTCTCAGTGCCTCAAGCCGTGGATACCTCCACTTCAACATTCCCACTGACTGGAATAAACACCTCTAGTGGTCATAATGCTGTTAAACAGTACGATGCGTGCACCGAGGAGTGGGACATTGTTGATGATGACGATGCTCTTCAGTTGATGGAGAGCGAAATACTACCGAGACCTCTGGTTGCTCAACAGAAGACACCTTCTATTGAGCCACGTGCTGTGTATGTCCAGGATGAGGAGTGGGACACTGCTGATGATGAGGATGCTCTTCGCTCAACCGAGAGTGAAATACTCAAGGTATGTATGCGATCAGCACCCGCGCTTGCGAATTATTAATTAATTAATTAACATTGACACTATACGAATGGTATGGTTTGACAATATTTTTTCTTTTTTTCAGCGTTTGAAGAAGGAGCTACAGTATCACCAGAAAAGGACCCGTGAGATTGAGGCCTTTTTCACGTGTTTCAATTCTGACCCTAATGAAGCCCCTCCCCCCAAGAAACTAAAATTAACCAATGAGTAAGTTTTAAATTATTATTATTTTTTTTTTTAAAAACAAAGCATTCTATTTACAATGTACACCCGTGCTTAACAGTGTTTATTTATTTATTCTTTCTCCTCCAGACCGCAAGCATCGACCAGCTCGTACTCTAGCCTGATGAGTGGGGAGTGTGATTATGATCCATGTGAGGGGACTTCATCTACTGACCATTCCATTTTGAGGTGCGTGTGTGTGTGTGTGTGTGTGTGTGTGTGTGCAGATGAATTTAGGATGCATGTTTAGCAAGGTCTCCATGAATTGAGGATAATGACATAAGGTTTCATTACTCTGTAGAGAGAGCCATGGCATGCAGCGGAACAGTGGAGATGGTGGTTCAGTGGTGAAAAAGAAGAAGAAGAATGACGACAGCCATGCGGGGGAGAATGCCAACAGTAGACCGGTTGATGTAACAAACATTAGTTTAGTATGTTAGTGCCCCAGTGCTATTTCATACCATTATACTTGAAGTCTCTGTACAGCTTCTTTTTTTTTTTAAATAAAAAATAAATGAAATTAAATCATATTTTTTATTTATTATTTTTTATTTCAGCTTGAAAGAAATTTTGACACGCGACTGTGAGGTTGATGTTGAGGAGTTAGAGCTTGAGGAGCTGCATGATGGCAATGAGATGAAACTACTTATGGACATTTTATATGATAACAACATGGTGGGTGAGGGAGGGGAGGAGGAGGAGGAGGAGGAGGAGGAGGGGGAGATAGAGAGGGTGGAGGAGGAGAAAATGTACCTATTGTTAATGATGATGGTGGTGGTGATGGTGATTTTGAGGACAACATGATTTTCGATGGTCCGGATTACTCGGTGAACTTCCATCGACACATTGATGTAAAAAATATACGTGATCTAGAGTTTGATGGGGATGCAGCTAGAGAGACTGTATACAGGGTGCACCTTGATGCAAACTGGTCAGGGGTCAATCTACGTGACATAATGGGAGGCCTAGAAGGAGTGATTGAAGACATCCTGGAGCGCCTCAGAGAGAGTTACAACCCCTTCGACCTTGTACGGTTTTTCATTCAGAATGAAGCTTTCTATAGCCCCCACACTCTAGGCCTTATGCCTTTACATCAGATTAACATTTTTAGAATTCTTGAACTGCTGGAAACACTGTTACAGTCAGATGATGAGCTATCTCTAGATGAGGCCCTTGAAATTCATGTAGGAGTTATACGTAACCCCCTGGGTGCTGGGCGTGGAGACGGACTCAATTATGTTGATGATCTGCACAAGTTCAGGTGCATTTGTAAAATAGGAAATGATGACAATTTGTGCCTTGCCCGGTCAATTGTTGTGGGTCTGGCCAGAGCTGATCTAGATGCAATTCCCTCATCAAACAGAGCTGTACAATTGGCAGCCCGGTCAGGTTATTACCAGGTGATTAACCCTAAGCGTAAGCTACAAAAGGTGAAGGCAGAGCAGCTGCACTCAGTAGTGGGTAGCTTTTGAGAGGGAAGCCAATGTGCGGATTGTAGTGTTCAGCAGAGGCTCTGGAACAAGGGCCGTCTATGCTGGTGCAGCTCATCGCCAGCGTACAATTTATTTACTTTATGTGAGTGACCCTCTGAAACCCAGGGCTGCTCGAAATGTAACAGATTCATCAAGTCAGAGGAGTGTGCACGCATGCACATGGAAAACGGTGTCTGTTCAAGCGCTCACAGGTGTAAAGACTGTGGAGCTTTCTATGCACCATCGAAAGAGCACAAGTGTGGCATGAGGGAGTGCACAATCTGTAAGAAGTGGGTGTCAGGTGTTCATTTCTGCTACATACGGCAGCGTAAGCCCAGGGGAGTCTCCTGTAAATATATGTTTGCCGATTTTGAAACTGACCCCACTACAGAGTACCACACCCCCAATCTTCTCATCGCCCACTGGGAGTGTGAACACTGCATTGAGCACACATACCGTGAGAATAAGCACTGTAGCCACTGTGGTACTGCATGTGAGAAATGCTCAAAGCTCGTCTCTAGCACTACGTCTAGGGGGCACCCTGAAAGAGCTCTCTGCATGTCCAGTGATGCATGTGGAATGAGATCGGCCCGCTTTTTTGGTGATGCCACAGCCACTGAATTTTGTGAATTTTTTTTTGCCAAAGAATTCGAAGGTTACACGCTCATCTTTCATAATGGCCAGGCGTATGATGCATACTTCATAGCAAAGTACATCTTCTGCACCATGTGTAAACTACCCAAAGTGATATACAGGGGGAGCAAGATAGTTGCGATTGACACAGGTAAGTTCAGAGTGATTGACTCCCTGAACTTTCTCACGTTCCCCCTGAGTCAGATGCCCAAAGTTTTTGGGTTGAAGGGTGTGAAGAAGGGTACTTTCCCAGTATTTTTCAACCAGAAAGAAAACTGGGACTATGTCGGACCAATGCCACACCCCTATTGCTACAGAGTGAATGCCATGAAGCCCCAGGCTCGGGCTGAGTTCATGAAATGGTATGTTTTCAGAGGGGGAAGGTGTTTCATTTCAAAAACGAATTACTGGCTTATTGTGAGGATGATGTGAATATCCTGCAGGAAAGTTGTAATGCTTTCAGGAGCTGGCTTCTGGGTATTACTTCGAGGGAAGAAGTCATTGATGTCTGAGAGGGTGGAGAAAGGGTTACAAAGACCATAGGCATTACCCCCTGCAGTACAACACTCTGGCTAGTGTCTGCATGGCAACCTACCGATACATGTTTCTAACTGAAAAATATTCAGTTACTCTAGCCGATGGTAGAGTGGTTAAGGGGCTCCTGCAAAATGACAACATGAAACTTGTAGGGGAAGGGGGAGAAATAATCGAAAGGGACAGCGCTCAAGTGAGCTCCATGCAGTTTGAGTCAACCCCCTTTGCCCGAATGCCTTCATGTGGGTTCGCTGGAATAGACGCACACAGTAGATCGTCCATTGTTTGGCTGGAATATGAGTCGCAGAGACGAGGCGTACCTATTCAACACGCCCGTAGTGGTGGAGAGCACAGGGTGCGAAACCAAAGCGGTGATGTGTGGCTGAAGCTAGATGGCTATCACCTTGATGTGGTCACCGGCAAGGAGACTGCCTGGGAATTTTACGGTTGTGTTTTTCATGGCTGTACGTGGTGCTTTGGTGGTGAGAAGGTTTCGACTAACATCAGACACCCTCACACTGGTGAAAGTCTCAAGACGCTGTACATAC
The DNA here is from genome assembly GCA_932294295.1 of Alitta virens. NCBI lineage: Eukaryota > Metazoa > Annelida > Polychaeta > Phyllodocida > Nereididae > Alitta > Alitta virens. Next base: position 39,128,952 of record OW028582.1, read on the forward strand.
GTACTATGGACAGGTTAGCCTATCTTAGGATGGTACTCAATTTCGAGGTTCACACTGTGTGGGAGTGCGAGTATCGCATGATGCTGAAGAGTAACCAGATGCTCCATGAAATAGAAAGCGCATGTGAACTTTTACCTCGACTCGACCCCCGTTCCTCTTTCTATGGTGGTCGGGTAAATGCTGTCAAACTATACCATGAAACCAAGGAAGGGAGGAAAGTAGGGTACACAGACATCTGCTCATTGTACCCTATGGTGTTAAAAAATGACGTTTTCCCAGTGGGTATTCCCGAGGTCATTGTGGAACCACCAGGCACAGACATCAGTGCATTTTTCGGCATCATTCAGGCTCGGGTGAGACCACCTCATGGACTGTATCACCCTTGCCTCCCCGTTAGGTTAAATGGTAAGCTGTTTTTCCCCCTCTGCCTCACCTGTGCTACTACCCAGTCAAAAGAAGCATGCAATTGTTCAGATGAGAAGAGAGACCTGACCGGTACATGGACCACTATTGACCTTCAAGATGCCCTCAGTGTCGGCTACACAATCATAAAGCTGTTTGAAATTTATCATTTCAAAGAAAGGGCAACATTTGACAAGACTCAGGAGACTCCTGGTCTGTTTTCTGACTATGTCAATATGTTTTTGAAGGGCAAGCAGGAGGCGTCAGGGTGGCCTTCGGCTGACCTGTCTGACTCTGAAAAGAGCGATTACATCGAGCAGTATAAGGCAGTGGAAGGTATTTGTCTGGACCCCGGTAGTATTTCACTAAATCAGGGGAAAAGGGCCACAAACAAGCTACTCCTGAACAGCTTCTGGGGGAAATTCGGCGAGAACAATAACCATCGTACTCACCAACTAGTCGAGCAGGGCATTGACATTTTTAAATTGCTCACAAACCCTGCTATTTCTCTAAAGGGCATGCATATTCTTGATATTCTTGAGTCATGCACAACAGCCAGCCGTGACAGTGATAGCACTATTACGGGTGCAAGGGCAAGTACAAGTGCGAGTACAAGTGCGAGTACAAGTGCAAGCGCAAGTGTGAGCGCAAGTGTGGCTGCAAATACAGTCACCAGCAAAGTGGTCACTAGCAGCATGACGGCTACTAGTACTACTACTGCTACTGCTACTGCTACTGCTGCTACTGCTGCTACTGCTACCACTAGTGCTGCTACTACTACCACTACTACTACTACTGCTAGGGACAATTGTTCAGCCTCTGTACCAGCTGTAAATGGTCGTGATTGCGAAACTGACGATGAGCCAGATACCGGCACTGACGCAGACACCGAGGACGACAGTTGCACTGACAGCGACAGTGGCACTGACGATGACGACGACGACGACGACAGCGATATTGAGGACTCCGGGGTGACTGGTGAGTCCGCAGAAGAAGGAGGGGGAGGAGGGAATGTCTGCATTCACACCAACTCACGTGTGCCACCGATGAGACGGTGCGATCGCACCCACTCGAGGGTCTCAGTGCCTCAAGCCGTGGATACCTCCACTTCAACATTCCCACTGACTGGAATAAACACCTCTAGTGGTCATAATGCTGTTAAACAGTACGATGCGTGCACCGAGGAGTGGGACATTGTTGATGATGACGATGCTCTTCAGTTGATGGAGAGCGAAATACTACCGAGACCTCTGGTTGCTCAACAGAAGACACCTTCTATTGAGCCACGTGCTGTGTATGTCCAGGATGAGGAGTGGGACACTGCTGATGATGAGGATGCTCTTCGCTCAACCGAGAGTGAAATACTCAAGGTATGTATGCGATCAGCACCCGCGCTTGCGAATTATTAATTAATTAATTAACATTGACACTATACGAATGGTATGGTTTGACAATATTTTTTCTTTTTTTCAGCGTTTGAAGAAGGAGCTACAGTATCACCAGAAAAGGACCCGTGAGATTGAGGCCTTTTTCACGTGTTTCAATTCTGACCCTAATGAAGCCCCTCCCCCCAAGAAACTAAAATTAACCAATGAGTAAGTTTTAAATTATTATTATTTTTTTTTTTAAAAACAAAGCATTCTATTTACAATGTACACCCGTGCTTAACAGTGTTTATTTATTTATTCTTTCTCCTCCAGACCGCAAGCATCGACCAGCTCGTACTCTAGCCTGATGAGTGGGGAGTGTGATTATGATCCATGTGAGGGGACTTCATCTACTGACCATTCCATTTTGAGGTGCGTGTGTGTGTGTGTGTGTGTGTGTGTGTGTGCAGATGAATTTAGGATGCATGTTTAGCAAGGTCTCCATGAATTGAGGATAATGACATAAGGTTTCATTACTCTGTAGAGAGAGCCATGGCGTGCAGCGGAACAGTGGAGATGGTGGTTCAGTGGTGAAAAAGAAGAAGAAGAATGACGACAGCCATGCGGGGGAGAATGCCAACAGTAGACCGGTTGATGTAACAAACATTAGTTTAGTATGTTAGTGCCCCAGTGCTATTTCATACCATTATACTTGAAGTCTCTGTACAGCTTCTTTTTTTTTTTAAATAAAAAATAAATGAAATTAAATCATATTTTTTATTTATTATTTTTTATTTCAGCTTGAAAGAAATTTTGACACGCGACTGTGAGGTTGATGTTGAGGAGTTAGAGCTTGAGGAGCTGCATGATGGCAATGAGATGAAACTACTTATGGACATTTTATATGATAACAACATGGTGGGTGAGGGAGGGGAGGAGGAGGAGGAGGAGGAGGAGGAGGGGGAGATAGAGAGGGTGGAGGAGGAGAAAATGTACCTATTGTTAATGATGCTGTTGATGATGATGGTGGTGGTGATGGTGATTTTGAGGACAACATGATTTTCGATGGTCCGGATTACTCGGTGAACTTCCATCGACACATTGATGTAAAAAATATACGTGATCTAGAGTTTGATGGGGATGCAGCTAGAGAGACTGTATACAGGGTGCACCTTGATGCAAACTGGTCAGGGGTCAATCTACGTGACATAATGGGAGGCCTAGAAGGAGTGATTGAAGACATCCTGGAGCGCCTCAGAGAGAGTTACAACCCCTTCGACCTTGTACGGTTTTTCATTCAGAATGAAGCTTTCTATAGCCCCCACACTCTAGGCCTTATGCCTTTACATCAGATTAACATTTTTAGAATTCTTGAACTGCTGGAAACACTGTTACAGTCAGATGATGAGCTATCTCTAGATGAGGCCCTTGAAATTCATGTAGGAGTTATACGTAACCCCCTGGGTGCTGGGCGTGGAGACGGACTCAATTATGTTGATGATCTGCACAAGTTCAGGTGCATTTGTAAAATAGGAAATGATGACAATTTGTGCCTTGCCCGGTCAATTGTTGTGGGTCTGGCCAGAGCTGATCTAGATGCAATTCCCTCATCAAACAGAGCTGTACAATTGGCAGCCCGGTCAGGTTATTACCAGGTGATTAACCCTAAGCGTAAGCTACAAAAGGTGAAGGCAGAGCAGCTGCACTCAGTAGTGGGTAGCTTTTGAGAGGGAAGCCAATGTGCGGATTGTAGTGTTCAGCAGAGGCTCTGGAACAAGGGCCGTCTATGCTGGTGCAGCTCATCGCCAGCGTACAATTTATTTACTTTATGTGAGTGACCCTCTGAAACCCAGGGCTGCTCGAAATGTAACAGATTCATCAAGTCAGAGGAGTGTGCACGCATGCACATGGAAAACGGTGTCTGTTCAAGCGCTCACAGGTGTAAAGACTGTGGAGCTTTCTATGCACCATCGAAAGAGCACAAGTGTGGCATGAGGGAGTGCACAATCTGTAAGAAGTGGGTGTCAGGTGTTCATTTCTGCTACATACGGCAGCGTAAGCCCAGGGGAGTCTCCTGTAAATATATGTTTGCCGATTTTGAAACTGACCCCACTACAGAGTACCACACCCCCAATCTTCTCATCGCCCACTGGGAGTGTGAACACTGCATTGAGCACACATACCGTGAGAATAAGCACTGTAGCCACTGTGGTACTGCATGTGAGAAATGCTCAAAGCTCGTCTCTAGCACTACGTCTAGGGGGCACCCTGAAAGAGCTCTCTGCATGTCCAGTGATGCATGTGGAATGAGATCGGCCCGCTTTTTTGGTGATGCCACAGCCACTGAATTTTGTGAATTTTTTTTTGCCAAAGAATTCGAAGGTTACACGCTCATCTTTCATAATGGCCAGGCGTATGATGCATACTTCATAGCAAAGTACATCTTCTGCACCATGTGTAAACTACCCAAAGTGATATACAGGGGGAGCAAGATAGTTGCGATTGACACAGGTAAGTTCAGAGTGATTGACTCCCTGAACTTTCTCACGTTCCCCCTGAGTCAGATGCCCAAAGTTTTTGGGTTGAAGGGTGTGAAGAAGGGTACTTTCCCAGTATTTTTCAACCAGAAAGAAAACTGGGACTATGTCGGACCAATGCCACACCCCTATTGCTACAGAGTGAATGCCATGAAGCCCCAGGCTCGGGCTGAGTTCATGAAATGGTATGTTTTCAGAGGGGGAAGGTGTTTCATTTCAAAAACGAATTACTGGCTTATTGTGAGGATGATGTGAATATCCTGCAGGAAAGTTGTAATGCTTTCAGGAGCTGGCTTCTGGGTATTACTTCGAGGGAAGAAGTCATTGATGTCTGAGAGGGTGGAGAAAGGGTTACAAAGACCATAGGCATTACCCCCTGCAGTACAACACTCTGGCTAGTGTCTGCATGGCAACCTACCGATACATGTTTCTAACTGAAAAATATTCAGTTACTCTAGCCGATGGTAGAGTGGTTAAGGGGCTCCTGCAAAATGACAACATGAAACTTGTAGGGGAAGGGGGAGAAATAATCGAAAGGGACAGCGCTCAAGTGAGCTCCATGCAGTTTGAGTCAACCCCCTTTGCCCGAATGCCTTCATGTGGGTTCGCTGGAATAGACGCACACAGTAGATCGTCCATTGTTTGGCTGGAATATGAGTCGCAGAGACGAGGCGTACCTATTCAACACGCCCGTAGTGGTGGAGAGCACAGGGTGCGAAACCAAAGCGGTGATGTGTGGCTGAAGCTAGATGGCTATCACCTTGATGTGGTCACCGGCAAGGAGACTGCCTGGGAATTTTACGGTTGTGTTTTTCATGGCTGTACGTGGTGCTTTGGTGGTGAGAAGGTTTCGACTAACATCAGACACCCTCACACTGGTGAAAGTCTCAAGACGCTGTACATACGTACTATGGACAGGTTAGCCTATCTTAGGATGGTACTCAATTTCGAGGTTCACACTGTGTGGGAGTGCGAGTATCGCATGATGCTGAAGAGTAACCAGATGCTCCATGAAATAGAAAGCGCATGTGAACTTTTACCTCGACTCGACCCCCGTTCCTCTTTCTATGGTGGTCGGGTAAATGCTGTCAAACTATACCATGAAACCAAGGAAGGGAGGAAAGTAGGGTACACAGACATCTGCTCATTGTACCCTATGGTGTTAAAAAATGACGTTTTCCCAGTGGGTATTCCCGAGGTCATTGTGGAACCACCAGGCACAGACATCAGTGCATTTTTCGGCATCATTCAGGCTCGGGTGAGACCACCTCATGGACTGTATCACCCTTGCCTCCCCGTTAGGTTAAATGGTAAGCTGTTTTTCCCCCTCTGCCTCACCTGTGCTACTACCCAGTCAAAAGAAGCATGCAATTGTTCAGATGAGAAGAGAGACCTGACCGGTACATGGACCACTATTGACCTTCAAGATGCCCTCAGTGTCGGCTACACAATCATAAAGCTGTTTGAAATTTATCATTTCAAAGAAAGGGCAACATTTGACAAGACTCAGGAGACTCCTGGTCTGTTTTCTGACTATGTCAATATGTTTTTGAAGGGCAAGCAGGAGGCGTCAGGGTGGCCTTCGGCTGACCTGTCTGACTCTGAAAAGAGCGATTACATCGAGCAGTATAAGGCAGTGGAAGGTATTTGTCTGGACCCCGGTAGTATTTCACTAAATCAGGGGAAAAGGGCCACAAACAAGCTACTCCTGAACAGCTTCTGGGGGAAATTCGGCGAGAACAATAACCATCGTACTCACCAACTAGTCGAGCAGGGCATTGACATTTTTAAATTGCTCACAAACCCTGCTATTTCTCTAAAGGGCATGCATATTCTTGATGAGAAACGTTGCATGTTAGAGTACTCACACTCAGAGGGTTTCCTGCCAGAAATGGGGCACGTTAATGTATTCATTGCAGCGTTCACGACTGCCAATGCACGCAGTAGATTGTTCAATGTACTCCATAAACTGGGTAGGAGGGTACTGTATTTTGACACCGATTCAGTTATTTACAAGTATGATGACACGGAATTAGATGAGTACACTCCTGACATGGGGGACCATTTGGGGCAGTGGACAAATGAACTGAAGAAGGGTCAGCACATCTCACGGTTTGTTAGCAGTGGCCCTAAGTCATATGCGTTCATTACAAATGACGATGAGGAGCGAACAACAAAGCTCAAGGGTTTCACACTGAATCACGAGGTGTCGAAACTCTTAAACTTCGATAGCATTTGTAGACTAGTGCTTTTCTGGGCTGACCCCGACAACAACCCTCTGCCCCCTGATGAGCAACCCCATGTGGAAGTAGCCTATAGCAAGATCAGGCGTGATAAGTACAAGTTTAAGTTGTTTAGCAAGGAAGAACTTAAAAAATTCCGTGTTACATACTCCAAGCGACGACTCCTACCCGGTACATATGACACTGAACCTTACGGTTTTTAGTTGAGTAGAGTAGAGTGGAGTAAAGTAGAGCAGTGTTGGAGGGGTTTGAATTTATATTGCAATTAAATTTTTTTTTTTTGTATTGACTGCATTTTTTTTTTAATTATTATTATACATTGTCATATTGTTTGTTGTAAATTGAATATAATACCATTGTAGTAGTAGTAGTAGTAGTAGCAGTAGTAGTATACATTTGTTACTAGTCCCTCACAGTTTGATGTATGATATATGATGTATGATGTGTGAAATATGTGTTTGATGCATGATGCATGAAACCATGAAATATGTAAGAAATTGATGATGCGTGAACTGAAATTTGTTTATGCTTACACTTAACATTTCACACCACCCCACAGTTTGATGTATGCTGTATGAAACTGTGAAATATGTAAGAAATTGTTTGATGTATGATGTGTGAAACTGCGAAATATGTAAGAATTTGTTTGATGTATGATGTGTGAAACTGCGAAATTACACTTAACAGCCTTGAGGCATATTCAATTAAAAAAGATAGACAGCCAAGTCTTTTTAACTTAAATCTGCTGACTTTTTCTCATTTGGTGAATTTCACAAAGCTTTCTTGACAACTAATGCAATATTCATTTAAATAGAGTAGCATAATTTATTACTTATGTCAGCCTTTTCATGAACATGAAAGTCACAGGCCACCCTAATGAAAAGAAAGAAACGAGTGAAAATGAAGTGTTCACTTTTGAAAATTTTTTATTAAAAGACTCACAAAATTACATATCATTTGGACTACTATGCACAAGATTCTCTGCACATTCTTGAGGTACAGCGGTGTTGGGGTCTTTTTTCCTAACCAGACCAAAACAAAAATCGATCAATCTCTCGGTCTTCAGAAAAGGTGGATTGACGGCCTTTACAATGTCAGCCTCTATTTTGCCTATACCCCCAACATATGTGAAAATATCATAAATTTCGCTCAGGAAATACAGTCTCTTGTGGTTGAGCATTGAAGCGACTTCGTCGACAATCTTCAGAACATGCGAATACCCTCTGAGTGATTTCAAGCTTTGACGGCCGCAATACTTGTTCAGGTTCGATGACATAAGTGGATGGCTCCATGGGCTCATCATCATTGTCGGACTGAATGAAGCTCTGAACATTAGCTTCGCACTGTTCTCGAGTGAGGAACACTGTGTGTGACCTAAAACCTCTTTTTTCAATGAACCAGCGGAAGCACTTGACCGTTGAATATTCTTCCAGGTGACCCTGCTTACTGTCCTCCGCCTGAGGTGTTGTAATAATGAGGTAAAGTTGATCGTAAGAGGCATGAAGTTTTTCGAATTCTTCCAGACGTAAATTGATGGTTTTACTATGGGTGTATTCAGTGGCATCGGTGAGGTTGTCCTGCTCAGTTTTAGGATGTAGTGTAGATAAAAAGTACAACTCCTCCTTGTTATATTTTTGGAACTTCGTAATCATCAGAAACTGTTTCTTAGTCAATCGTAGTTTCATTGTCTTGTGATTCGCGAGAGCATCGAGTAACCCACATGATGATTCTTTAATTTTCTCAAAGGTCTTCTTAGCGATGTGTACGTTCCGCCACTTATTGGTATCGTCGTTGTACCTGGATATTGTTATGTAACCAGCCTTGTACTGATGAGCGGCATGGGCGATGACTCTTGTTTTCTCAGACAGGCATATAGTCATACCACTGGCACCTTGTGGAGTCTCGGAGTTAAGCTGGCTGCTAGTCATGTTGATTTGTGAAGAAGAAGTGAATACTCTTTACACCCAACATGCCACCTTATATACTATGCATCGCATTCATTGGTTCAAAGGTGTGTGTAAATGACCATGTCCTGAGGTTGAGTTAACCCAATCCATGGAGAGCATTCAGCTCCATTAACCCAGAGGACATAGCACAGGTGTGGTGTCAGGTGAAGCAGAGTTGTCATTGAGCATTTGAGATGGCTCTCAAAGATTAGCCCAGGGGGGTAATCATTGGGTGATTTGTCAGGTGTCAAAATGTCACTGTTTCCTAGTTGACAATGTTGGCTGGGGGAGCATTATTCCAAGGGATGAAGACAAGAGTGCAGTCCATAAATTGCTATCACCATTGCGCATCGAGAGGTTGACAATACAAGTGATGATGACAATATATAGAATGACTACCTGACAAATGAAAATAACTTCATTCTTAGGAAGAAGCCTACCAAAAATTAGCCAGTTACTATTACTCCCTATTGAATGAATGTCTATTTTCCCTGTAGAAGACTGTGCCCCGGAATCGACATCAGAGGTTTCATATTTCTCTTCTGAATCCTCCAAAGGTGAACCACCCATGAACTTCATGAACTTCTCTCCGACGTCTTTGCTCCCCATTGTGTAGAGTTCGAATGAATAATATAATATATGTGCTAACAATTATACTCCAGCAATGAACCACCTCTATACTAAGACCAGTACAAAATGGAGAGCTCACAGAAGTGTGCCCCTAAGCTATTTACATCTATTTACATTTTATGTCATTAAGTACAGTGCGGTGTTTAGCCTAAACACCTGAGGGCACCGTATCAAAGAACCGTTCTGTACTAATTAGCATAATGATTAACATAGCCCGGGGCGGAATGAGAGGGACAGGGATCGGGGGACCACAGCTCGATATGATATCAGGGGGGCGTTTCACTAACGTGGTTTAGGAGCGTTTTTGCTCTTAAACACAAGAATTCCTCTTAGAAATGTTTGAAAGTGCGAGTTCTCCTAACTCGCGTTTCACTAACTTTTTCTCCTAAGATTTCTCTTAATTATTCTCTCAAATCCTAAGAGTGCCCCCATCCACTCCTAAGTGTTTTCCTATGTCAACATGGATGTGCAGAGAATAAGAAGAAGGCGAGTTTTCAAGCCTAGAATGATGTTAGATCAAGTTTGTTTGAGAGAAATTGGTAATTACCGGTTAAGCCGAGCGATAATTGAGGAGTTGTGTCAACAATATGGACAAACAGACCATGCCAACCAAACAGGCCGCTCACATTCAATACCAGCTGAGACAGAGGTAAGCCAATTTTAAAATGAGTTGTACATAATCATTACACCCCAAATGTGTATTTATAATAACCTTTTAGCCACTGTAAGCACAGCTCCCGTTTCATGTTTACTACTTGAAACTTCCACCAGGGGGATAATCTGAAAAACTGGATGAGAGTAGCGGATTTTCACCGGGGGGTGGGGAATGCAAATATTTCCAATTCAGTGGAGCGTGCATAACCGAAAAGGCCTAATTAAAGCATTGTCAGAGCTATAAAAAAAATTAATTGGTACAAACTGGACTAACACTTTTGTTTAGTTCTTGTATCGCTCTCAAGAGGACACTGTAATGCTAACCTGAAACAGCAGCATGATCATTGCGGAACAGCGGATTTCTGACATAGTATCATAGTACTTAAACTTATCATGAATAACCATAGTTGAAATAAATTATTTTACCTTGTGATTAAAGCAATATCTCAATTAGGCATACAGGGATGAAAATAAATTTATAAATGTACTTTTTTCCGATTCATGCAGCCAGCTATAGGGCTAATTTCAATATGCAACTTGGACTAATGGTACACAATGCTCAAATAATCGATGTTTAAGTCTCAAAACATATCCACAATAAATAATGCATTTTTTTAAAGAACAATTTGTTAAATAATAAAACCATTGCAAAACATTGAAATAGATTAATTCATTAATTCATTTTATTAGCTCACCAACTCCTGGCATGGAGCTAGAGAAGACAAATAAAACAATAAAGTACACATTTGACAGCAATAAAATAAAATATAGGTCTAGATGAAATACACAATATATATGCATACATAATCTATTCTGTTATTAATACAGATGCTGGTTGCTCTTCGCTGGTTTGCCAAAGGTGGCATGATTTCGGAAACTGCAGCATTCCATGGCATTTCCCGATCAAGCGTTTGCCGAATCATCAGGAAGGTGTCACTGTTTTTTTGTCAACGTGCACACCAGTACATCAACTTTCCGCGTGATAGGTAAATTTACAATTATTCATATAATTGTGAACAGTAATGATACATGTAAAAATTCATATGTATTGAGCATAAATCTAAAGAAAACTGTACCAATCCGTAACACTACGAAGAACTAAAATATTATTACAATTGCAGAAAGTAAAAAAAAAAATACATTGATTTTCAATGCACATTTTATTTTTTTACAGAGTACCAATAGCCCAAGACTTCTTAGAACGCTATGGAATGCCTGGTACTACAGGAGTTGTCGATGGAACACATATTGGCATCACTGCCCCAGCTCAAGAAGAGTGGCTGTACGTAAACAGAAAGGGCCAACACTCTGTTAACACACAGGTAGGTTAAACAGAAGTGACTGAGAGGCAATATGTTACCCTATCTGATCAAGCTACAAAAGCCGGGTGCCATTATATTCTTGTATCTTACATACTTTTTTGGTAATATTAATATTGTTATTACCTTATATATGTCCAAGTTGATTACATCAGGGTATGTATACCTAGGAGTATATGAACTGTATAATAAATAATACAATTTCTTTTACTCTTTAATTGCAGATTGTATGCGATGCCAACTTGAGAATTATGGATGTGGAATGTAGATGGCCTAGATCAACACATGATAGTTTCATTTTTAATGCTTCGGACATTAATCAACGTTTTGCGAATGGAGAATTTGGAAATATGTGGCTCTTAGCAGACAGCGGCTATGCAACCAAGCCATACGTCATGACACCCATCCGAAATCCCGACAATGAAGGAGAAACCCGCTACAACAGAACCCTGAAGCAGGCAAGAAGCTGCGTTGAACGCTGCAATGGACTTCTGAAATGCAGGTTCAGGTAATTGAATATTATCTTTCAGTGTGCATGAACTTCATTCTGTTTTTTTTTTTGCTTGATATTTAAAACTAAAGGTGCCTTGTGCCCAATGTTTATGCATTTGTAACATGGGGTGGAGTCATGCCTTATTTATTCATGTCTTTCTCTGGCAGCATGCCCTTAAATATTGCCCTATTAACTGACTATCAGCTTTAATTAGGCCAAAAATATGGAGAAAATACATTACAATCACATAATCATGATGATGATGTAAAGCTATATAACCTATACATTAATCTGTTCTTAATACAATTGTACAATTTCTTTTTTAATTAAATGAAGATACCCATGAGTCATGCTATACAGAACCTAACAATCATTTGACAAAGTCAAGTCAAGAATGTTATAAACCAAAAACAGAGATACATTTTATTTCAATTTTTCTCCACAAAGATGCCTGTGTAAGACCAGCGGGGTTCTCCAGCTAAAAACTGCCACAATCTGCCAAGTGGTGGTAGCATGTTGTGTACTACACAACATTGCGCTGATGCATGGGCTTGCTGTCCCTGACGAAGAAGAGCCGCAGCTGGATCTGGAGGAGGAAGAGGGAGACCATGGAGAAAATATTAACAGGGTTAATGAGAGAGAGAATTTCAGAGCTAGGCAGGAGCTAGTGCGACAATTCTTCACTTAGGTAATCACTGTTGTTCTTGGAAACATCAATATTTCTAATAATGTAATAAGGGCTGTTTCAGACCCTGCACCCCCCCCCCCCCCCGATATAAGTTGTCCCCCCTCATCTCGCTGATGTCGACATGATTTAGAATGCTATGTGGGCAGGGGTTTTCTTTTCAACAATGAACGAGAAAAACCGGTGTTCGTGATACAGTTCTTTAATTAATTCATTAGTATGGTGATACAAAAAAAATATATAATCAACACAAATTACTACAGCAGGTAAACTAAACATTTCATAAAATCAACAGAAAAAAAATATATAATAACAACAGTTAAAAAAATTTATCATTTGAAAGTATTCAACTTAATAATTGGACTAATAGGAATATCATCTTGTGACCAGCTGAAATAGAACAGTAATTAAAATTCCTTAATGTATGGATTGATATTCCGATGTTACTTAGAATTAGTAGTAGGGTTGTGTGTCGTTAATGTTACCTAGAAAGACGGGCTTTTTTCGTTTCGTGTTGTGTTGAGCATTCCAAAAATGTAGAAAATATGTAGAAATATATAGAGATCAAAAAGTTCAAATATTTTGACAGTTTGACATGACCTTTAACTTAACCCCTGACCTTCGGGCATCTCCCTGTCACTCAAATAGAGGGTTGAAAGGGAAAAGGGTAGACTTTTTTACCCCTCAAGAAGCAGCCCCTTGGGTGACACTTTTACCCCATTCTTTTAAACAATTAATGTTCACTTAAATGATATTTATTACAACTGATTGGAAATTGAACTTAAGAGAGCTTGAAGGGTGTATTCCTGCTATTAAGTGTGATATTAAGATCATTAGATTTACAATATTTCAAAACTGTGAATAAAAGTAAAAATATCCTAGAATAACTATGTTATTATCATAAGATATGTGCATCTTGTCAAAGTGTGCTATCATTTGTTAGTTAATATAGTAGTGTGCATATATATCAATTATGAGGTTTACTAAAAGGTTTGACCAAATTTCTCTCATTTACTGTTATTTTCATATCAAAGGAGCAAAACCCCTTCTTGAGAAATTGATACCATGTGACATAGCCCCCTAGAAAGGAAGGGTGAAGATTTCTAGATAGCTGAGGGATTTACAGTGAAACCTTTCATGTAAGAATATCCAATATTAAAATCCCCTCAATATTAAGACCCCTTTGCAAAACTATAACCATGATGTAAAAATATCCCGGAATTACGACCTCCATGATAATAAGTCCACTTCAAACCATTTCAGTGATTACCTAGAGTGAAAACATAACTGGGGTTCCACTGTAGTTAAAATATGTGTCAGCTGCAGGGACCTGCATTCTTATTAGACTGTGTGTGTGTTTCCATCAGTGTAGGTGGTTGTGTACATCAAACATAAAGGATATCATATTAGAAATTTTGAGATTTAATGCAAGTTTAAGAGTTCATGTACTGGAAGGTAAGTTTATTTGTCATTTATGATATTTGCATGTCAAAGACAAAGCTAAATGGTTTGCAATTCATATACATACTGATAAATGAAAGAAGGAAGTTTTCTGTTACAGTATAGCTCAGTATATCCAAGATTTAAGAAATAAAAACCAACTGTTTGGTTCTGTGCATATAATGACAAGAATCAAGAACTACAGAGCTCTCTAGTTCCTGATTGATATTTTTGAGAGGTGTGCAGTATTTACACCATTCTCTTGAAAAATTTATATTAAAATAATTCAGGTAGCATATATAATATAATTGATCAGAAGTTTAGCCTAGGGCTGATTAAAGACCAAAGGGAATAATTAAGTTCATATTTTAATTTTTGTTCCCTGTGCACTATGCAAGATTCTAAAACTGAGCCTAAATCATGATATTAAGATCACTACTTCAGTGGTTCCAAGGGGTGGAGTCTTCTCTGTATATGATATGATATGATATGATATGATATGATATGATTACTAAGGGTGAGCATAACAGGGATTCCACTGTAGCTAAATGTTGGTCCCATTCTCTGAGCTTCAGCACTGACCTGCATTCATTCATTCATTCAGCATTTGTTCAGACTGCTTTGAAGAAACATACATGTATGTTTCTTTCAAGCAGTGTCCATCAGTGCAGACATTTGTATCAAACATATATACATATATATAGGATTTACTGGAATGTACAATACCCCCACAATGAACTTTTTACTGAATATTGCCAAAAATATTATCTTTAAAATGATTTAGGTTCCAGGTTGGTGCATGTTGTCATACATTGACAATTTGACATTGAATTTAATGAAAATTGTGTTTTTTTTCAGAATTTTGTATCCCATTTTCTTTGAAACTGCATTTGTAAACCATATTTCATTCAAATATTGTTCTTGGTATAGCCATTCAAAAATGGTGTTTCTCAAAAACGACCAAAATGAAAAAGCTATTTCAAGCAGACAGAATATTATGGAAATTCAACCTGTACCTCTCAAAGTTTGTCTGGCAAAAGTAATGAGGCCAAATCTAAAGCATATCCATTTTAGAGGTCTTAACTTGAATAGTTTTTAAGATATAATAATTTAAAAACTGCATTTCATATGACATTACCAAAATATTTTCTTTGAAACTGCATTTGTAAACCATATTTCATTCACGGTACTAATAAAACCCATATAGAAGAACTCATTTTTAAAATTTCAGCCTTCTACATGAAATATTGTTCTTGGTATAGCCATTCAAAAATGGTGTTTCTCAAAAACGACCAAAATGAAAAAGCTATTTCAAGCAGACAGAATATTATGGAACTTCAACCTGTACCTCTCAAAGTTTGTCTGGCAAAAGTAATGAGGCCAAATCTAAAGCATATCCATTTTAGAGGTCTTAACTTGAATAGTTTTTAAGATATAATAATTTAAAAACTGCATTTCATATGACATTACCAAAATATTTTCTTTGAAACTGCATTTGTAAACCATATTTCATTCATGGTACTAATAAAACCCATATAGAAGAACTCATTTTTAAAATTTCAGCCTTCTACATGAAATATTGTTCTTGGTATAGCCATTCAAAAATGGTGTTTCTCAAAAACGACCAAAATGAAAAAGCTATTTCAAGCAGACAGAATATTATGGAACTTCAACCTGTACCTCTCAAAGTTTGTCTGGCAAAAGTAATGAGGCCAAATCTAAAGCATATCCATTTTAGAGGTCTTAACTTGAATAGTTTTTAAGATATAATAATTTAAAAACTGCATTTCATATGACATTATCAAAATATTTTCTTTGAAACTGCATTTGTAAACCATATTTCATTCACGGTACTAATAAAACCCATATAGAAGAACTCATTTTTAAAATTTCAGCCTTCTACATGAAATATTGTTCTTGGTATAGCCATTCAAAAATGGTGTTTCTCAAAAACGACCAAAATGAAAAAGCTATTTCAAGCAGACAGAATATTATGGAAATTCAACCTGTACCTCTCAAAGTTTGTCTGGCAAAAGTAATGAGGCCAAATCTAAAGCATATCCATTTTAGAGGTCTTAACTTGAATAGTTTTTAAGATATAATAATTTAAAAACTGCATTTCATATGACATTGCCAAAATGAGTGCAAAAAAATGGCTAAATCTTAAACTCTTCTATGATTTTTCTAGTCAAAACGAGAAAATATATTGATCTTAAATTTTGCACACCTCCTATAAACTAATGTAGCTTTGCCTCAGAATTTTTTAAGGCAAATCTGAGATGGTGAGGTGGAAAGATTTTCAGAAATATTTTTGAATTGACACGGAATGACTCAAATTTAATTAAGTTCATATTTTAATTTGTGTTCCCTGTGCACTATGCAAGATTCTAAAACTGAGTCTAAAACATTATATTAGGATCACTACTTCAGTAGTTCCAAGGGGTGGATCCCCTATGTATATCATATCATATCATATCATTATAAATAATATAGTGTCTTTCCTATGGTAAAGATAGTAGGTGAATTATTTATAATTATTACACAGTTTAATACCCTCATTCTAACATTATCATGAATTAAGCTATACAATTAAAATATCCAAAACATCCAAGATTATCTTAAACCAGTAAAGTTCCAGTACATATGTAACTAACCATTAAATAATGAACTTTGACAGATCCATTACAAATGTCATGACCTTTGACATGTCTATAATTGATTCCAGGTTAGATCTTGAAAGGGGTAAAACCAAATACCTTGTTTCTAAAACAGGTATGAAATAATGTGGATAAAATTTGCATTAATCATATTTAAGTGCTTAAGGTCCTTGGTCATATTGAAACTCAAAATCCAATAAGATATCAGGAATTCAAAGATTTGTAAACCAACAACAACTGTATACAAACAAATATTTTTCACTGCATTCAACTATGAGAAAGTATGAAAGGCAGAGTGGTAATTATCAGGGTCTATTAATACCAAACCTTTGAGTTACCACATGTATGTCTCAAGGACATGATCCCTGTTATCACACAATACACTTTCATATCATATGAAGACAATATCATATTTTTTTGTTTAACACGAACAAGAATACATCATGATAAAATACTTAACAATTTTAGAACTTTGCAACAAACTTAAAACAATTTTAGAACTTTGCAACACACTTAAAACATTTAACAACTACAAAAATTGTCATAGTTTACAACACTGAACATATGTCAAACTTCACAAATACATTAAAACTTGAACCAAAAATTATAACTGCACACTTCTTGAGACACCCATCAATCAACTCTCAATAGGGGCAAGAACTTGCCTTAGAGGGCTACACTTTCCATATCTATCTATCTATCTTTGTTTCTCATTTAAATCACAAAACTAAACACAAATCATATTTACAAATTATTTACAATTTTTTACCAAAATTACAATCTGTTATGTTACTTACACTAGAAAAATAAGAGATTTGTTGACTTATTCAAGATATTTAACCAATAAAACCCAAAAAACTAAGACTAAGATCTGAAATCTCCCTTTAACTAACCATAGATAACCAATTATTTAACTGATCTTAAACTGCACTGTCCTTGTAATTTCAGTCTTATTAATTGGTTCTTCCAAATATATCTTAAATGATTACCCCATTATCAGAAACTAAAATATACAAACATCCATAAACATAAATATAAGTACTTATTTCCCAAAATGAAACTTCAACACAAAACTAGAAAATAGCCATAGTTAAAATATTCTTATAACTCCTTTTTAAATTGTCATAGCTAACCTAATTTTACTGATAATTATTTCACACTAACTCTAATTATGTAACTTCCAACTATCTACGGTCATCTTGTAATGTTAACCATCATGTTTTTCTAGGTTAATCCCTAATTATTGGTCTGAAAATGTTCAAATCTGTTCATACAGTGACAAGTATCCCTATTGCATGCAGATGTTTTTCAGGAACAACATGATCAAAGTAATGAATTACCAGACATTTTTTGTTAATGCATCAAATTTGTTTAATGTATTTCAATATAAGAGACTTCAGTTTCATGGAAGATAGTCACAATTTAAGTTTGTTACAAACAACCTGATCTGATCTTGTCACATTATTTGTTTTAGCAGAAAGCATATGATCATGTGACTTGAACAAAACAAGAATAAAGTATAGTTTAGCTTTTTACTTTCCTATGTTGACTTTTACCATGTCTCCATTCTTATACTAAATTGGTAAAATACTGATAGCACCACTGTAAAATCACTCCAAGACATTGACAAAACACAAACTACTAGATAAATTCATATTACAGCTACAAAATACATGTTTAATTATATAATTAGGACGTGCTTAATGGATATTCACAAGCTTATAGTAATAAAACTGCTGCAAGAAATCACACTTATGCAATGGCTCCAACATATGAATATCGTAAATTATACACTATTTGGATAATTGATTACAAGAATAAGGGATTATCCTTAATAGGAGTCAGTTTGATTTTAATACTTTGCTAGTTTTGAACTTCTTGATGGAGCAAAATCTCAAGGACTGTATAGGTAAAGTCCATAAAATCATATATAATGCAATAAGAGTTTTAGTCAGTGACTTCAAAAGAATACAATGACACTTACAAATTACAAAAGTCATGTGTGAAATAACAATCTATTTGTTTAATTTCCTTCAGAGTTTATGGTAAAATATTGATTTTTACTTTCAGATTCATGATATTATACTTTATGTGCACTACTGACTGACTATTTGATAAGCACAAGCTACAAAATATTCATGTTATTAATTATATGAGAAAAATAACTGCTTATACAAAGAGTATGTTAAGCAAGTTGCACACATAGAACATCCCTGTATGCAATATCACACACACTCAATTTCCATGGCATGATGTTATATTTGATATTAGAAACAAGCAAACATTTTGTTTGAAGCTTATTAGTCCCTATTCTATTCAACATTGATGCTTAGAATCATTACCATTGATTACTTAGCTAGCAAATTGGTTCCACTAAATGATTTTAACTTTATTTATTGGACCAAGTAGTGACTTAGATGTTGGAATGTGTAGCAAAGTGTTACAACTTAAATATAAGTTTGCATGTTATCTGCGATCTAAACCATAAAAATTATGATTTTGAAAAAAGTATCATTTAAATTCAGCTTTTATTTCAGCAATGTATGATTATCATGGTTCATACTAACTAATGCATCTTTCTATTAATTATTTATTGTTTATCAGACCAGAGCTCAGTTTTCTAAGTTAATTGATACCATAATTTCCTACAAAAGTGTGTGGAGACAGCATTTATTGACACTGTTATTACCAATCCATAACTTCATTTAGTATCCTTAGGAGTGGTACATGAGTCTTTTCTTATCTTATGCATATCCAATACCTAAACTTGACTTGTACGAAAAGACAGAATCTATAATAGGAATGTATTGTGCCAACTTAAACTCAAGCACTCTGACAGATAATAATAATAATTGTAGAAATCCTCCATAAACAATCAAAAAACTTTTAATCAAATTGAATATGATCCAAAACTTTTACCACACAGTCGAAATGTTTAAATTTAACCAGTTCATAATATTTTTTTGCATGTATGTTATTATATTTAACACCACAAAAAACTAGCAAAAGGTTGTTTGAAACACAGACATTTGCCAAAATATATGACATTGCTCAGTGATGACACACTTATACTTTAACTAATACCAAGGCTACTGGCTGCCTTAATTGGCTTCTCATCTCAAGAGGAAGCTATGTCATTTGCAATAGCCAATCAGAATGTAGCTGAATACATTAGGAAGTGCCCTGAGCTTGATGGCAATTATTTTGCTAGTTTACCAGTTAGACTTAAATACAAACAAATTAGCTTAATATCATATAGGCTGGCTTATGGCATTGAATGTCTAACAGTGAAATTGCATATCAATTTGTTTTGTTTGCATTGAATACACTCAATTCTTAAACAAAGATTACTCAGTTAGGTCACTTAATTGGCTTAAAGTTGACAGCACACTGTGCTTGGGAGATATTGACCAATCAGGAAGCACCATCATGTGTGTAGATGGTGAAATATGAAAATAAGGTGCCATAAGAGATGAGAATTGAACATTTCCCAGCGTACAGGCAAGGAATTCCTTGTATATAAGTGGTAAATACCCATTAATAATGGAAGTTATCGCTTAGAATAAGAAGGAAAATTATTTTTGTGTATAATATAGCCTTTTTTGATGTGTAATATGATGTTATTGACTGAAACGGGCTACATCCTTGAAGACAGTTGCACAGGGGGAGTAAAAGTTGTTCTTGAAAAAGTCAGTAGCTTTGGACTTATAGTATACTAGCTTGCTAAGGGCTGTCATAATGGCAAACGCCTGTGTTTGAAACCTTTCAGACTCCTAATTATTTGATTCAACACCAATCCCTAGAAAGTATTATCTAGATAACAAATATGTCATGCAAAAATTATTTGAACTTTATTTAATTGTACTAAGCAGTGTCTCATATAAGGAAATATGTGTAAAAGTGCACAACTTCGATTCAAGTTTACATATTATTTGTGCATAAATTCATGATCGATTCAAGTTTACATATTATTTGTGCATAAATTCATGATCATGGTTACCATGAGAATTATGATTTTGAATAAATGTATATCAGTTTTATGTAAATTCATCTTTCTGTTATTTATTGTTTATCACATGATCATGAATTTATGCACAAATAATATGTAAACTTGAATCGATCATGAATTTATGCACAAATAATATGTAAACTTGAATCGAAGTTGTTCACTTTTACACATATTTCCTTATATGAGACACTGCTTAGTACAATTAAATAAAGTTCAAATAATTTTTGCATGACATATTTGTTATCTAGATAATACTTTCTAGGGATTGGTGTTGAATCAAATAATTAGGAGTCTGAAAGGTTTCAAACACAGGCGTTTGCCATTATGACAGCCCTTAGCAAGCTAGTATACTATAAGTCCAAAGCTACTGACTTTTTCAAGAACAACTTTTACTCCCCCTGTGCAACTGTCTTCAAGGATGTAGCCCGTTTCAGTCAATAACATCATATTACACATCAAAAAAGGCTATATTATACACAAAAATAATTTTCCTTCTTATTCTAAGCGATAACTTCCATTATTAATGGGTATTTACCACTTATATACAAGGAATTCCTTGCCTGTACGCTGGGAAATGTTCAATTCTCATCTCTTATGGCACCTTATTTTCATATTTCACCATCTACACACATGATGGTGCTTCCTGATTGGTCAATATCTCCCAAGCACAGTGTGCTGTCAACTTTAAGCCAATTAAGTGACCTAACTGAGTAATCTTTGTTTAAGAATTGAGTGTATTCAATGCAAACAAAACAAATTGATATGCAATTTCACTGTTAGACATTCAATGCCATAAGCCAGCCTATATGATATTAAGCTAATTTGTTTGTATTTAAGTCTAACTGGTAAACTAGCAAAATAATTGCCATCAAGCTCAGGGCACTTCCTAATGTATTCAGCTACATTCTGATTGGCTATTGCAAATGACATAGCTTCCTCTTGAGATGAGAAGCCAATTAAGGCAGCCAGTAGCCTTGGTATTAGTTAAAGTATAAGTGTGTCATCACTGAGCAATGTCATATATTTTGGCAAATGTCTGTGTTTCAAACAACCTTTTGCTAGTTTTTTGTGGTGTTAAATATAATAACATACATGCAAAAAAATATTATGAACTGGTTAAATTTAAACATTTCGACTGTGTGGTAAAAGTTTTGGATCATATTCAATTTGATTAAAAGTTTTTTGATTGTTTATGGAGGATTTCTACAATTATTATTATTATCTGTCAGAGTGCTTGAGTTTAAGTTGGCACAATACATTCCTATTATAGATTCTGTCTTTTCGTACAAGTCAAGTTTAGGTATTGGATATGCATAAGATAAGAAAAGACTCATGTACCACTCCTAAGGATACTAAATGAAGTTATGGATTGGTAATAACAGTGTCAATAAATGCTGTCTCCACACACTTTTGTAGGAAATTATGGTATCAATTAACTTAGAAAACTGAGCTCTGGTCTGATAAACAATAAATAATTAATAGAAAGATGCATTAGTTAGTATGAACCATGATAATCATACATTGCTGAAATAAAAGCTGAATTTAAATGATACTTTTTTCAAAATCATAATTTTTATGGTTTAGATCGCAGATAACATGCAAACTTATATTTAAGTTGTAACACTTTGCTACACATTCCAACATCTAAGTCACTACTTGGTCCAATAAATAAAGTTAAAATCATTTAGTGGAACCAATTTGCTAGCTAAGTAATCAATGGTAATGATTCTAAGCATCAATGTTGAATAGAATAGGGACTAATAAGCTTCAAACAAAATGTTTGCTTGTTTCTAATATCAAATATAACATCATGCCATGGAAATTGAGTGTGTGTGATATTGCATACAGGGATGTTCTATGTGTGCAACTTGCTTAACATACTCTTTGTATAAGCAGTTATTTTTCTCATATAATTAATAACATGAATATTTTGTAGCTTGTGCTTATCAAATAGTCAGTCAGTAGTGCACATAAAGTATAATATCATGAATCTGAAAGTAAAAATCAATATTTTACCATAAACTCTGAAGGAAATTAAACAAATAGATTGTTATTTCACACATGACTTTTGTAATTTGTAAGTGTCATTGTATTCTTTTGAAGTCACTGACTAAAACTCTTATTGCATTATATATGATTTTATGGACTTTACCTATACAGTCCTTGAGATTTTGCTCCATCAAGAAGTTCAAAACTAGCAAAGTATTAAAATCAAACTGACTCCTATTAAGGATAATCCCTTATTCTTGTAATCAATTATCCAAATAGTGTATAATTTACGATATTCATATGTTGGAGCCATTGCATAAGTGTGATTTCTTGCAGCAGTTTTATTACTATAAGCTTGTGAATATCCATTAAGCACGTCCTAATTATATAATTAAACATGTATTTTGTAGCTGTAATATGAATTTATCTAGTAGTTTGTGTTTTGTCAATGTCTTGGAGTGATTTTACAGTGGTGCTATCAGTATTTTACCAATTTAGTATAAGAATGGAGACATGGTAAAAGTCAACATAGGAAAGTAAAAAGCTAAACTATACTTTATTCTTGTTTTGTTCAAGTCACATGATCATATGCTTTCTGCTAAAACAAATAATGTGACAAGATCAGATCAGGTTGTTTGTAACAAACTTAAATTGTGACTATCTTCCATGAAACTGAAGTCTCTTATATTGAAATACATTAAACAAATTTGATGCATTAACAAAAAATGTCTGGTAATTCATTACTTTGATCATGTTGTTCCTGAAAAACATCTGCATGCAATAGGGATACTTGTCACTGTATGAACAGATTTGAACATTTTCAGACCAATAATTAGGGATTAACCTAGAAAAACATGATGGTTAACATTACAAGATGACCGTAGATAGTTGGAAGTTACATAATTAGAGTTAGTGTGAAATAATTATCAGTAAAATTAGGTTAGCTATGACAATTTAAAAAGGAGTTATAAGAATATTTTAACTATGGCTATTTTCTAGTTTTGTGTTGAAGTTTCATTTTGGGAAATAAGTACTTATATTTATGTTTATGGATGTTTGTATATTTTAGTTTCTGATAATGGGGTAATCATTTAAGATATATTTGGAAGAACCAATTAATAAGACTGAAATTACAAGGACAGTGCAGTTTAAGATCAGTTAAATAATTGGTTATCTATGGTTAGTTAAAGGGAGATTTCAGATCTTAGTCTTAGTTTTTTGGGTTTTATTGGTTAAATATCTTGAATAAGTCAACAAATCTCTTATTTTTCTAGTGTAAGTAACATAACAGATTGTAATTTTGGTAAAAAATTGTAAATAATTTGTAAATATGATTTGTGTTTAGTTTTGTGATTTAAATGAGAAACAAAGATAGATAGATAGATATGGAAAGTGTAGCCCTCTAAGGCAAGTTCTTGCCCCTATTGAGAGTTGATTGATGGGTGTCTCAAGAAGTGTGCAGTTATAATTTTTGGTTCAAGTTTTAATGTATTTGTGAAGTTTGACATATGTTCAGTGTTGTAAACTATGACAATTTTTGTAGTTGTTAAATGTTTTAAGTGTGTTGCAAAGTTCTAAAATTGTTTTAAGTTTGTTGCAAAGTTCTAAAATTGTTAAGTATTTTATCATGATGTATTCTTGTTCGTGTTAAACAAAAAAATATGATATTGTCTTTATATGATATGAAAGTGTATTGTGTGATAACAGGGATCATGTCCTTGAGACATACATGTGGTAACTCAAAGGTTTGGTATTAATAGACCCTGATAATTACCACTCTGCCTTTCATACTTTCTCATAGTTGAATGCAGTGAAAAATATTTGTTTGTATACAGTTGTTGTTGGTTTACAAATCTTTGAATTCCTGATATCTTATTGGATTTTGAGTTTCAATATGACCAAGGACCTTAAGCACTTAAATATGATTAATGCAAATTTTATCCACATTATTTCATACCTGTTTTAGAAACAAGGTATTTGGTTTTACCCCTTTCAAGATCTAACCTGGAATCAATTATAGACATGTCAAAGGTCATGACATTTGTAATGGATCTGTCAAAGTTCATTATTTAATGGTTAGTTACATATTTACTGGAACTTTACTGGTTTAAGATAATCTTGGATGTTTTGGATATTTTAATTGTATAGCTTAATTCATGATAATGTTAGAATGAGGGTATTAAACTGTGTAATAATTATAAATAATTCACCTACTATCTTTACCATAGGAAAGACACTATATTATTTATAATGATATGATATGATATGATATACATAGGGGATCCACCCCTTGGAACTACTGAAGTAGTGATCCTAATATAATGTTTTAGACTCAGTTTTAGAATCTTGCATAGTGCACAGGGAACACAAATTAAAATATGAACTTAATTAAATTTGAGTCATTCCGTGTCAATTCAAAAATATTTCTGAAAATCTTTCCACCTCACCATCTCAGATTTGCCTTAAAAAATTCTGAGGCAAAGCTACATTAGTTTATAGGAGGTGTGCAAAATTTAAGATCAATATATTTTCTCGTTTTGACTAGAAAAATCATAGAAGAGTTTAAGATTTAGCCATTTTTTTGCACTCATTTTGGCAATGTCATATGAAATGCAGTTTTTAAATTATTATATCTTAAAAACTATTCAAGTTAAGACCTCTAAAATGGATATGCTTTAGATTTGGCCTCATTACTTTTGCCAGACAAACTTTGAGAGGTACAGGTTGAATTTCCATAATATTCTGTCTGCTTGAAATAGCTTTTTCATTTTGGTCGTTTATGAGAAACACCATTTTTGAATGGCTATACCAAGAACAATATTTCATGTAGAAGGCTGAAATTTTAAAAATGAGTTCTTCTATATGGGTTTTATTAGTACCATGAATGAAATATGGTTTACAAATGCAGTTTCAAAGAAAATATTTTGATAATGTCATATGAAATGCAGTTTTTAAATTATTATATCTTAAAAACTATTCAAGTTAAGACCTCTAAAATGAATATGCTTTAGATTTGGCCTCATTACTTTTGCCAGACAAACTTTGAGAGGTACAGGTTGAAGTTCCATAATATTCTGTCTGCTTGAAATAGCTTTTTCATTTTGGTCGTTTTTGAGAAACACCATTTTTGAATGGCTATACCAAGAACAATATTTGAATGAAATATGGTTTACAAATGCAGTTTCAAAGAAAATGGGATACAAAATTCTGAAAAAAAACACAATTTTCATTAAATTCAATGTCAAATTGTCAATGTATGACAACATGCACCAACCTGGAACCTAAATCATTTTAAAGATAATATTTATGCATATCCAATACCTAAACTTGTACATTCCAGTAAATCCTATATATATGTATATATGTTTGATACAAATGTCTGCACTGATTGACACTGCTTGAAAGAAACATACATGTATGTTTCTTCAAAGCAGTCTGAACAAATGCTGAATGAATGAATGAATGCAGGTCAGTGCTGAAGCTCAGAGAATGGGACCAACATTTAGCTACAGTGGAATCCCTGTTATGCTCACCCTTAGTAATCATATCATATCATATCATATCATATCATATCATATCATATCATATCATATACAGAGAAGACTCCACCCCTTGGAACCACTGAAGTAGTGATCTTAATATCATGATTTAGGCTCAGTTTTAGAATCTTGCATAGTGCACAGGGAACAAAAATTAAAATATGAACTTAATTATTCCCTTTGGTCTTTAATCAGCCCTAGGCTAAACTTCTGATCAATTATATTATATATGCTACCTGAATTATTTTAATATAAATTTTTCAAGAGAATGGTGTAAATACTGCACACCTCTCAAAAATATCAATCAGGAACTAGAGAGCTCTGTAGTTCTTGATTCTTGTCATTATATGCACAGAACCAAACAGTTGGTTTTTATTTCTTAAATCTTGGATATACTGAGCTATACTGTAACAGAAAACTTCCTTCTTTCATTTATCAGTATGTATATGAATTGCAAACCATTTAGCTTTGTCTTTGACATGCAAATATCATAAATGACAAATAAACTTACCTTCCAGTACATGAACTCTTAAACTTGCATTAAATCTCAAAATTTCTAATATGATATCCTTTATGTTTGATGTACACAACCACCTACACTGATGGAAACACACACACAGTCTAATAAGAATGCAGGTCCCTGCAGCTGACACATATTTTAACTACAGTGGAACCCCAGTTATGTTTTCACTCTAGGTAATCACTGAAATGGTTTGAAGTGGACTTATTATCATGGAGGTCGTAATTCCGGGATATTTTTACATCATGGTTATAGTTTTGCAAAGGGGTCTTAATATTGAGGGGATTTTATTATTGGATATTCTTACATGAAAGGTTTCACTGTAAATCCCTCAGCTATCTAGAAATCTTCACCCTTCCTTTCTAGGGGGGCTATGTCACATGGTATCAATTTCTCAAGAAGGGGTTTTGCTCCTTTGATATGAAAATAACAGTAAATGAGAGAAATTTGGTCAAACCTTTTAGTAAACCTCATAATTGATATATATGCACACTACTATATTAACTAACAAATGATAGCACACTTTGACAAGATGCACATATCTTATGATAATAACATAGTTATTCTAGGATATTTTTACTTTTATTCACAGTTTTGAAATATTGTAAATCTAATGATCTTAATATCACACTTAATAGCAGGAATACACCCTTCAAGCTCTCTTAAGTTCAATTTCCAATCAGTTGTAATAAATATCATTTAAGTGAACATTAATTGTTTAAAAGAATGGGGTAAAAGTGTCACCCAAGGGGCTGCTTCTTGAGGGGTAGAAAAGTCTACCCTTTTCCCTTTCAACCCTCTATTTGAGTGACAGGGAGATGCCCGAAGGTCAGGGGTTAAGTTAAAGGTCATGTCAAACTGTCAAAATTTTTGAACTTTTTGATCTCTATATATTTCTACATATTTTCTACATTTTTGGAATGCTCAACACAACACGAAACGAAAAAAGCCCGTCTTTCTAGGTAACATTAACGACACACAACCCTACTACTAGAATTGCTAAGGAAAGTGCCTCTGAAACAAAAGAAGAAAACTAAACACTCACCTGAAGTTATTTTCTTGTGAATTCATTTTCTGAAATTCATATCAACCAATTAATATAGCTTCTACAAGAGTGATGAACAACTAGCGCAACAGACGCACCCCAGGCTATCGCAATACCCTTCTCCCATTTTTCCAGCCAGTAAAAATCCAGACAAAAATCGAATAATTTGAAAGTGTATAAAAATGTTAGTTTATGCTGTGAAGTTAATTAATTTTTGATATATTTATTTTATTCAGCTCCAGAGAAACACTCAAGTTTAATCAAAACTGAAAATTGCTCAACTGTGATCATCACCATACAGCAATGAAACTTTTTGTAGCTCTCGTGAGTAAAGTGAAATGATCAACAAGTTATTGAAGTGTGATTAGGTGTTAGCAACAGAGAAACAATTCCTTAGTGTTTGTTTCGCATAATGCAAGTACTAATGACATAATGCATTTCAGTAATCTAAATTCTCTGGTATGTAAATTCTAAGAACATACTGATGCATGCATTGTATATTTGATAATCTGTTTAAGTTATTTTATATTTATAAATATACTGTTATGTATGTCCAGAGTAGTGTACCATTGTATTTCAAAGTGTATTAACATATAATTGACTATACAACCAATAAATAATTGTGTGACAAATATTGTGTTTTTAATTTTATCAAATTTACTAAAATGAATGTATATCCAACTTAAATATAACATTGTTTGTCAAAAGGTGTCCAAATTTATAATACCTCATTTCGCTCCTGCTCCAACTGGACCAGCTTCTCCAGGAGCATGTTGGTTTTTTGCTGCTCAAGCAGCATTTTTTTTAGCAACATCTATTGATAAAGATGATTACAAATCAGAAAAGAGGGTCCAAAAAAATATTATAACTGCAAATGGAAAAACTAAAGTTATGGTACATATTAGGTTATAAATCAATCATATAAGAAAAACATTACTGTGTGCTCTGTGGCCACTGCAGGCTGCATTTGAACTGCTTCGCTACAATGAACACAATTTTCAATAATTTCTTTATTATGAAATAACAAAATAAACCAATGCTAACCACTGCTAATTTGTTTTTATGTAAAGCTACTACTTAGATAGCATTTTTTTACGATTACGAAATCAAAATGTCACAATTACTATACCTTGGTGTAGGTGCTGCTGCTCTTGCTGCTCTTGCTGGCTTGGCTGGCTTGGCTGGCTTGGCTGGCTTGGCTGGCTTGGCTGGCTTGGCTGGCTTGGCTGGCTTGGCTGGCTGGGCTGGCTGTGCTGGCTGTGCTGGCTGTGCAGCTGGCTTGGCTGGCTGGGCTGGCTGGGCTGGCTGGGCTGGCTGGGCTGGCATTGACAATTGCACAGCTGCTTTGCTACAATACACAAAATATATCTTATGTTATATTTGTTTTATATTGGTAATAATTTTTTTCTTTTCTTTCTTTCTTTTGTTTGCACCCTTTTTAAGCCTCTTGTATAAATACAGGTCACATATAAGCCTGTGTGGGCTGGGGGCATATTAAAGCCTTAATAAATCTGTATATGAAAATATCATGTCTATGTGACTGAAATAAATGAATTAATCAAACAATCAATTAAATATCTGTTAAAATGTGCAGTAGTGGTCAAAACGATTATAATATCTCATTGAAAGAAAATATTACTATGCTAATTGCATAAACTTGCGAACTGCAAATTGCAAACTGTATCAAATAGACTGTATAGTATGTCACAAAAAGTGGCTTGCTTGACAAGTCATAGGCACTGCACAATCTTATAGTTTTTGAATTTAAAAATGTTAAAATGTTAAAAAGGGCAAAATTTGTACATTTAACCCCAATTCTCACTATGACAATGACCTCTGACCTTAAAGGTCACATAACCAACATAAAGCATGTAGTTAAAAGATTTGATTAGGTAACTTGGATAGAGTCTGTCAGTGCCAGTGGTAAAGAAATATAAAGAAATATAACATTTCCTGAAAACCTGGGTTCGTTGCTATGGTAACAGTTTTTAAACTATGTTGCCATGGGAAAAAATGGCATCTCCCGTAGCTTGATAGAGCTATTTCTGAGGATTCCGAAAACTATAAGCTTGTGCTATAAGTATGACTTGTCAAGCAAATGACATAGTAGCGTATACTAGTATCTATTCGCACTGTTCATGAGGAGTTTTCGGGAACAAAGTCATATATTAAGAAATATCACAATACCTTGTTGAAGGAACTGCATCCTCGGGCAAAAGTTCTCTATGAACTATTTCTGAGCAATAAACGAATGAAACACTTTAAAATATCTTGTGACAGAACATGCCAGATATAATTTAAATTAGAATGATTGTAGAATATTAATTATTTTCCTATAAGTATCCAGCATTGTTTTAACAATATTTTAATAATTTGTCAAATAAATACAAACCTCTATTAGTTGCCCCTCCATCAATACCTGCAATATATAAATGACATTATTATAGGCAAAAACTGAGCAGACTGCATCAAAAAAAAAAATTCACAAAACACCACAGATCATTCATGGTAGAGTATGAAATTATACAATAAATATGTTCAGAGGAACTTGAACAAACAATTTCTCTTTTTCACTGACTAACAATAGTCATATAATTCTAATGTTTCCTTGCCTGGTTTCCTAATTTACTCACTAATTATCTCTGTCCCCATGTTCCCTAGACATTTGGCATGACATTTTAATATATTTACCAAAAATAGCGGTGGGCCCAAGCATGATGGCCACCCTCCTCTCTTCCTCATTTAGAGGTAATCCCTGGGCTGTCTGTAAAATAGTAAAGTGGTCAATATTAAAGCTAAAAAATATAAGAATAAAGTAATACATAAAAAAATGTGAATATATTTGTTTTTTAGTTTAACAGGTATTAACTTCATTCATTATCAATAAATAATTTCTGACTTTGAATCAAATTAAAAATTCATTAACCAACACAACTTAATAGCTTAAGTAAAGTTTAACTACTCAATAGATTTAGACACAGGCCTAAGCTTATCTTATCAACACACCTTTTGTTTTGTGGCACTGAACCACGTTTCTTTTTTCGGCGGGTGACCCGTGAAAGCCGGCGGGTGACCCGTGAAAGCCGGCGGGTGGCCCGTAGAACCCGGCGAATTATCCGGCCCTAATTTCACCCCGGCGGCTTGTTGAGGGGTTCTACGGGTAACCCGGCGGCTTTCACGGGTAACCCGACGGCTTTCACGGGTAACCCGCCGGCTTTTTGCTACCAGCGTCAGCGTAGGCAGGGAGGGGGGTTGTATATACTTTAAAAGGTTGCTGCTCCCCTAATATTAGTCCGATTTTCCTCAAATAAAGACTGAATGGCAGTATAGCTCATACTGATTCCATACGTATTTTCGGATTAAAAAAAACCCGCATATTAAGCGAGATATTTGTCTGAGAAGGCAGTTGTCTTGCGGTGGCTGCTGCTCCATTTATATTATTCCGATTTTCGTCAAATCAGGACTGAATTGTAGTTTAAATCATACTGATTCCATACGTGTTTTCGGATTGAAAATAGACCAAATATTAAGCGAGATATTCATCTGAGAAGGTAGCTAAGTTGGCGGAGTCTAACAGTGGTGCTCTCGCAGACGTCCGCGCCCTGACTGTATCAACGCAGGAAGGGCTGAGCGCTTCTTTAAAATGCTGCTGCTCCCCTAATATCAGTCCGATTTTCGTAAAATTAAAACTGTATTGTAGCATAGTTCATACTGATTCCATCATGTTTTCGGATTGAAATAGACCAAATATTAAGCGAGATATTCATCTGAGAATGCAGTTCTCTGGCGGTGGCCAGGTGCTCTGTGTATGGTCATGACTTGAATGGTGTGGTCAACATTTTTGACCATGATATATATACATTGTTTGGATGAGCTTTATTGCAATTCATTTCTACTCATTCTGCCAACTGCCATGACCGTTATGTCAATTGCTATTAGCATTTTGAATGATACAAAGAATGGGTGTAGAGAATACAGCAAATGCTCAATACATGTGTCAATTGCCTAATTGCCTAAATTGGGGTTCTTTGACCTGTCATTTCATAGTTTGTTCAAAGATGACACAGTAATATGACATTGTCTTGATTGTCATTCACAATTACAAAAAGATGTAATTGCTTTCATTCATTAAAAACAATGTATTCTATTGTAATTACCAGGCAATGATTATATTTGTATATTGGTATTTTTTTTATACATGTGAACATTCTTATCTTTTTGTGTTAATTTGATTGTGATAATAAATTATTATTTTGATCAGTATTTGTGTATATTTTTGTAAAATTTAAATCTAATATTGATATTGTAATTAGTATTTGTGATTTGATCTGTGATTTTATTTGCTATCTTTTATGTACTTATATGGACCAAATATTAAGCTAGATATTCTATATTATATAATAAGCATATAAATCTATCTGTCTCTCTAAACTATCTGTCTATCTACATATCTGATTTTCGTGAAATAAAGACTGAATTATTCAGGGAAATGTGTAGAATTTATATAATAGTTAAAGGTGTTTACTGTGATAATTTACTATTCGTTATAATCTGAGCTCGCCAGTAGTGATTCCGGCCCTGAAACTCATTAATTTAATGTCCGTAGGCAGTGTAGGCACCTCCCCCCCCCCCCTACGCTCCCTGCCTACGCAACGAGTGTGCATTCTGCACATAGGCGTTTTAGTTCCACCGCAGAAGCGACCGGATCGCCATCTGGACAAAAACGAGAGCAAAAATGGCGTTTTTTCTTCAGAAGTTGCAGACAGCCAGCAGAAGATTGAGGTGCGCATCTTAAAACATAGCTAAACATGATAACCTTTCAGAATGATGGCTTTTAATTTAACAAAACAACATTGTGCTATCAAAATACACGCTACTATCAATGTCGACAAGTCTACTACGTCCGTTATAAGACTCCTAACAAATTTCACCGACTTCTCTGAACATTTCTTTGAAAATGTCAACACTCACCTTGCTTTTTTTGTTGCCTTGGGCTTCGTCTGCTGACATGTTGATGTTGATGTTGACAACAGGAAGTTGTCGGTGTCACAGAAATATACATCTCAACAAAAAAGTTGAGAGCTTTTAAAAACTTAAGAGGAATCTTGAAAACTTAGGAGGAAATACTTTAGGAGAAGTTTAGTGAAACGTTCAGTAAGAGTTCTCCTATGTCTGAGAGGAGTGAATATCTGAGAGGAATCCATATCATCTTAAGAGAAATCTTAGGAGAATCTTAGTGAAACGCCCCCCTGGCCCCTGAGGGCAAATAACTAGCTTATCGTGATATCATATCGGCCTGTCTGTAGTAATAATACCTGAAGTTGTCTCAGAGAAACTATCAGAGATTTTAATTAGGAACTTGTCAATTAGAGTACCGTGACGGTGTGTCAAGCGTGTGGGAAAGCTTATCTTTGGAATATAACTGTGTGATAATAAATGCTCAAAGTACTTACTTATGCTAAGGTTTTCTTTAAATTTCAACTGATCCAAATTAAAATCTCCTGCTATTAACACATTTCTAAACCTCTGTAGCTGTTCAAACATCAAACTTGTTTCAGAAATGAAAGTTTCAATATTTTCAACATTGTTCCTAAGGGGTCTATATATATTGCCCAAAATTAATTTCTTTTGAAGTGATAGTATGTCAGTATTACTTGATGTAACTTCCAAAAATAAGCCATCCCACAAATCAGTGCTATCCACTGGCAATATACTATAATTAAAAGCTTTATGTAAGTAAATGGCAATGCCACCATGTGTACTGCAGTGCTTTCCCTTGCTAATAAAGTTATAGTTTTCAATTTCCAACAAGGATAAATCAGAATCATTAGACAGCCAGGTCTCGTGCAAACAAATGGCACTTATAGTAATATTATTTCTTTTATAAAAGTCCAATTATATTTTTAGTTCACTGAATTTAGCATTAATAGACTGGCAATTCAGGCTAAGCACTTTGAAAGATTGCATTTTGTCTGCCATTAACTTAATAAAACCATCATCATTATAGTAGGGAGAATGGCTAAATAATGTTGGAGTCTCATACTCATCGGAAAAATTTAAATCAGAATCACCTATTAATTCAACCAGAGAATATGAATCTGGCTGATCAAATAAATCAACAGAAGTAACCATCATAAGTTACACAAAAAAATGCAAAGCAAGACATAATTGTATAATTTGCAAATCTCATGTGACACTTAGCTCCAGAATCCCTAGTGCATGACTGATGCTTCCATGATGAGTAGTGAAGTGAATGATAAGCCATGAAACAAAATATCAAACCAAATTTCAAATGTTGGCATTCTGTACATACAACTGAAATCAAGCAAAGGTACAAAGTTAATGCATGAAAATTATGAAAGTACTGATTAGTAGACATGATTAGAAAAAAGAAAAAGAAAAATTATGACAGCAGAAGACGTGAGCTGCTGTTTATTGGATTTAAGATATTATTGGCAAATTACTTATGCTAAATATTACAGAATAAATGCCATGTTCTATGAAGTACAGTATTGACAGTGACACTACCCAGCAGAATGCATTACATTTACATAAAATGAATGTTTTCAAACGTTCACAATAAAGTTATTAGTAAATCTAGCATAATAATTATCAAGGACTCTCATTTTCAAGTGAGGATCAATCAAGGAGAGTTTATTTTAAAGAGTCACGAATCTCTTCCAGGATAGTTCCCATTAAATTGGTTCCATTCCATTTTTTTTGGTCCGTAGCTACAGGAGACGATATGTGGACACCAATTCCAAAATAAGGGTCAGGTGAACCCTCACCAATTCTCCTATCCCCAGTGTCGACCAGGAATCTAGCAGCCTCAGGATATGTCTGAAATTTGACTTCATTGACACGTTTTAAAACTCTGTAAACCCGATTTTTCCATATTTCTTTGTCAAAACCACGAATTCTTTTTCCAAATTCATGCATTTTGACAGGGTCTGACTCATTCATTATCTTCTCAGATGCCACATTATCCCCAAAGCATAGGGCCTTTGACCTCTGGAAGAACTGTTCGTTGCATCAATCACCAAATATAGTCTCATAACTTATGATAATTTCTCATGATATTCCTTAACCTTCTGGTACAAAAACTTTTAACTGGGTAGTGTATGCAACAAACATACACATCTAAACTAATTATATTTATATTTATTCTAATTTCCCCTTTGTTATGTCATTGGATGACCTTTAAAATGCAAATGATAGGAGGCCTTATACATAGAACTGAACAAGAATATTATGAATTCAGTTTTAGAAATTGTATCAGTAACATATCTAAATTATAGTATTTTCACCTTTTAAACTTCATTTTAATATTGATTTCATGCTAATTACAAAATAATAAAAATCAGAAAAAAATGCTAAAAATTGTGTTAAATTGTGTTTTCGGAGAATAACTCTACCATTAATGCACTAAACCTAACAAAATTGTATATGTTATTACTCTATATAGCTTAGCTGTACATTTTGATAGTCACATTGACATATCTGAACTGTGTTTTAAAATATTAAGAGAAAAATGAAAAAAAGAAGCCAGAGCAGGACTCACACATTACTCTGCACCTACATGCATACAAAACTTAATAAGAATATAAAATAGTGTAGAGATAAATTTTAGGATAATTCTATTCAATAAGGAAAATATGAAAATTTGGACAGGTAAGTAGTCTAATAAGAGGCTAATGACTACTTCTAATTAGCTCATCAGTCATACCAGGGATCTTTTGTAGTAGGCGACAAAGCTTATAAGGAGTGTCGTCAGTCAGGACATTGAATTGGGATTGATATGTACATAGACAGTCTAAGGCTGACCAAGTGCTGTATACCAAATAATAACATTATGAAATCATTAAAAAAGGCAAATATTGGATAGTTACTCATTTATTTGTTACCGTTCATACTGATGACAATTATCACATGATATTATCCCCTCTTGCGTGTACCACCTTGTAAAAGTCCATGTCATTAAAGACTCCAGTTTAATGGCATTGCAGTCTAAAAGTCAGAGTGACTGTCCAATGTAGACTTTCAACTGAGTCTCATCTCAGCTTGAAGCAAGTCAAGCTCTCCCAGTTCCAAAGTGGGTAGAGTCCAAAGTGCAGTAAAACACAGTGTCCTGACAAATGACCATTGTGCCTTATGGTCAAGTTGATGGCTGTTTATGATTTTAATAAAATCACCTTTTGCTATACCATATAGAAATTTCCAAAGGGCAGGCAATAGCAGTAGATTCATGAAAATGGCTTGATAAAATAACACAATAACAGTTTCAATTCAATATTTCAACATTTTCACATATGCAATATCACAGTTGTCACACTGGATGTTAATTGGATAAAGCCCATTCCCTTTAATGATAAAACACGCTATACAAAAGTACACAATGACTGCATCTTCTACACATTGGTGCTGAATATCCCCAATTGAGATGAACATACTCTGATTTATTTAAATCAGCACATATATATGTAGTTATTTAAGAAATCCAAAGATGCTCACATTTCAATAGATTCGGCTAATACCCATGATCATCTTGCCCATACAGCTGGTTAAAACCAAATTTAAAAATCACACTGAGCTGATTTCATTAACACTTTTTACCATGGAGCCACAAGAATTACATGGTTTTACCCTATTTGATTGATCCTGACGTGAGGTGCAAATTTCAGCAGACCATTAGCTGACTCAATTCCATTTTTTTCTTTATAATCTCATCTGAAATAATGTATACTCTATAAACATAAACTTATTCTGTGAATAAAAGAAACCACCTGAATAACCCTAGGCACACTGGCAAACATTCACCTAACGAGTAACACTGTCAAAGAGTGAATATCACTCAATTCTTCTTCACTTTTTGCAACATGAGAATCAGCACCAATGTGAAATGCTTAAAAGGATATCAGGTTTGAACAATCTCAAGCTAGTGTTGTGGTAACAACCATTTCAGGGCATTACCCATGCAAAACATTCAAACTCTTGGTTGGAAATGTGATCAAATTTAACTCTTCAGAAGACACTTCAATCTACAATATTTTTCACTGGAAACACCGAAGGAAATCACAGCGATTTTATTAAATCGCAACAATATTTTAGAAATGGTGGTCAAAATTTACTCTTTAGAAGACACTTCATTCTACAATATTTTTCACAACATTCCAAGGAAATCACAGCGATTTTATTAAATCGCCACAATCCTTTTGAAATAGTGATCAAATTTCACTATCCAGAAGACACTTCAATCTAAAGGAATTTTTAGTCAAAGCTCCGATGGAAATCTCAGCGATTTAATTAAATCGCAACAATCTTTTTCAAATAGTGATCAAAATTAACTCTCCAGAAAACTCTTCATTCTACAATAATTTTCACTGAACACACTAAAGGAAATCACAGCGATTTTATTAAATCGCAACAATCTTTTTGAAATAGTGATCAAATTTCACTATCCAGAAGACACTTCAATCTAAAGGATTTTTCAGTAAACACTCTGATGGAAATCTCATCTTTTTTATTCTTTTCGAAATGGTGATCAAAATTAACTCTCCATAAAACTCTTCATAATACAATAATTTTCACTGATCACACCAAAGGAAATCACAGCGATTCTACTAAATCGCAACAATCTTTTTGAAATGGTGACACCAAAGGAATAACAGCGCCTTTATTAAATTGCCACTATCTTTTTGAAATGGTGATCAAATTTACCTCTCCAGAAGATACTTCAATCTAAAGGATGTTTCAGTAAACACTCCAATGGAAATCTCAGTGATTTAATTAAATCGCAACAATCTTTTTGAAATGGTGATCAAAATTAACTCTCCATAAAACCCTTCATAATACAATAATTTTCACTGAACACATCAAAGGAAATCACAGCGATTTTAATAAATCGCAATCTTTTTGAAATGGTGACACCAAAGGAATTACAGCGATTTTATTAAATCGCCACAATTTTTTTGAACACTGATTTAATTAAATCAACCT
Organism: Alitta virens; assembly: GCA_932294295.1. NCBI lineage: Eukaryota > Metazoa > Annelida > Polychaeta > Phyllodocida > Nereididae > Alitta > Alitta virens. Next base: position 39,166,423 of record OW028582.1, read on the forward strand.
ACAAGTTTGTTAAAGATTGTATACAGAAATTATAAATTCACAAACTACTGCTTGCACATGATAGTTTTGCCAATGTTATCTTTCTATTGCTTACTGCAGACTGATTTAATTAAATCAACCAACAAACTAAGGACGCTCCTATGCAGTTTTTGCCAACTGAATATACACAACTTCAAAACAAATGTTTTGGTTTGATTTACTAAAAACAGGGGACAACACATAAGCCACTTGAAATTTGCGAATGTTGCCTTTCCATTACTTACTGCAGACTGATTTAACTAAATCAACCAACAAACTAAGCATGCTTGTTGACTGTTTTTGCCAACTGAATATACACAACTTTAAAAACAAGCATTTCAGTTTGTTGATTTACTAAAATCAGTCTATAACATAACTGCAATTTGAAATTTGCCAATGTTGCATTGAAGTGAGATTACAATTAATGTTCTGTCCATTGTTTATCAATTTGTTGTCTATGATAGGAAATACACAAGGACCAGACACGTGATACAAAATCAGAAATGCATAAAAATATAGAAATTGAGTAAGTTAATGAATTGTGATCAGTGAGTGGGTAATTTGGAAATCAATTAAAACCAGGTTTTTAAGTAATTGTTCAGTCACACATTGTTATGGATCAGCTGCAAATTGTGTCCACTGAGTAGAGATTAAACATGAATAGATAGGTTTTTCTTCACATGAAGGTTGCTATTAACCATGTTGAAATATCTATAGTGACATATTTTTATAATAACTGTACTAGCAAGCTAGTTAACCTGGATATTGATTGATTGATTGAATGATTGATATTTTGATTTATTGATTGATTGATTGATTGATTGATTCATTGATTCATTCATACATTCATTCATTTATTAGATACAGATAAATAACAACGCATTGATTGATTCATTGATTGACTGATTGACTGATATGATGGATAGATAGAAAGATAGATAGATAGATATTGCTAAAATAATGCTTATGACAAATCTAGCCAGAACAAAGTCATTATAGTTGACCATAAACTCAATCTAGGCAGTTGACCACACATGTTACAACTGGCTTATAAGGAATTGGAGCCAGATCTTGGTGTTCATGAATATGCATCACTTGACCTAATATAGCTGTTTGAGGGTGACTTGTTGTCAAGGGTTTGACTTGTCAGGACTGACTTGTTATACAACTCAAATACATTTCCGACAGCCCATCTAAATGTCTACAGCAAGGAATGTGATAAGTGCATGCCGCTTCCTAAGCACTCTTTAACTCAGCTCAATCAGCTCATTAAACTTTATGAGGGAATTTTCTGGAGTGAATTTTCTGTTTTTAACTCTTCATTGTTGATGCTTATACGAAGTTCATCATTTAATATTTTAATTTGATGCTTATTCTAATATTTGTTATTAATGCAAAAATTAGCCAATTAACAGGCAAATCTGGTAAGATAACTGTTAACTATAATGAATTAATTTTAACAGTTAATTAACTGTCTCATGCAGTTAAAACTGGCTGCATGGAAGTCTTAGAGTCCCTTAATTAACTTGGAATTGTTGATTTCATGACTTTCACATGTCAAAATGTCAGAACAAAAACTGTGCTATGGACATACTATAATACATCCATGCTAATACAGTGCCTATAGACACTCCTGCCTTTTTACTCAGTTGTACCCCCCCCCCTCATTTCCTTGTGGTTTAGGGTGCTACCATTGCCATGTGAAGAATATATTCTAAATGAACAAATATCAATTGTGAAATGAAATCCTCATCACAGTTTTTAAATATAAAAGATACAAATTTCCCAGGGCAGATATCACTTTCAGCCATTTGGACCTATAGCCTATCAGAATATAAAGTACAATAAATAGTGGATTCATAAAATAACAGTGCATTTTATGTATTGTGAGAGTTTAGCCACATGTGTACAATTATGCAAGAGGCCATTTGATAGTCACCAGTACAATACATCTCTTGATATTATTCTCCCCAAAGGTAAAATTAATACAGCAAGAAATTAAAAATATGCATGACCCTAAAGGTGACTGCACTGGACACTGTTGCTAGGGTGCTAACTAACTGTATGGAGGTCACACTGAACTAGGGCACACCCAGACCATCTCTACCCCCCCCCCCCTTTCCTAGTGCAGCTCCTCTGTATCAATTGAGAAATATTATAATATGTCAATACATATTGCATCATAGCATGGAGTCAATGCATGACTTCCTAATGATAGATATAATTCTAATTTGTTAACAACATTCATTTAAAATTTCCATGCATTTTGCATTTCTATATCTCAAAGCCAATGCTATTTACTAACAACATTATGGCAAGTTAAACTGTTCTATCTAAAACTATTGACCAATTTATTTGCTGCCATCATTTTCAAAAATTCTTGATGATAGGATATTGCAGATAACATTTATAATTTTTGTGTATTTTCAAAGATTTATGAAGGTCAATGTCAAAACAATTTTATGATTGTTCTTCAGTTCAGAATAACTTGTTGTATCTACATCAGCATAAGATTCAAGAAACCAATTCAATTGTCTACACATAAAAAAAATAAAGCCAAAACTTGCCAGTCAAAATGTCTGTCTGTCTGTTGATCTGTCTATCTACCTATCTATTTATCCATCTATCTATCTCTATCTATCTATATCTATTCATCTATCTATCTATATCTATCTATCTATCTCTCTATCTATCTATCTATCTATCCATCTATCTATATCTATCTATATATATGTATATCTATCCATATATATATACAGCATCAACCTTGAAGTGAAATATAATAAATGAACTGACAGCAAATTTACACGATGACATAATTATTTCAAGAATTATTTTAACAGATATGCTTTTGCTTGTATGTACCCTCTGGACCCCATTTCAATTGTGTAATATTTAACATTGTATCCAATGCATTATGACAGGCAGCAGCAGCAGTAGCAGTGCAAAGACTGGCTAAATAAGTCAGTACATTGCTTTTTAAGTGCTAATTGTTTTAGCATCTCCACTACAAGCATCCCTTGAGCATCAACAATGCTACATCTTGGACACTTTTTTTCATATTATGTTTCAATCAACTTATGCATTCCTTGTTCACTACAATTTACCAGGAGCATAGCCAGGAGGGTGTGAAGGCTTCTTCAGAACATGCTTCCCCCCCCCCCTCAAAGGACCAAATGCCATAATAAAAATTATTGAACAAAATTACAAAAACCAACTTCATGGCCTGAAAAAATTCCATGAAAATACAGAAGGGTTCTTCCATGTCAAATTAACCAATGGTCCAAGCATGACCCTCTCAGATTTATTTCATGTTTTGCACACTTAAATACCACCATATGAGATCACCAACAATTTCAGTTATGATCCCTTTAGAAAATCAATCAAAAACCAGATTTAGAGTCATTTTTGGATGAGCACATTTTAGCTATATTTCCTAAATGGTAAGAAACCCAGAGCTAGAATTGCTGTTGTTAATTCTTAGAAATTATAAAGGTCTATCAAAAGCCAAAGAGTCTTATATTGTGGTAAGTGGTTTTACTGAAATTGTCTAAGTTTAGTAATTTATTGAATCAAAGTTGATATTTTGAACCTTTGCCATATAGCTTTAGAACTACATAATTTTTATCCTGTGCATCTCAACACTATGCAGATAATCTGTTCATTTTTGAGTTATATATCAGTGAATTTTTCAAAATCGAAATTTTGATATTCTCAGGGTCTAATATAACCATGTGGGCATGGAGTCACTAGAGACTCCATGATGTGGGATAGGTGGTATAGTAATAAAATAGACCTCACTTAAAACCCCTTAAGGTTACATACTTCAGTGGGGTGCAAATTAAGAAGGGGGAGGGGGTAGCAGAGAAACAATTTAAATAGTACACAGTATATTGAACAGTTGTACTTGGATATCCAATTCAACTGTATATATTTTGCCACCATTGAACATTCAACACTGCTAACAGTGCTAAGGCACCCGCACAAAAAAAAAAAAAAAGTAATTTTCAATCTATTTGCAGAATACCTTTATTACCTAAAACATTTGATGTCTAAAATTTATTTTTTATTTTACACCAGTCAGACAGTCTGTAAATCAAGCAATAGTTCTTGCTAAGGAAGTTTCCTATAGCTGACTGAATTATCTTTTTTTTTTCAAAGCTTAACCAATTAATTTATCAGTTGTATACAGACAGTGGATGACAGGCAACCCATCATAGTCAATCAATCCATCAATCAATCAATTCCAGCTAGAATGGGGCGTAGTATTTTGTGAATTCTTCATGTCAGCAAAATTCATTCATTCACTCAGTAACTACTAAATGTAGGATTATTCATTATGTTCATTTAAATCTTCAGTGGTTATGTATATATCTTAACTTATCAATTTCAGCATTTTGCATTGATTTTATCCATATACAGGATGTCTAATAGCCTGTCTATGTCCAGTCTTTGTCTGAATCTAGCATCCGTAGACTATGAACTGCATGTCATTGTTGATTGCTTTGCCTATTTCTATATAAAATATATTTCCAACAAATACATTTTTTTTCACTTACTTGAGTGTCTTTGGTCACCACTAATCCCTAGGATTTAGAGCTAGCAGTCATCAAAAGGTAAATCCATGTGTATGTTATTTACAAAGAAACTGCAACTCAGTCCATCAACTTATAATGTGATAGCAGCTGAGGACTGAGTGCAAACTGACCTGGAAATGGGGGCAGTGAAGACACTAATTTGGCCAACATTAACCCCACCCCCCCTCCCAGCCCCTTTATCTTTTCCTTGACATAGAAGTCCTATACCCCTATTTGCTTATACTGCAAGGGTAGTTTTTAACAATATAATATCTGGGTGGCTATAATTAAATATCTGGGTGGCTAAAGTATAATTTGCAATATATCGGTATAGCCACTATACAAATTATACTTTAATAGAACTTCCATAATTATTGTGCTTTTAGTATTATTAACATTTTTCTTCAATTAGTAATCAGGCTGCCATTCAATTCTTTATTAATCAAACAGTTAATCAAATACTGTATATTAGTTAAAAGTTTATTGTCAGAAAAATGTTTGCCACAAATCCTTGGGAGTCAAGGGGGAGGGGAATTACTGCCCCTTCTTGAGACATTAACATTATAAATGGCCTTGAAAACAAATCCTTGCTACGCAACTGATTGCACCTGGCACCTAGATGGATCAAAAGGTGTCAATTAAACTTGTAATTTTGCAAGATTCAATTGAATACATAGAAACTGTTAATTCGAAATATAACATACTTTTTCACATCTGATCTTTCAAATAGTGTACAACAAGTAGGGATTCTATTTAAGAAAAAAACCTTTTTAAAAGAGAGAAAAGCAACAGCAAAGCAAGTGTTGCTGATCAGAAATAGCATAGGAAACAAATCATGTTGCTTTGACATACAAACTTTGGTGACTTCTACATGTCAGAGAATTCATTTATTGCTCACTTCTTATTTCCATTTATTGAACTTTTAGTTAATTATAAATTGAAAGGTTTCTTACCAACTTAATGATGAAAGGTCGGGTGAATTCATTAATCATGACCTTTGTTCTAATTTTAACATTTAATTATTCATTTACTAAACTGAGCAATTTTCTAACTATACACTATAGTGACTCAGTGCTTCTTGGGTTGCTTTCATTTTTTCGATCAAGAGCTTATTGATTTTATAGCGTCATGTTCAGTAGATCCAGAGATATGAAAAATGACAACGAAACTAAGAAAAGTGTATTGAACCTACTTTTCTCTGCAAAAGATATGATATATCCATCCAAGATTCTGCACAGCCGGGCTGGTATTAAATTGATGGCTTGTTTTTCTATATTTTCTTGAAAGTACTTAATTAAATTCAATGATTTAATTGATATATAGACAATTAACTCAATATACGAAAACCTAAAAATCACACCCCCTTTATTTTAATACCAGTTTCCTTACATCAAGTACCTACATTTTCCTTATCATTGCTAATGGCAAACATTCCCTAAACTAGTCTAACTTACTTAACTTATTTATTTGCATACACATATTTGACTGATTGACTGAGTGATTGACTGACAAACTGGTTGACTGACATACTGGTTGACTGACTGACTGGTTGATTGACTGACTGGTCGACTGACTGGTCGACTGACTGGTCGACTGACTGGTCGACTGACTGGTTAACCGATTGATTGACTGACTGGTTAACCGACTTGTTGAGTGACTGGTTGACCTACTGACTGCTTGCCTGACTGTTTTATGGACTGACTGACTGGTTGACTGACAGATTTGGTGACTGACTGGTTGATTAACTGACTGGTTGATTGACTGACTGGTTGACTGAATGGTTAACTGACTGGTTGACTGACTGGTTGACGTGCTGTTTGACTGATTGTTTGACTGATTGACTGGTTGACTGACTTGTTGACTGACTGTTTGACTGACTGACTGGTTGACTGACAGACTTGGTGACTGACTGACTGGTTGATGTGCTGACTGGTTGAATGACTGACTGACTGACTGACTGGTTGACTGACTGGTTGATTAACTGACTGGTTAACCGTCTGTTTGACTGACTGACTGGTTGACTGACTGTTTGATTGACTGACTGACTGGTTGACTGACAAATTTGGTGACTGACTGACTGGTTGATTAACTGACTGGTTGATTGACTGACTGGTTGACTGAATGGTTAACTGACTGTTTGACTGACTGACTGGCTGATTGACTGACTGGTCCACTGACTGGTTGACCTACTGGTTGACTGACTTGTTGACTGACTGACTGGTTGACTGACTGACTAGTTGACTGACTAACTGGTTGATTAACTGACTGGTTGATTACTGGATGGCTGACTGATTGACTGGCTGACTGGTTAACAGATTGGTTGTCAGTCATGTCGACTGAGTCTGTTTGACATTGGGTCAACTTTTGGGTTTGATACAGAATTGCTTATTTTATTAAGACACTTTTCCATAAAATTCTTGTGTAGTACTTCTTTAATTAGGTTTTGTACAGTCCATAGGTAACTTGTTCATTTGGGATGTGTTTCACCAGTTCTTTTTTCCTGCATTATGCAGGTCTAACATTGTAGACTTGTCTGACTGGGTGAGTGTTGCCGAGATTTAGAATTTCTTTCATTGTACCAGCCCTCAGATGCATATTCTATGATTGGGCTTATCTGAGTGACAAACATTTTCATAGTTTAATTGGTTGTACATGTCCTATCGCGGACTTCATATATGAATTGGGAGAATAAAGAGTGTTTCTTGCTTTTTCCAATAAGTTACTTTTTTTTTCTTTTTGAGCATATTCTCATCGGTTGAAAAAACGGTCCCCAGATATTTACATTATTTGCTCACTTCAATGATGCTATCATCAAACTTGAAATGATGTTTCCCCTTTTCCAAATAGTAAGACATTAGTTTTACTAAGGCTAACAATAAGGTGCCACCTCTTAAAGTATTCATAGAGGCCAACAATTAATTTTTTAAGTCCTGCAGCTGATTCAGAGCACAGAATTATGTCATCTGCATATATGACATATTGACATATGTTATGATTTCGTTACCCATGGCTACCCCAAACTTGTTAGAAATTCTTTGAAAATACGCTCAACATTTTAAAAAGTTAAAAAGTTTGGGTATGGCCCTGGCTTTGATTACACCAAAATGGCATGCTGCATATGACTAACAACATCATTTGGATAATCCCAAATAAACAGACATACAGACAGAGACAGACAGACACAGACAGATACAGACAGACACAGACAGACAGAGAGATAGACAGAGACATATAGACAGATATAGACAGATTTAGATAGATAGATAGATAGATAGACAGATATAGATAAATAGAGATAGACAGATATATAGACAGATAGGCATATAGATAGATGGATTAGATAGATAGAAAGATAGAAAGATAGAAGAAAGATAGAAAGATAGAGAGGGTGATAGATAGATAGATAGATGGATAGATGGATGGATGGATGGATGGGTGGATGGATGGATGGATGGATGGATGGATAGAAAGATAGAAAGATAAAAAGATCGAGAGGGTGATAGATAGATAGATGGATAGATGGATGGACAGATGGATGGATGGATAGATGGATAGATAGAAGGATTGATGGATGGATTGATGGATTGATGGATGGATGGATAGATAGATAGATGGATAAATGAATAGATAGATTAAAAACCTGGTTAAACATGTATACATTGGCCCAGCCCACTTGGGCTTCCTTGCATTTAGTTTTCATACATGCAAAAGATGCTGTCATAAACTTCATTAACAAAGTTACAAAATATGTTAATAATAGACTTTTGGAAACAATATTTCTATCTATCATTTATGCAAAATTTTGAACATTTTGAAAAATCGAGAAATATTTCAGAAATTATTACGAATATCATTAAAAGTATTACCATAAAATAGATAATGAGATTAAACTTCTACAACTTTTATATTACATTCTTTCTTCCACTCTAACATTAATCCATCTGCCTGTCTCAATTGCTAATGAAAAAAAAATAATAAAAAAATGTATATAACTAAAATGAAATAAGCTGGAGATGACTCAATTCAACATTACAATAAATCTGCATCACTTGTAGATGGGAACAGTGTAACATATATCAGTATTTATCACATTCCTTGTGGTTGATATTCTTCAGTGCCAAATGGGGTGAAAGGGCGACTCTCACCCTAGCACAGTACACAAAACCACAGACTGCTGGAATATACCCAGTCAGGTTGCTTTTAGAATTCATTTTATTAAACATCTGACAGACATTGCAATCTGAATTTTAAAACACTGTACATATTTTTTTACAATGTTCAATATGTTAACCTGCTTAGATATTTGCTGGGCAAAACAGGTATGTCAGTAGTATCATGTTGTTTTTGATATTTTAAAAGGTACCAGTGTTATTCAGAACAAGTGGAAACAATTAAAGTGAGTTTGCTAGACTAATGATTAGCAAGTTAGTAAGCCAGGAGTCACAGTACACTGTAAGTGTTGTGGCCACTGACCTATATCACTGACCAATATAGGTCAGTGGTTGTGGCCCAGTATCAGTGGCACAATTAGTAACTGCCAGAGTGGACCCCATTTTTATGGTCACAGGTCATTCCCAGCATCCTTGGTAATGGACTGGTTTTGGCGGGATTCTTTGAATGCATAACAAGCAAGGAAATGTCTTAGGACAGTGTAACCATGATTCTAGGGCATTTCACCTCTAACACCAGGTAAGTTTAATTGCAAAACAGCTGCTGATATTTAACTCCTTTAGTAGGATTAGTCTCGAGTATTTAATTATGACCTTAACTATGGTGAATCATATTGTTTTTGTTAAAATTATTATTATGATTCACCATCACTATGGTGAATCATATTGTTTTTGTTAAAATTATTATGATTCACCATCACTATGGTGAATCATATTGTTTTTGTTAAAATTATTATTATTGTTATTCTTTTCCACCAAATTTTGATCCTAGCGCGACAAAATTTGGTGGGTAGGTGGACCTTATTTAGTACTACAATTCTGTAGAACCAAAATGTCTATCTGTCTATCTCTGTCTGTCTGTCTAGCTGTCTGTCTTTCTGTCTATTTGTCACCATGCTAAAGAAGTAGAAATTATAATATAATAATATGATTTGACATTTTTGAATTTTAAAATATCTGAGATGTCAGTTATTAACCAGTGCATATTATATTTATGATATAATTGATGGTGTCAAAATCAAACATAAGATACATGGCCATTTTCAAAGGTGTCACATAATGCCACATCAGAAGGAAGTGGAACCATTTATTGTCTCACAGACTCCCACTGCTACTTTCCTGTTGTACCCCCATTATCCCCCCCCCTCCACTTCTTACTCTCTTGCTATTTTATACATTCATGATACATTAAACTTAAAATATAACATAACCTTCCAAGTGAGTCCAGCCAACTAAATAGGTTCTTATTTTTCTTTGAAGAGCTGCAGACTATAGATTTATCAATAAGTGTACTAAAAAGACGGGAAAGTACAATGAATGGCATATGGTATGATACAAAATTTCTACAGCTGATTTAAATAAATCACTAAAGTAAAACACGCCCTTCCATGTGAATGCAGACAACTAAATGTGTTATATTTTTATCTTTGCAAAGCTGTTGAGTTCCGATTTGTCAAATTGCAATTAAAGGATAGGAAATTCCTCAGTTGATTTAAATAAATCACATTTAAATGACACATGATCTCCTATGTGAATGCAGCCAAGTGCTTTTTTGTCTGATAAAGCAGCAGACTTGGATTTCATTAATAAAATAGGAAAATTGCTATAAAAAACCTGTCATAAGATCAAATTTTGATAGATAAAACATAATATGACATTCCAATTCAATGCAGACGACAATCATTGTATTATTATATTTGAAAGCTGCAGACTTCAGATTCATCAATAAGTGCATAAAAATATAGCAAATAACCAACAGAATGAAAAGGTTGAGTATATTCATTAGAGTTCCAGTTGGTAAAAACAACATATGGGCATGCTTCGTTTGTTGGTTGATTTTATTAATTCAGACTGCAGTAAGCAATGAAAAAGTAACAATGGCAAATCTCTAATGAGCTAGCAGTAGTTGTGTTATAGACTGATTTTAGTAAATCAACAAACCGAAATGCTTGCTATGAAGTTGGATATATTCTGTGGGCAAGAACAGCATATGAGCGTGCTTAACTTGTTGGTTGATTTAATTAAATCAGTCTGCAGTAAGCAAAAGAAAAGTAACATTGGCAAATCTCACATGAGCAAACAGTAGTTGTGTGTTAGACTGATTTTAGTAAATCAACAAACTGAAAAGCTTGTTTTTAAAGTTGTGTATATTCATTTGGCAAAAACAGTCTATAAGCATTAGTTTATTGGTTAAATTAAATCAGTTTGCAGTAAGTAATGGAAAGGCAGCATTCGCAAATTTCAAGTGGCTTATGTGTTGTCCCCTGTTTTTAGTAAATCAAACCAAAACATTTGTTTTGAAGTTGTGTATATTCAGTTGGCAAAAATGGCATTTGAGCGTGCTTAATTTGCTGGTTGATTTAATTAAATCAGTCGGCAGTAAGCAATAGAAAGATAACGCTAACATGTGCAAGCAGTAGTTAGTGAATTAACAAACCGAAATGTTTGTTTGGAAAATGTCTGAATTCATACTCTAACAAACTTGTTGGTTGATTTAATTAAATCAGTTTTCAAAGAGATTGTTGATTTAATAAAATCGCTGTGATTTCCATCCGGGTGTTTTGTGAAAAATATTGTAAATTGAAGTGTCTTCTGAAGAGTAGATTTAGATCACCATTTCAAAACAATTGTTGCGATTTAATAAAATCTCAGTGATTTCCTTTGGTGTGTTCAGTGAAAATTATTGTATTATAAAGAGTTTTCTGGAGAGTTTATTTTGACCACCATTTCAAAAAGATTGTTGCGATTTAATAAAATCACTGTGATTTCCTTTAGTGAAAATTATTGTAGAATGAAGAGTTTTATGGAGAGTTAATTTTGATCACCATTTCAAAAAGATTGTTGCAATTTAATAAAATCGCTGTGATTTCCTTTGGTGTGTTCAGTGAAAATTATTGTATTATGAAGAGTTTTATGGAGAGTTAATTTTGATCACCATTTCAAAAAGATTGTTGCGATTTAATTAAATCGCTGAGATTTCTATCAGAGTTTTGACTAAAAATTCCTTTAGATTGAAGTGTCTTCTGGAGAGTGAAATTTGATCACTATTTCAAAAAGATTGTGGCGATTTATTAAAATCGCTGTGATTTCCTTGGAATGATGTGAAAAATATTGTAGAATGAAGTGTCTTCTAAAGAGTAAATTTTGACCACCATTTCTAAAATATTGTTGCGATTTAATAAAATCGCTGTGATTTCCTTTGGTGTTTCCAGTGAAAAATATTGTAGATTGAAGTGTCTTCTGAAGAGTTTAATTTGATCACATTTTCAACCAAGAGTTTGAATGTTTTGCATGGGTAATGCCCTGAAACGGTCGTTACCACAACACTAGCTTGAGATTGTTCAAACCTGATATCCTTTTAAGCATTTCACATAGGTGCTGATTCTCATTTTGCAAAAAGTGAAGAAGAATTGAGTGATATTCACTCTTTGACAGTGTTACTCGTTAGGTGAATGTTTGCCAGTGTGCCTAGGGTTATTCAGGTGGTTTCTTTTATTCACAGAATAAGTTTATGTTTATAGAGTATACATTATTTCAGATGAGATTAAAAAGAAAAAAATGGAATTGAGTCAGCTAATGGTCTGCTGAAATTTGCACCTCACGTCAGGATCAATCAAATAGGGTAAAACCATGTAATTCTTGTGGCTCCACGGTAAAAAGTGTTAATGAAATCAGCTCAGTGTGATTTTTAAATTTGGTTTTAACCAGCTGTATGGGCAAGATGATCATGGGTATTAGCCGAATCTATTGAAATGTGAGCATCTTTGGATTTCTTAAATAACTACATATATATGTGCTGATTTAAATAAATCAGAGTATGCTCATCTCTATTGGGGACATTCAGCACCAATGTGTAGAAGATGCAGTCATTGTGTACTTTTGTATAGCACTTGTAATAGCGAAACTCATTTGGATGTGTTTTATCATTAAAGGGAATGGGCTTTATCCAATTAACATCCAGTGTGACAACTATGATATTGCATATGTGAAAATGTTGAAATATTGAATTGAAACTGTTTTTGTGTTATTTTATCAAGCCATTTTCATGAATCTACTGCTATTGCCTGCCCTTTGGAAATTTCTATATGGTATAGCAAAAGGTGATTTTATTAAAATCATAAACAGCCATCAACTTGACCATAAGGCATAATGGTCATTTGTCAGGACACTGTGTTGTAAGCACAATATATGCAGAGTCCAAAGTGTACAAGTAATAACACAAGAGTGGTTTTGCTTCCTCAGCTGGCAAGATGAAACTGATATTTGTATTGTGCACAGGGTATATGTATTAAAGGTACAATTCATGCAGTTTCCCCCCAGCAGGGCTGAGAGGGAATTATCAACCAATCACAACACAGTAAACTCCACTGCTGCTGACCATTTGCTCAATTATCATTCACATTGTGTGGGGTGAAACCTCCCCCAAACAGGGTTGCTACCAGCATCTTTGGCTGAGATCTGGCAGGGATTAGTGAAGCTAAGACAATGGAGCAAAAGTGGACCCCCTGCAGTGCTCTGCATTGTGCTGAGGCTATTTATAGCTCAAGTCACAATGGGCTATTGTGCTGAGTGTCAACTTTGGCTTGGTCAGCAGTTTTGGAGGGAAAGTTTTGGAGGGAAAGTTAGTAAGCTCCTCCCACAATTTAGGACTCAACAGTGAGGCATCTTAACAGGGCAATGCACTCACATAATACTGACAATAAATCAATATGAAGAACAAAATGAATAATACAATCTATCAATTGACAATTGGACATAAGCAATCAATCAATTAATGACTTAGTCAATCAGTTAATGATAATACAGTCAATCAATTAATAATGTAATCAATACTAATAATATAATCAATGTTCCTTGCAGCAGGCTAATTAAGTATAAGGCTAAACATGAGTAATGAGAAAATAACTGACACATGTGAGCAGAGCAGTGACTAGCACATGGAAATGATGGGAACACATAACAACTGCATTTAGGTCACACATGAGCAGAGGCCTGCATAGGGCAGGTGTAATGAAGAGCAAACAATATATTAAGCAATTGCTAGAGCAACAAAAACGCTCAAGGCAAGTGGAATGCAGAGTGCACACAATCAATGCACCTGTCATATAACTCTAACTGACATATATCCTTTGCCTAGGGCAAGTGTAATGAGGAGCATACAATCAATGCACCTGTCATATAACTCTAACTGACATATATCCTTTGCCTAGGGCAAGTGTAATGAGGGGCATACAATCAATGCACCTGTCATATAACTCTAACTGACATATATCCTTTGCCTAAGGCAAGTGTAATGAGGAGCATACAATCAATGCACCTGTCATACAACTCTAACTGACATGCATGTACATCCTTTGCCTAGGGCAAATGTAACGAGGAGTGTACAATAATGCACCTGTCATATAATTCTAACTGACATATAATAAGTGGTTGCCAGGGGCTGCACTTTACAACCTGAGTTTCCCAACACTAAATGAATGACATTGACTATTATTATTACAAATACAAAGAAAATACAGATACATACCTGAATAACAAGAGAATAAAATCCTGTGCTGCATCCTTGGTATATGTCAGTAACTCATTAATTAAATACCAATCCAATTATGCCCGAAGCATCCCCTCTACTAACTATTTCACAGGGACCCACACTGGTCAACCTGCTCTACCTAATCTAATTATGACTACATATCCTGCTTAATTTCTCTCCCCCACAAACACTTCGTGGGGTCTCTCCTTTCTATTACTCTCTTTCTTTTACTATCTCTCTCTCTTACAAACTTTCTAAACTAAAACCCCAGGGCCAGCCAGCAATTGGCCATTGCCCTGGTAACCAAGAATGCAGCCAAGGCCCTCCTCTCAGTACCCAAATAAGTTTTAGGGTAGTGTATCAAGCTGTTGCCAAGGTAACCATTGCTGCTTCTGGCTCCCTCTGGCAACAACCAGTCCACTTAAATAAATAAATACTTATGACTTATGACCTGGTGGTAGATATTATAAATATAATTGACACTATTTGGTAACTCAGGTGATACAGCATTTGACATTATTCTGAAACATATACAATATAGACACAAAATTGGGATCGTAGGATGCATCTCCTAGCATCCTACGATATCCCCCACAACACTTTGTGTTTTACCACAAAAACACAAACAATTCCTAAAACATGCACATGAAGAATATTGTCACTATTTTCCGGCAGTGCAGTGCTCAGTCATACAGATTCCCAAGCAAACTCCCTAGATGTCAGACCAGCATTGCAGATTCCAAATATCCATAATAGGTGCATTTTGTAAATCGTTGGTTGCAATGTAGAAGTTCAAAAGTTCCATATTAGGTGCATATTGTAAATCTGTTGCTTTCACTCAGTGACTCCCAATTTCAGCTCTGTCAACTGTTTTTGTAGTTTCTTGAAGAAGGGACAGAAACTTTGGAGCTTTTCTGATGATTCAAGGGTGCCCTCTTCTTGCTCGATTTCTCCATAACTTTTATTTCTGCAGCGTGGCGTGTCACAATTTTGGCATCAAGTTGTAACTTCAATTGTCTATTTCTGCAATGACTGGGTTTTGCTGCTTGTTGATGTGGTCCCCGGAGTCCCTTAGCTCTCGAATGCTGGCAGCGACAAGTTAATTTTCATTTGTGTGTCGACTGAGTCTACTGGATGAACACAGCACTCTCTTGTAGATCTGTATAGATGTTGGGATCTGCCCTTCAGGGGTAATTTGAGACTCTGTATGACTATTGCACTGTAACTCCATCAGACGTCTTCCCGATCCATTGTCCAGCAGACGGATGTTACATGATATTGTTTACAACAGACATGTCACTGATACTGTATTCATAATTATATAAAATCACAATAAATGCATAAATTTACAATCAAAACATTTGCTTTTAATACTATTGTTGAACTATCATGAATGCCCAGTAATGGTATACAGGTACATATGATTAAATTTCCAGAGATGTCTCTTATCATTTTTCCCTCCCTTGGTCTTTCCCTTATCTTTTATCCCTCTGTCCTCCAATCTGCTCACAGCGACCACCAAATTTAAACCCAACCTTGACCATGAATTCAAACAACCAAACCCCAAGCAATAAAAAAAGTTTACATAATGATTGCTGGTGGAATATTACTGGCACCTGCCAGCTAGTGAAAGTGAAAAACCTTTCCTAATCTATTCTACAGCCCCCCATACCTTATCCAACCTGCAGTTTATCCACACTGCTATCGAACCTCTTTCCATCCCAGCATTGTCCCAGGCTGATCACTTTTACACCACCTCATCATTATATCCTAGATGCATTCTCATTTAATATTAACCATTTATAATAACTACAACCCAAATACATGTAAAGATTGCCAATGAATTCAATCAGCATGAACCATCATGGCCCATTCTGTCCACCCATGATACCTGCTGATGAATTCACCTCATCATTACTTTATTCATAATATTTTCCCTTCCCCATCTACTGTTATGAACCCAGGCCCAATTATCCAGCTGCTTGTTGCAGCCTACTTTGACATTTCTTACACATACAGTTGCTGGTTGCAGCTGCAGGGCAGAGTATTCACCCCTTTCTTATTTACCCCAGCCTGTTTGCTAAGACTCATTACTATGTTGTACCCCATGGCACTGAGATTGTGTCAGGAATTGTTACAGTGTTACATTAAAATTAATTATTTACCAAGTAATTCACCCAAAAGTTCCCAAAATGTTTGGCTGCAGCAGACCAAATTATATAATTTCATTCTTACCATAGCAATATGATAAACCCATGTGCCTGACACCATCTCTAGGCCTAGTCTATTTTGGTATACCCTAAGTATAACTCAGATTCATTGTATCTCTGTTAAATTCATTTGATAGTACATGCAATTTATCATTGTTATCCACTATATATATTTTGTATTATTGTCTATATATTGTATTATTGTCATTAATGGATGCAAATATCAGTAGTTAATTTTGTCATGCCAAGAAGGAGTATATTTTACATCAGGCCAACTGTTGTGCTCATGTATATTTAAAGTGACAGAAATATCAACAAAACACAGTAAAAACATTAAAAAAAAAAAACACTCTGAATGATTAGGAGAATTAAAGGAGTAATAATATTAGAGAAATATTCATATTGTTACATGCTGATAATTTTAATAAGTCTATGTTGGTCGAAACTTTTTTTAAGAAAATGGGTTCAATACAACGCAGGAATTTAAATAAGAAAATGGTGCTCCATTGGTTTCCTGAAACAGACTTAATAACAAGTTATATATACAACCCCTGCAGCTCCCCCAACATAATTATGTTTTTATTACGGCAGGCTTATAAAAACACATAGTGGAGAGAGGGTGTTTTTTATTAGGCAGGCTCATAGCTCATCAGCTACTGCAGACCTAGTGCTGAGTTATTTTTTGTTTGCACCCCATCACCCCATCAGCTGATTGAGATCCTCTGCAGATTTTGGCTGGTACCAGTTTTAATCTTGTTCATAACAATTTATAAATTGTGACAAATATATTTAAGATCAAAAGCGTAACCCCTATGTAGTCTTTTATTTGGGACAGTGAGTTTGTGTTGGTTTGTTGTATTTCTTGACTGCCTAATTGTTTTACAAAATTTTCAAAGCCACTCCAATTGTAGTTGGGTAATGTTGTTCTGAGATACTGTAAGCAGGTATCTTTTATCCACTGGGTAGTTTCTTTTGGCCTTTCTTCTCCCCACACGAACATGAGTCGGGTGAAAATCATTAATAAAGCAAATACTCGTCCATGGTTGGCTTTTTCTCCCATGATTATTTTGGCCAATGGTGTGATAATTTCTTCCAGGAATTTTTTGGGGTCAGTTTGGTTGATCCATATATCAATGTGACGGAATAGGTAGGTGTAGTCTGCCACAAATTTCCGCGTGACTTGCGTGATGAGCTGACAGTTTGTACACATCTTGGTTGGTTCCTCTCTCCGATGATTTTTCCTGTAACTTTGCCATAATCCATTGTTCAAGAAAGTTAAAATGATTTGTTCTGGCGTGTTGGTGGTGTCGCGTGTATGGATGTCACAGGTCATTTTCTAGGACGTATACTCTTTGCTTGTCCTCACTTAGATGTGATCGGAATTTCAGTATCTTGGCGCAGTTTGACCAGATTGACAGATATCTGTAAGGTTGACTGGTCAGGTGCTCAAAGAGATTGACAATTTGTTTTGGGTCCTTTATATGCACTTTCTGGACCACCAGTCTGATCACCGTTTCGTCTAAATTGTTGGGGAACAAGACAAGGTGGGTGGTGTTTCTGATTTTCTGATTTTACTGACCAAGGGTGAGGAGCAGGCCTGCTCATCCAAGTCTTCGATGATTAATGCTGTTTTCTCGCTGGTACTTTTTAAGAGGGGTAAAACAATGTTTTCGGGGTGTATTCCGTCCAAAGTAATTTGTTGGTTGCCAAATTTACTTTTCAAGGTGCTCTCGTTTTCCGTCTCGACGCCACGCAAGTACACCACTCTGGTGAAATTTTCTTCTAGGATGCCATGGTTGTTCTCTAAAATTTCTTTAATTAGGGTGGACTTGCCTGTGGAACTGGCTCCTGAGATGACCATTCTGAATACGGGGGGGCAGGCTTCCATTGTAGATTTTTTCCATTACGCTGCCACAGGTTGCAATTCCGCTCTGTAGAAGATGCCTGTGATAGGTTCAGAGTCTGACAATGCGACAATTTCGTAGGTGGTGGGTTTGGTGTGTAAAACTTGAGAAATGACAAATTTTTCTTGGGTGAATGTGGTGTCGGTAGATTTCTTGAATCTCCCAGGGTATCGTGTTATCCTGACGATTTGTCCTACTTTAAGTCTCTTGCTGGGTCGGAATCCTGATGCCCGGCGGAAATATTTGGCAAATTGGTGTTTCCATCCATGGTTTCGTTTTGCGGTGTCACTTCCGTGGGCTCATTGTTTTGGGCAGGGCAGAGTGCGGGCTGTTATTGTAAGCAATGATGAAGCTCGACAACTTGTGGATGAAAATGTTGGTGTTGTGGTGAGTCATGTTCTGATTACTCTCTCCACCTTAGCCGCGTGGTAAACATTTTCAGCCGTGAAATGAATTGTGTTGTATCTTTTCAGTAGTTGTTGCACGTGCGTGTTTAGGAATTCCGTGCCCTTGTCCGTGACTAACTTCAAGGGTGGGATGGAATTATTTTCTCTTATGATGGACTGCAGAGCAGCGGCGACCACTTGTCCACTTTTGTTTTTTAGGGGTCACCCAAATAATTTCCTACTGAAAGCATCCATGCAAAATAAAATGTATTTATAACCGTTGATTTCAGCCATGGTGTCGTTCAAGATGAACAAGTCGGCTTGGAAGTAATGATTGAGACCTGGACTCAAGTACTTCCTGGTGCGGGCAACCTTTCTTACGTAGCGGTGTTGAGTGTAGCTGTCAATTTTTTGTAGCACGTTTTTGACTTGGGTGAGAGTGATGGAAGGTATGGCAGCTTTGGCTTTAGCCCACACTTTGGCTGGGCTAGCAAAGCCCGTGGGGTTGGCAACATCTGTGTAAATTTTCTTTACTAGCAGGGCACTAATCCTTTCACTCATTTCTTTCTCTCAGTTTTTTTTTTCTCACCTTCTCCCTGGAACAAACAGGGATGTTGCATGAAGGCGATCAATCGACGTTTGATTATTTCAAATTGCTTAATTATTTCCATGTTTTGTTCAAACATTTTCAAGTGCTTCTCTTTGTTTATTTCACAGGGTTTTTCGTTTAGGACATCCATTATTAATTTCTTTTCTTGTTTGCTCAGACCCAGTGATCGAACTGAGCGTTTTTTCGCTATACCTCCTCGTTTGACCTCGTAGGTGGCTTTGAATTTGCGTCGAATGTCTTCCAGTTTGGCGTTCCAATCTTCCTCTTCGGTTTCAACTTTGGCTTCTATTAGTTCAATTTCGCTTTGGGGTGGGGTACTGGACTGTACTGATATGGTCTTGTTGGTTTCTAGTTGAGGCATTTCTTCCATTTGGTCCTGCCCTGTCAATAATGAGTCCAGGTAATCGAGATCAAAGGTCATGCTTGCTGGATCAAGCATTTGTGTAAAATCAAAGTCAATGGGTTCTGGCTCTTCTACTGTGGCTACTTCTGTGCAATCGTTTTTTTGTGTGGTGGCTTGTGAAATGTCTTTGTAAATAAATTATTTGCTGTTGCGTAATCCCCAAGTTCCATTGTAGGATAGCATTATGGGTGGGACCAAGTTGTTGGTGACGGGTGTAGTTGGCATATCTAGGTCAGACATGTGGAGTGACAATTAATAGTACTGCTTACACACATTTGCTCTATGCTGATGATATTGTGTTGATATCAGAAAGTCAAGATGGTATGTGAAAAAACTACTAAAAAATCTAGAAGACTATAGTATAAAGTGGCATTTGATAATCAATTCTTAAAAAAAGTAAGGTTATGATCTTCCATAAAATGAGCGAAAAATTCTTGTAAAAACTACAACTTTAGTGTTGGAAATGAAGATTTAAAAGTAGTTCATAAAAATATTTAGGACATGTTCTGTGTAATTCAGAAAATGTACACAAAACAATATATGAATACCTAGCAATTCAAGCACAGAAAGCAATGTATGCACTTAAGGAGAAATCCATGGGCTATCTGCACCCTAAATTAAGCATAAACATTTTTGACACCCATATATTGCCAATACTTGAATATAAGAGTAAAGTATGGTTCCCAGAAAAAGAAATCGACACCCTCAAAAAAGTAAAAATGAAATTTCTCAAGAACATATTGAGTGTCAGGTGTCAAACAGCATTTACATAGGCGAACCATAAAGCCTTAGCCGCTCATGCTGCCCAAGCTCCAGGTCTAATTAATAAAGCATACGCTAATCAATGAAATTCATCTTCAACTTGATTAAGATTGCATTTTTCACAGATTCTTTCCTCAGCAGGTACATAAGGGCATTTGTGCCTACCTAATTCAATATTCAAGTTGTGAGAGCTCAGCCTGAAACGTGCTACATTACAATAAATTGATTTAGGAAGGTTATGATTCAAATAGGGTTCTATTTTCATATCTTTCTTGAATGTTTTAAGTTCTTAGTTTGGGTGTTACACACACTATCATTGATCTCATTCAACATCTTGGCATGGATCTGTTCAGACAGGGACACAATAGTTTTTTTAAGTCAAATTCATTTTGGTTCATATTGACGTTCTCAGTGACCTTGTATATTCTCGTAAGCCAACATGGAACTCCCTTTTGATATAACTCAGTCTGAATCTCATAACAACTTTGAAAAAGTAAGGGGCATGTGTTAGACTTGAATCTATTTAGAAATTTTAATGCTGAAGCCTGTCGTCTGGCAATCAGTGGTCCTAGATAGTTCCTAGTAAGTTCTTACATGTTTTGAACCTAGTTCCTAGATAGTTCCTAGATATTTCCTAGATAGTTCCTAGATATATAGTTCCCTAGATAGTTCCTGGATAGTTCCTAGATAGTTCCTACCTACAGGATGACTCATATGGAATTGTCCATATTTCGCCGACATCACCCCAAAATGCCCCAAAACACGGCGAAAGGCCCTGCAAAGCTGATAGACATTCCTAACTAATTGGCTATAATTGATTGGCGGATGGTGTCGACCTGTAGTGGGTCGTTGCGCCTCCTTGCCCCTTGTCACGTATATGACGATGGTGGGCTACTATGGAGGCTGGTCAGCAGCCCTTTGCCCTTATCAGCCACATGTGTTTCTAATCTGTGTCAGATTTCCATTTTATTCCATTCAGATAACTTTAAATGCTGGGGTAAAATGCATGACTCCATGACTTCACAACTTTCAAGGGTTTATTGCAGTTCTGTGATAAAGCACAGACATCTTATTACACTGCTTTAGACTACTTACATTCAGAAGATACAGAGATATGATATCATAATTCAGCCTTTTTTTAAATTTTGTCTTACATGATCTGTTGTGTAGTTGACCCCAGGCCAAGGGACACCAATTAAATAGATAAGGCCACAAAAACGCATAAACTAGTTCATCCAAGCACATATTAAGTCTCCTTAAAGAATACACACAACACAATAAAATATCTATCTATTTATCTATCTATCTATCTGTCTATCTATCTGTCTGTCTATCTATCTATCTATCTGTCTATCTATGTCTGTATATCTGTCTATCTATCTATCTATCTATCTGTCTATCTAACTGTCTAGTATCTATCTATCAATCTATCTGTCTATCTATCTATCTATCTGTCAGTCTATCTAATACAAAAAGTCAAAGTAGCCTTCATAAATAACAATGCTGACAGGTCCGAAATTGTGTGGTCTTAATTGTGAGATCTTATTAGTGGTTTTAATGTATCTATCTGTTCAGTAGTCTTGATTGAACAGTAGATAATTGGGAGCTATTGTGACAGGGTGTTAATGAGAGATGGTCTTGAAAGATAGTTATTGGTGAGATTGTATTTATATTGGGATTGTTAAAGATAACATAACTTTATTCAATCGCACAAACATAGCATGACAGGTTAAAATATTTATTTCTAAATTAAAATAACACATTTATCACTTCATATAATCCTGCTTAAACTCTGGTTTATCGATGTAATGAACTGTTATGGGTATAGATGCAGTTACTAATAAATGTATTTGAATGTATTGATAACATAGATATCTCAGGATCTACTGATCACATTGCAATGACATTTGCATGGTCTTAATCCAGAAGATGAGAGCTATCCTATACAAATAGTTTCACTTACATCAAATGAAGAGGGATAAAAATCATTGTTGTCAAGAATAGTAGAAACAGCACCCTTTGATGTTACTATGAACATTCAAGGGCTGTGATCATGGAGACATTATGTTTAAAAGATATGTGAAATTTCACGTTATCTTGTTTATCACCCCTTTTATTACCTCAAATCACCCCCTAAATGACCATCACATGCCTCACTGTGGTAGAGGGTGATTATACACCCTTTTTGCAGTGACCTTGCATAGAAAATCCTTGAAGTTTATATTCTTAAAAAGTTATGATACATTCAGCTAAATTCAGAGATAATACGAGGTTTAATAATTTGAAATCTTGATCATTAAAATTCGGAAATATAGTAAATCATATACAATGTAAAAAGATTAAATCACCAGGTTTAATTGTTATGGAAACAGTATACATACAAATTTAATGTATTTTTTATATAAATTTCAGTGTGGTAAACATTAAACTCTGCTTAATATATCATGGAAATGTAAGAATTAAGCCCTTTCCTTTGCAAAAATATTATTATCTATATACATGTATACATAGGTGCATGCATACATTGTACATGCATAAAGTCAGGGTTTTTTTTAACCAGGGATTGTCATGTATACTTGCCATAATCTTTACACTATTTGTTGTAATTGATTGTTGATTTATGTGACATTTACACTTATTCATACCTAAAAAGATGAAAGAATCCAGTGAATTCTGCTGTCATTACCACTGATAGGGGGCTGTCAGTTTTCCTTATAGAAGTTATGAGAATGTAAACAACAACTGTTTTAGCCAAAATAATCCTCAAGTGGAGAGGTCTTGTCTCCATACTGTGATGAAAGGGTTGCAAGGGTGTCAGTTTCAACCCCCTCTGCGCAATTAAAGGCTGATGATATCTATTAAATTGACAAAACACAAAATTATGGCAGTGGGAAAAAACTTTAATGCTCTGAAACAAAAATGCAAATGAATAAATCAGTTACAAGTACTGCTTGCTAGCTTGAATGCAAAGATGCAACTGGCTGAGCCCTTGGAGTGTCCAGTCAAAGATATGCAGGCAAGGATGCCTTTAAATAGCTGATTAGCTGATGAGTACATAACATTTTAACAGAATGCAGTTATAGATTCTGACCTAGGGTCATTAGGACCTGGCTCATCAGAGCCTTAAGCTGCCATGTTTCATCAATTTACCCCCTTCCACACATGGAAGTTTGATAAATTGACAAAACACAAAATTATGGTTGTGGAAAAAACTTAAATGCTCTGAGACCAAAATGCAAAACAATAAATCAGTTAGAAGTGCATATCAAGATACAATGTAGTTAAAAAGATTAAAAGAACATTAAAACAAAGAGATGCTAAAAGATAAACCTCAAATCCATAAGCTCTTATACCTTTGTACTCCAAAGTGTATGAATAAATGATGTATATATATAAGTAGAGAGTAGTAAAGTCTTGTAGTGTCAAATTAAGCTTGCCAACCAGGGTATTTTCGGTGGCACATAAGAAACAAGGTACACCTGCATCATTTGCATATTTAATGAGGGTGCAACTGGCCCCCTACAATCCATTGTTGTATATAGCAAGTTCAGACTGCACCACAGTCAGTTTGGGTGTTTCCACCACAATAAACACTTCTCTCAACCTATTCCCCTGGATTTGACTCTATTCTGTTCTCCATACACAACAATATATGGCTAGAATAGCAGTTAGACATTCCTTAATGTTTATATGGAGATGTTGCACGTCAGGGTAATCCATTTCCCAATTTACATAAGCCCAATCTTGACCACATGTCATACCCCCTGCTAAATTGCAGGCATCAGTAGTGATATCAACATGAGGGCGACACAGTTGCGACATTGGCTGACCATTGAAGGCACTAATACATTGGATCCACCAGTCTAAATCATTTTGTACAGAAATAGTCAGTTTGGCTTTGTGGCTTGGGAGCCGTAGCGGTCGTAAGACATCAAGCACTGATTGGAGGAAAGTCCTACCTCCATGAACTACTTTTGATGCCCACACAAGCTTTCCACCTAGGTGCTGGAGTTGTTTTAGCAACACCCTGGAGCGTGATCGAAAATCCCTAAGGATTTTAAGCAGGTTAGTGAACGTGGAAGCTGGCAGACGGAGTGCGTTATGAGCAATATCAATTTCTATGGTCCTTCCGCTTTTGAGTATGATATGGCAAAACCGAGTTGCCGGAACAAATTAATTAGGACATTCATACCTGTTTGACATTCAGAGAAGGAGTCTCCAATGACAAGCCAGTCATCTGAGTAAACCACTGTTTGGATATGTCTCTTTGCCATAAAGTGTTGTACCGCATGTGATAGTCTGTGTATTCCACAGACTATCACATACCTTTGATTAGCAATTTTAGCAGAATGCAGTTATAGATTCTGACCTAAGGTCATTAGGACCTGGCTCATCAGAGCATTAAGCTGCCATGTTTCATCAATTTACCCCCTTCCACACATGGAAGTTTGAATACCCCCATGATATCTAACACCTGCTCTTAAAGGGCCCAAGGTTTTCATGGGGTTAAAAGGGATAAAATAAATTTTGGGGTATATCCCTGACAGTCCCCGCAGGTCAGCAAAAGTCCGAGAAATGCCTCGTGAAGCAATTAGGCATCCCATGGGGAGTAAGCGCAACACCCCGTTATAATCCGTGACATTCCGTGTCATGCCGAAACTTCGGCGATACATGGACAAATCCATATGAGTCATACTGTAGTTCCTACGTAGTTCCTATAAATTTCCTAAAGTTCCTAGATAGTTCTTAGTTCCTAGATAGTTCCTACATGTTTTGAACCTAGAGCCTAGATAGTTCCTAGCTATAGTTCCAAGTTCCAACATAGTTCCTAGACAGTTCATGCATTTAGTTCTTAGTTAGTTCCTAAATATAGTTCCAAGTTCCAACATAGTGCCTAGCTACTTCCTAGACAGTTCCTAGACACTTCCTTAATTCATAATTAGTCCCCTTGATACAACATAAAAGCTAAAGACATGGGCAAGCCATTGAATAAATTGTCATTTATTGGTGACTGTCATCTATATACCCAGTTTTTAGAAATTTTAGTCATATTTTCCGTCATAAAAGAATATTCTCTGGCATACAAATCTCTGGGAACAGGATAGTTATCTATGCATTAAAAACCAATGTTTCGTAGAAATCAACAGCTAAGGGAGCTATTCAAGGACAGGACTATCATCTACACACTACCACTCTATATGCCCAGTTCCTAGACATTTGTATGTCAGAGAATGTTCTTTGATCATGTAAGATATTACATAAATATCTAGAAACTGGCTATATAGTAGCATATGGAATATAGTCTATTCATTGGATAGCCTGCTTCCTTAGCTATTGATTCGTACCAAACATTGTTTTTTATTGCATAGAAAACTAGGCATTTGGATGTGAGAGAATGTTCTTTTATGGAAAATATGACTTAAATGTCTAGATATAAAAACAGACAAACAGCGCGTTGTCAATTGGGTTTTAATTAATGTCTAGATATTGAAACTATCTAAAGATCATATGATCTTTTAAAAAATTATTTTTGTAATCGCAAGCAATATGTAGAATTTAATGACAATATGTCGAAATCTTTGACTGTTATATGTGGTGTTCCACAAGGCTCTATATTAGGTCCTCTTCTTTTTATCATCTATATAAATGACATTGTTTCCGCTACTAATAAATTTTACCTCATTATCTATGCTGATGATACTACTCTGTCAGCTACATTAAATACTTTTAGAAATGAAAATGAAATAATTAAATTGTATATCAAATTAGTTAAAATTAAATAAGCTCTCTCTAAATTTAAATAAGACAAAAGCCATGATCTATCATACTGTCCAGCGAAATATCACTTTGCCAAATCTTAGGATCAATAACACAAAAATAGAATTGTTGATAAGTTTAATTTTCTAGGCCTCCTAATAGATAAGCATTTAAAATGGAAACATCATATTTACATAGTAGCCAAAAAGATATCATAAAACTGTCGGAGTAATGACTAAATTAAAGAACTTTCTACCCTCAAACACTCTACTTACAATCTATAATTCACTATTTCAAGCATATATAAATTATGGCATCATCATATGGGGTTGGAAATCCAATAAACTGTTTAAACTACTATAACCAACATACAAACCCACTCTATAGACAATTCAATGTTCTAAAAATCCATGACCTACGTGCGCTGCATGATTTAAAATTCTGTTTCAAATTAAAGAATAACTGGCTTCCTCAATATTTCTTATCTGAATCATTTTTATCTCAAAATTATTGTCATCCTTACCTCACCCGTCAATCAAGTGATCTTTGTTTGCCTGCTGTGAGACATGACTTCGCAAGAAACGGCATGAGTTAGCAGGTACCCAGTAATATACAAAAATATGGATATAAATTTCAAAGAAAAAATATTAACACATAGTTTAGATGGCATCAAAACCTATATTATAAGAAAATTTATAGCATCATATAATATCAATTGCTATATTCCAAATTTTTATTCATGTGGCCGTTAGTCTCCTCCTGTGATCTAGACACTGCACAACTGATACTCAACTCCGACATGTAATTATCATCATTTAAAATTGTATCTATTTATTTTTCTACTAATTTTATTTCAGTTTTTTTTTTTTTTTAAGGTTATTTATATATTAGCTGTATAACAATAGCATGCCTTCCTATCGATAATTTATTAATATTTCAATGCTTTAAATAGTAGTATAATCTTCTTTTTTTTCCCCCACAAGGTGGCTCCCTCGACAGCGGCAATCTTATTGCCTTAGAGGGAGTCTCCTTGCTCCACTCTAAGAAAAATTATTAATTTTTATAATATGTAATAACTGTTATGTGTTATTTAAGGAGCCAATAAAAACTGTGTCATTGTCATCATATCTAGGAACTATCTAGCAACTAGGTTCAAAACATGTAGGAACTAACTAGGGAACTGTCAGACATCTCCCTGTTGATAGCATTATCATTTCTACAAGGCTAGGACTGAACAAGCAAGGTGACTTGTTTGTCCTCCCTCTCATCAATCAGTTCTGTGTATAGGAATCAGAGGAACAGCCAATTTGCCTCCAGATATCTGTCGTGCACACTTCGTAGTACAGGTATCTGACCCAGAACCAGCAGCTGAGTGGCCACACTGTCCAGCTCCACTGACCAGCCTACAGCGTTCGATCACACCTTCATGAGAAGTCGCAAGACGTTAAACTAGTGGTGCCTTAATAAGTTGTACTTAGTCTACTGAAGAACCTCACCCATGTGGTAATGACTCGATGTTGTCATTACCATGGTGTGGACTCCAACAGACATGCCAAGTCAATAAAATCATTCAGAGTGAGTTTCACTCATTTGGTTGAGCACTCTCTCACTCCTCTGGCCTTAAGTATTTTCTTCATATTTTAATTTTCTCTCATTCTTAAGATGACCAGAAGTTGGAAAGGGCCAAAACTCACTCATTCACCACTCCAAAACTTGGCATCTCTGAGATTCAGATACATGTATTCGCAGTTTAAATGAAAATCAGCATTACAATAACAACAATTTTACATTAAGGTGGGACTCCAAGCCTTATCATCTCATCATTACGTCCCCTCGCAGCTGGTCATATAGCTTACTAGGTTTCAAGCCAGTAGCATTAAGACCAGAAAATACTAATGAGTGGGGAGCAGGCTAATGCCTTGACCAACCGGCCATTGTGCTCCTGTATACCTTGCAGAGGGACTTATCATGCACTTCATATAATATAGCAAATTTTGTTACAAGATATTTTTATTATTCATTAACAAGAAACTTACATTCACACTATACAAGCAGTATAATTCACACTGTACAAACAAATCAATCTTACAAGACAAGCAAGAGTAATAATTATTCACTAGTTAGTTCTGTTTTTGCGCAAGTTTAAATAGTTTACAGATAGATTAAATTAAATTTTCAATCAATGAGGAAACGCATATATACCACCTCCCGTACACATACTAAAACAACAACTTATACAGTGCAATTAAAAAATCAGGTACAAATAAATTGAATAAAACAAAAAATTTGTTCAAAAGAATTTGCATAAAACCCAGTTTTGTTCCATACAGCACAGTCAATTTTCATAGCAAGTCATTAATATTTCCATGGTTCAGAGGACTTAACATTTCACTATAATTTTCCTAAATGCAACTTTCCTTTTCATGTAATACTGCCTCATGTATCCTGCTATGAACATCAAAGTCTTTCCTTGGAAGATTTCGTTTCTGTTGTATAATTAGGAATGTAGCCTTGATCAACAGGCACACTGATGTGGGGCCCCCACTTTGCATTTTACGATGTATCCTGATAAAAAATATAAATACAAAAATTAAAATTTCATTGTAAATGGCTATGCACTTGCACCATGAAAGAAAATCTTTTTATTGCAAGGAGTAGCCATGGTTACTCAAAATTAGGTCATCCTGACGCAACGATTGCATATTAATCGTGTCAGCCGTCACAAGTGTTTAACAATGGAAAAGTAATTTATACAAATTCTGCTATCAAATCAATACCTTTAAAGATAATTTTCTATGCGCAGAGGGCTATGTTACAGGAGTATTATGTAATCTGACCGTAACAAATCAATGACTTATCTAACTTAAGATCAAATGATTTACTCAATGATAACATACCTTTTTGAGTTTGTGCCTAACACACCATGCCTCAAAACATTTAGCAACAGTTTCCAAACTTTCGGGGTCGGTTTTTTTGCTGTATATTTTGACTGAACAGTCCCGGAACCTGCTAGGCCTGTCCATTCTGGTGGCATGACAGTCTTAATGCCCTGGTAATTTTGTTGTAGTTTTGTAAATGCCGAGTTGTTATCAGTTACACAATGCACATAAGTCTGTATTTTACAATGGTTGGCATGTGAACAAGATATATCAGATCAGTTAATGATTGCTGCTAGGACTTACGTGAATTTCTACATCATTTCGGCTGATCCTTGGAAGGGAATAGTCTTTGAGATCGTCATAAGAGGAAAGTACTTCGTCAAGAATTTTTTCCTGCAAAACAATCAATAAAATGAAAGTGCAGTCCTCTATTCTATTCTTTTCTATTCCATTCTACTATATAGTTCCATTCTACTATAATTCTATTATAATTCCATTCCATTCTATTTCCATTTCGTTCTATTCCATTCTATTTATATTCTGTTCTACCGTAAAAGAGGGTATTATCGACAGGGCAAGTATTATCGACACTCACATTAGAGCATTAATAATTTTGTTAACAAACCAGTTAAGTGTCGATAATACCCGCCCTGTCGTTAATACCATCCTTTACGGTATTACTATTCTATTCTAATTCCATTCTGTTCAATTCCAATCTAATAAATGAATTCTATTTCTATTCTTTCTATCCTATTGTTATAAATAGACTAAGTCTATATTATTCTAAATAAATTATATTCTATTCCAGTTTATTCTGTTCAAATTTCATTCTGTTTGGATTATATTCTATTCTAATTTCATTCTATTCTATTATATTCCATTATATTATGTTCTATTCCACCCTATTCTTCACACACCTTATCAATGTTTCCATTTCGTTTGACAGTCCCAACGACTCGATACACATCTCTGCGCTCAATACGTTCAAGAATTTTACGAGCAGTGGAGAGCTTCTCATCTGAGGAGTACAAGATCTGATGGTAGATGTTGTCCGTCAGCTTCAGGTAGGCACTCATGTAGTATACCGCCTCTGACAGCTTGCACGTTTTCCTGTGAAGTAGATTATGACAAATGAAAAACTGCAGCAGTCCCAGTTAGCATGGCAATCCACCTTCATAAGCCAATGTCATGACAAGAAATCCACAAGTAAGCAAACCATACATATGCCATGAAATAGCCATAACTATACATTATTGTACATTGAAAAAAAAAAAACTGAAAATGATATATTTGCTATCGTCCACACTGAACGATTTGATGACATTGGAGGGTTAGAAAAAGCAATATATGACACATTAAAATATCAATTAGGTTACATAATGTTCCAAAACAAAAAATTCAACATAGTTCACTTACCCATTTTGGGTTGACAATGAAATCCAGTCATTGGCCGCAACAAAGGCGTCTGCAATCCTGGAAATTAAAAAACAGCAATTCCTGATAATATTGTCTCAATCAAACGAATTATATCTTCAATAATATCTTTAATACCTTGAAATTTATGTTCAATTTCACAGACATACATTGAGGTTAGATAATTCTAATTGTATAATGTAATTTCAAATCACAAACTTAAATTCTTAAACCTTAACTTAGGGGAAGCTGTTATTATATTCAGACATTCAAAAATGCTGCATCTAAGTGTTAGATCTAATAAAAATCTCAAACTTTGTGTATCAGTAAAAAGCAATGAACTAAAATTATGCTAACATGCCCTCAGAACAAAATAAATCAAAAGTTATTAATATATCACACCAAATACCACAAAACCTATGTTGTATGTACAAAATTCCTGGGTACAAAAAAAAAAGAAAGGCCTGAAGGACTGGCTTTTAACAAAATGTAAGTATTTGGAACCAATTTTAGGCATAATTTATCATGTCAAACTGCAATACAAACTTTATAAAAAAGAAGGCAATCAGCTTGACCCCTTTTTTTTTTTCCACCGGACTTTACAGAATAATGTATACACAGAATATTTATATATATGCCAATGACTAAACCGCAAAGCTATATGGGGTGAGCAAACATATGGGACAACCTTTATCAGTAAAACACTTTCCATCCACAAAAAAAGGTTGTTGACTGTATTGCACATTTGCAAATGGAGTACAGAGGTCTATAACAACTCGAAAGGTTTATAATGGCATATGTCAATAAAAATCATTTTTATTCATTCACATTAATGCAAGCATGTCGCTGGGTGGGGTTGGGGTGACAACACTATACCTAGTCTCTAAATCCTACCCTACAAAATGTATAGTGACTAAATATTTTGTAGGATAGGATTCAGAGACAGGGTTGTAGCAGCTCCGGTGATGCATATTGCTATGGCTAATGACTAAACATATTACCAAACTTGAAAGCAATCCGAGTTCAGCGGTCCACTACAATTTGTAAGGTTGCAACTGGCACATGAATGCTGGGTGGGGTTTGGGTGATATTACTATATGATAGAGGATTCAGGGTTGAAGCTCAGATGATGCATTTTACTATATGGTTAAAACTTGAAAGCAATCTGAGTTGTAGATCTCTAGATATTACAATAAACTAGCCTGTCTATAGCCATTCCAAGAGAAGCAGTCCAGTAGCAATGATGTTTTTCTTTTCTCACTTACATACACTCAAAGGCAACCCTGCTCATATGTTGATAGACTTGACAGTGCAAGACACTTCGACAGTGGAACATGTCATAAACCGTGGACGCCTCCTAAAATGGCAAGGCATCTCAATAAATTTACTCCCGAGCCTATCATCTCAACATTATGTCTGCCTCTGGCAGCTGGTCATATAAGCTGACTAAGCTTCACTGAATCAGGCCCAGTAACATTGACATAAGTCATTGGAGCATTGACACCAACGAACGGGAACTTTGCCCACTAGAGGGCTCTGCCAGCACACATAAGATGACATCAAAGAGTGGCCAGGCTCACTGACAGTGCCCTCTATTGGTAAATATTTTATTAATAATAAAAATCTAGTTCTCCCATTAAATTGACTCATGTCACAATCCCATTAAATATATAATAAAGTTTCAGTTGCTGAGTAAGTAGAACTTAGGGGGCGGGGCACAGAGGCATCAATGCAAGAATTTTTACAATAAGCATTTCTCCATAGGACTGCTATTGGGACAGGACTAAAATCCGTTTTTCTACCCCCAATTCAGACATAGCAAACTAAATGGACACTCTTTTTACACAACAAAGCACAACAACACGCAAAACCCAGTCATACAAGTGAAAATAGATGCACAAAAACAAATTATCTATTTATTAAAATAGAGGGATGTGAGGCTCCGCAAACAAAACAAACAGCTTATGATCTAAGAGATGCATGCAATTATCAAAGACCATCGACAGTGGAGATCTTATCAATATCATACACACACGTTACTTACATCGATTCCACAGCTATGCTCGTTTTATGCTGATACACTCGGCGATGCAGAAGTGCGCGTGTATGACATATGTCATAAATGTTACAGACTTCCTGAAATTTCAAAATGGTCAAATCTACCTTTGCGTATATAACAGTGATACTTAAATATCCTATGATTTAGCTAATGTTTTAATATACTTTTCCCCAGGATAATTTTTTTTAATTTCACTAAATAATTACCAGTGCTAAAAGCATACACAGCAGACATCTATGCATTAATTTACATTTGTACTATTGTTTAATTTCCAGTTTAATTTCAGTTGTCATGATGATAGAACAAAACACATGTCATTCTGCCTCATTCTGACATCACAATTCCTATTGTTCGCAAGATGTCATACTCAAAAAAACTACATGTTTCCAAAAAAAATTTTTAATTCTTGTGTCACTATAAATACTTTTGTGTTCATTCTCTGACAAAATTTATTTTACTGGAGAAGATCAGAAGGAAGATATTATTTCACAATACAAAGTAAACCTTTTTTTTTTTTACTTTATTTAGAAAATATTTTACATGGGTAACACTTAAGAATAGAACTATAAAATCCTTCTTGAGTGGCCCATTAAATAAGAGGATAAAAAAAAACAATAGATCAAAATAAATGCAGAGTTGTCGGAGTAAATAGCAGAAACTTTTTATAATTTATTGGTTATAGTTACTACAACTACACACGGAATTGTCATGATATATCATAACTATCTGTTGTTGAAATTGTTCTGTTGATACAGAGATGAAGTTCATATATTTTACTTTATCAATGCACTGTCAATTCCGCAATAAATGGAAAAATAAAACCCTGGCTCCTCACCTTTTCTCGCCAGCAGATCTGTTTCTCTCCTTCCACATCCAAGACCCTGGCAAACTTCATCAAACGACGATGATCAAAGTTGTTGGAGATCCCAACATTATAAGCATCTCGGACAAAATAGTCCCATCTATCAACGTCAATTCCGTTCCTTTTATTGGCAACAATCTGAGGAAGTCCACAGGTCATTAGAAATGTTTTGTGAATTAAACTGCTCTTATAATATTCAAAAATATTGTACACTTGATTTTTGGCCAAAATTTTTCACAAAATGCAAGTGCAGTAGAAACTGTACATAAATCCTAAAACAAAAATCCCAATTTTTAAAGCTGTAATGATAATCTCAATAACAAATGTCTCCATTTTTCAATGCAATTTCTGCTCTTTGTCAATCAGCATGTCACTTAGTGTAACCTCACTGCCAGCCCATGCCTGCAATTGTGATGTCACAAAGGCATTGTTTTGATGACTTCAAAAAGCAGTCTGTTAATTGCAACTGTGACTGAAGAGGTAAATCATCCTAGTACTGATCAAAGCTACTCACTCAGAAATAAGACCAGAAAATAAGTGGACATTCTTTTTTAATATTACTATAGAATGCCTTGCAATAAAAACCATACAATTTGAAACTAAGTACTATCGAAATTTCACAGGCTACACTGTTTCTGCCCGTGACCCTTGAATCTTAAGGGTCCCTGGAGACTGAAGTTACCTACGATACTGCTATGTATGTGCAACGTATTGCTGAACAAACAAATTATTCCAATGTTTGCCGCTCTAGAATGCTTTGCAAAGAGCGTGTAATATGCTCATTTTGCATTATTCGCCTTCCTTGAACATAATTCGGCAAGTTTGAATCAAGGACCATAAGTCAATATATAGTGCCTGGGTTAGTTGTGCGGGACCACATGTGAGTTGCTGTCAGTGAGACACTGTAGACCCCCACTGTGCTTGGCAATTTAAACTCACTATAGGTGGAGCAAGGACTACAGATAATAAAGAAACATTTACTTTTTTGAATGACAGTCACTTACCTAATACAGAAATATTTTGTCTTTCCCTCGCTCCGTTTCATTTTTATCCTGTTAAAGAAACACATAATATTATCATTTTCATAAAATCCAATAAAGCAAGGAAGTCAAACACTAGGCCATAAATCTGCATCAAGAAATCCAAGACTGGACTTACGCCTTGCTTCGATCGTGGACTGTGAATCAAAGTCTTGATGAAGTTGATGTCTTTCTCTCCAAGATTGTGTTTCGCAAACTCTTCCCTCAGGTTATAACATTTAATCATGTAATCAAACATTGCCAAAGAACCAATTTCATGCTGAAAAAGAGATGCAACAAATGCTGACTCTACCTAATATGATCGAACTGAATAGGTGCTACTGATCTAAGGTTTCGTCAGCTTACATACAAACATATCACCAGCTGCAAATAATATAATTTATTAGATATGATTATTTAAAAGTTAACTCACCGCCCACTTTTCCTGTTTGTCGTTTGGAAATAAATCCATGAACTTCATGTCAAACAAATGAGAAAATGGACCATGACCTGAAAGACAGGAATTTCACTCGTTAATTCATTTTTTATCGAAATATGGTGAATTGGTTATTCCAAATATTGAAATTGAAACAGTAAGAGTTCATGAAGTCCTCACCCAGATCATGGCACAGTCCGGCAATCTGAACACACAAAACATCTTCCTGTGTGATTCCAAGTTCTGGCTGTAGAGTGTACAGCGTTTTCACCAATTCACCCGCGAGGTGACAAGTCCTGAAGTCAATTTCACACATAAATGAACTATGCAAACTTCACGCCTATTAACTTATTGAACAATCATTCACCCAGAAAACAACATGCAGCATTAGAGCAATACAGCAGTACATGATCATTAGCACATCATGTGATCTTTCCAGTAGCTGAATATTAAGTGATGCCAGCCTTACATGGACTGCCTGAGGCACCTCTGCTTTTCATAATTAGTGCTAAACCTAAGAAGATTATCCAATGCCAATGGTCTGCCATCAGATAAACACAGAAGATAAGGTGCAAATTGAGCACACAGTTGCCTCACCATACATTCTATATGGATTCCAAATAAAGCCAAGGCATATCTAGTTGGAAACTTAACATTTTTGAGTCTAAACAGCACTCACCCTATGCAGTGTTCGAATCGCTTATGAGTCGCACCTGGAAAGACATAGTAACAACCGCCCAGCTGAGCTATGTAACGTAGACGCTGGAATGAGGGGGTATCGATGATCTTCACTATCAGTGGATGCAGCTCGATGTGGCCATGTATGCAATCATAGATGACCTGCAAAGGTGTACATGTGTAAATGTAAAATAGAGTAAAGTGACTCAAAACTCAGCAGCTAGGCAGCTGGTTAATCAAGTGGTAAGATTCTCGCCTGCTCCTCTAAAGGACCCAGGTTCAATCCCGAGCTCGGGCAAAATCCCAGCTT
Organism: Alitta virens; assembly: GCA_932294295.1. NCBI lineage: Eukaryota > Metazoa > Annelida > Polychaeta > Phyllodocida > Nereididae > Alitta > Alitta virens. Next base: position 39,202,405 of record OW028582.1, read on the forward strand.
GATGTCGTTTGAAGGAGATGTTAAATCAGCTGTCCCTTGTACTTAGCATCTATGCTAAGGCAAGTAAAAGATCCAGCCCATGGGGTAAATGTTTAACATGGGTGGACTCCTCCTCTCTTTCACCAATCAACCCTAGATAGCGGAGTAAAATTATGTAAAATAAAGTGACTCAGACTTGCTTTGGTTGCATAGTGTGCATGGATGCTGGTCTGAAGCTGCGAAAGGCACAAGTAGTGATGAGCTGATAAGGCTTGCCATGTAACACATGGACCTTTTCACCTGCCCCAGCATGTGTAATATTGTGTCTATACTAAGTACAGGACAATGTCAATTTTCTTCTCAAGTGAATGATTACTCTATTAGAATTACAGATATCATATTTTTGAATCCTATCATAGCTGCGATTGACTTAAGATAAAGATTGCCCAGGCTAGATATTGAACCCACAACCTTCAGATGAACTGACCACTGGCCACTTGACTACTTGACCACATTGACCATCCTGTTTAATGGATAGCTGATTGGCTATACAACCTCACAATAGCGAATGGCCAAAGTAGTCATAATACCAAAAAAGTCTTCATTCTGGAAGATTATCTTGGAACTTAGCAGAGTGGTCTTACAATTGAAGTGGTATTAATATTATCAAGTGGTCATAATTGTGAAGCAACACTGGATTTTCATCTCTAAGTCTATAACAACTTACCCTGAACTCCTGCAAGTGATCCTTGAACAAAGGGACAGGCGCTGATGTCACAGAATACGCCATTTCTCACTTGGCCTAGGATCTGGAAAAGAAAAAAAGGATTTCAAAAATAAAATACCACAGTGGTCGTGATTGCGAAACTGACGATGAGCCAGATACCGGCACTGACGCAGACACCGAGGACGACAGTTGCACTGACGATGACGACAATGACGACAACGACGACAGCAATATTGAGGACTCCGGGGTGACTGGTGAGTCCGCAGAAGAAGGAGGGGGAGGAGGGAATGTCTGCATTCACACCAACTCACGTGTGCCACCGATGAGACGGTGCGATCGCACCCACTCGAGGGTCTCAGTGCCTCAAGCCGTGGATACCTCCACTTCAACATTACCACTGACTGGAATAAACACCTCTAGTGGTGATAATGCTGTTAAACAGTACGATGCGTGCACCGAGGAGTGGGACATTGTTGATGATGACGATGCTCTTCAGTTGATGGAGAGCGAAATACTACCGAGACCTCTGGTTGCTCAACAGAAGACACCTTCTGTTGAGCCACGTGCTGTGTATGTCCAGGATGAGGAGTGGGACACTGCTGATGATGACGATGCTCTTCGCTCAACCGAGAGTGAAATACTCAAGGTATGTATGCGATCAGCACCCGCGCTTGCGAATTATTAATTAATTAATTAACATTGACACTATGCGAATCGTATGGTTTGACAATATTTTTTCTTTTTTTCAGCGTTTGAAGAAGGAGCTACAGTATCACCAGAAAAGGACCCGTGAGATTGAGGCCTTTTTCACGTGTTTCAACTCTGACCCTAATGAAGCCCCTCCCCCCAAGAAACTAAAATTAACCAATGAGTAAGTTTTTAATTATTATTTTTTTTTTTTAAAAACAAAGCATTCTATTTACAATGTACACCCGTGCTTAACAGTGTTTTTTTATTTATTCTTTCTCCTCCAGACCGCAAGCATCGACCAGCTCGGTCTCTAGCCTGATGAGTGGGGAGTGTGATTATGATCCATGTGAGGGGACTTCATCTACTGACCATTCCATTTTGAGGTGCGTGTGTGTGTGTGTGTGTGTGTGTGTGTGTGTGTGTGCAGATGAATTTAGGATGCATGTTTAGCAAGGTCTCCATGAATTGAGGATAATGACATAAGGTTTCATTACTCTGTAGAGAGAGCCATGGCGTGCAGCGGAACAGTGGAGATGGTGGTTCAGTGGTGAAAAAGAAGAAGAAGAATGACGACAGCCATGCGGGGGAGAATGCCAACAGTAGACCGGTTGATGTAACAAACAAGTCGTAATTAGTTTAGTACGTTAGTGCCCCAGTGCTATTTCATACCATTATACTTGAAGTCTCTGTACAGCTTCTTTTTTTTTTTAAATAAAAAATAAATGAAATTAAATCATATTTTTTATTTATTTATTTATTATTTTTTATTTCAGCTTGAAAGAAATTTTGACACGCGACTGTGAGGTTGATGTTGAGGAGTTAGAGCTTGAGGAGCTGCATGATGGCAATGAGATGAAACTACTTATGGACATTTTATATGATAACAACATGGTGGGTGAGGGAGGGGAGGAGGAGGAGGAGGAGGAGGAGGAGGAGGAGGAGGAGGAGGAGGAGGGGGGAGATAGAGAGGGTGGAGGAGGAGAAAATGTACCTATTGTTAATGATGCTGTTGATGATGATGGTGGTGGTGATGGTGATTTTGAGGACAACATGATTTTCGATGGTCCGGATTACTCGGTGAACTTCCATCGACACATTGATGTAAAAAATATACGTGATCTAGAGTTTGATGGGGGTGCAGCTAGAGAGACTGTATACAGGGTGCACCTTGATGCAAACTGGTCAGGGGTCAATCTACGTGACATAATGGGAGGCCTAGAAGGAGTGATTGAAGACATCCTGGAGCGCCTCAGAGAGAGTTACAACCCCTTCGACCTTGTACGGTTTTTCATTCAGAATGAAGCTTTCCATAGCCCCCACACTCTAGGCCTTATGCCTTTACATCAGATTAACATTTTTAGAATTCTTGAACTGCTGGAAACACTGTTACAGTCAGATGATGAGCTATCTCTAGATGAGGCCCTTGAAATTCATGTAGGAGTTATACGTAACCCCCTGGGTGCTGGGCGTGGAGACGGACTCAATTATGTTGATGATCTGCACAAGTTCAGGTGCATTTGTAAAATAGGAAATGATGACAATTTGTGCCTTGCCCGGTCAATTGTTGTGGGTCTGGCCAGAGCTGATCTAGATGCAATTCCCTCATCAAACAGAGCTGTACAATTGGCAGCCCGATCAGGTTATTACCAGGTGATTAACCCTAAGCGTAAGCTACAAAAGGTGAAGGCAGAGCAGCTGCACTCACGTGCAGGGTTCAATGCCTGTTACGTACCAACCTTCACAGACATTCCTGCTTTTGAGAGGGAAGTCAATGTGCGGATTGTAGTGTTCAGCAGAGGCTCTGGAACAAGGGCCGTCTATGCTGGTGCAGCTCATCGCCAGCGTACAATTTATTTACTTTATGTGAGTGACCCTCTGAAACCCAGGGCTGTAGGACATTTCCACACAATAATACGCGTTCACTGTATTTTTTGAAAGAGCGCTTTTTGCTCAAAGTGCCTTCAGCCGTACGACAAACGCTACGGCCACAAAGGCTGTGAACAGTGTGTGTCTTGTCGCAGTTCTCTGTGTGTTGCAGTGGAAGATGAAAAGCATAACTGCTCGAAATGTAACATTCATCAAGTCAGAGGAGTGTGCACGCATGCACATGGAAAACGGTGTCTGTTCAAGCGCTCACAGGTGTAAAGACTGTGGTGCTTTCTATGCACCATCGAAAGAGCACAAGTGTGGCATGAGGGAGTGCACAATCTGTAAGAAGTGGGTGTCAGGTGTTCATTTCTGCTACATACGGCAGCGTAAGCCCAGGGGAGTCTCCTGTAAATATATGTTTGCCGATTTTGAAACTGACCCCACTACAGAGTACCACACCCCCAATCTTCTCATCGCCCACTGGGAGTGTGAACACTGCATTGAGCACACATACCGTGAGAATAAGCACTGTAGCCACTGTGGTACTGCATGTGAGAAATGCTCAAAGCTCGTCTCTAGCACTACGTCTAGGGGGCACCCTGAAAGAGCTCTCTGCATGTCCAGTGATGCATGTGGAATGAGATCGGCCCGCTTTTTTGGTGATGCCACAGCCACTGAATTTTGTGAATTTTTTTTTGCCAAAGAATTCAAAGGTTACACGCTCATCTTTCATAATGGCCAGGCGTATGATGCATACTTCATAGCAAAGTACATCTTCTGCACCATGTGTAAACTACCCAAAGTGATATACAGGGGGAGCAAGATAGTTGCGATTGACACAGGTAAGTTCAGAGTGATTGACTCCCTGAACTTTCTCACGTTCCCCCTGAGTCAGATGCCCAAAGTTTTTGGGTTGAAGGGTGTGAAGAAGGGTACTTTCCCAGTATTTTTCAACCAGAAAGAAAACTGGGACTATGTCGGACCAATGCCACACCCCTATTGCTACAGAGTGAATGCCATGAAGCCCCAGGCTCGGGCTGAGTTCATGAAATGGTATGTTTTCAGAGGGGGAAGGTGTTTCATTTCAAAAACGAATTACTGGCTTATTGTGAGGATGATGTGAATATCCTGCAGGAAAGTTGTAATGCTTTCAGGAGCTGGCTTCTGGGTATTACTTCGAGGGAAGAAGTCATTGATGTCTGTGAAGGTGGAGAAAGGGTTACAAAGACCATAGGCATTGACCCCCTGCAGTACAACACTCTGGCTAGTGTCTGCATGGCAACCTACCGATACATGTTTCTAACTGAAAAATATTCAGTTACTCTAGCCGATGGTAGAGTGGTTAAGGGGCTCCTGCAAAATGACAACATGAAACTTGTAGGGGAAGGGGGAGAAATAATCGAAAGGGACAGCGCTCAAGTGAGCTCCATGCAGTTTGAGTCAACCCCCGTCGCCCGAATGCCTTCATGTGGGTTCGCTGGAATAGACGCACACAGTAGATCGTCCATTGTTTGGCTGGAATATGAGTCGCAGAGACGAGGCGTACCTATTCAACACGCCCGTAGTGGTGGAGAGCACAGGGTGCGAAACCAAAGCGGTGATGTGTGGCTGAAGCTAGATGGCTATCACCTTGATGTGGTCACCGGCACGGAGACTGCCTGGGAATTTTACGGTTGTGTTTTTCATGGCTGTACGTGGTGCTTTGGTGGTGAGAAGGTTTCGACTAACATCAGACACCCTCACACTGGTGAAAGTCTCAAGACGCTGTACATACGTACTATGGACAGGTTAGCCTATCTTAGGATGGTACTCAATTTCGAGGTTCACACTGTGTGGGAGTGCGAGTATCGCATGATGCTGAAGAGTAACCAGATGCTCCATGAAATAGAAAGCGCATGTGAACTTTAACCTCGACTCGACCCCCGTTCCTCTTTCTATGGTGGTCGGGTAAATGCTGTCAAACTATACCATGAAGCCAAGGAAGGGAGGAAAATAGGGTACACAGACATCTGCTCATTGTACCCTATGGTGTTAAAAAATGACGTTTTCCCAGTGGGTATTCCCGAGGTCATTGTGGAACCACCAGGCACAGACATCAGTGCATTTTTCGGATCATTCAGGCTCGGGTGAGACCACCTCGTGGACTGTATCACCCTTGCCTCCCCATTAGGTTAAATGGTAAGCTGTTTTTCCCCCTCTGCCTCACCTGTGCTACTACCCAGTCAAAAGAAGCATGCAATTGTTCAGATGAGAAGAGAGACCTCACCGGTACATGGACCACTATTGACCTTCAAGATGCCCTCAGTGTCGGCTACACAATCATAAAGCTGTTTGAAATTAATCATTTCAAAGAAAGGGCAACATTTGACAAGACTCAGGAGACTCCTGGTCTGTTTTCTGACTATGTCAATATGTTTTTGAAGGGCAAGCAGGAGGCGTCAGGGTGGCATCCGGCTGACCTGTCTGACTCTGAAAAGAGCGATTACATCGAGCAGTATAAGGCAGTGGAAGGTATTTGTCTGGACCCCGGTAGTATTTCACTAAATCAGGGGAAAAGGGCCACAAACAAGCTACTCCTGAACAGCTTCTGGGGGAAATTCAGCGAGAACAATAACCATCATACTCACCAACTAGTCGAGCAGGGCATTGACATTTTTAAATTGCTCACAAACCCTGCTATTTCTCTGAAGGGCATGCATATTCTTGATGAGAAACGTTGCATGTTAGAGTACTCACACTCAGAGGGTTTCCTGCCAGAAATGGGGCACGTTAATGTATTCATTGCAGCGTTCACGACTGCCAATGCACGCAGTAGATTGTTCAATGTACTCCATAAACTGGGTAGGAGGGTACTGTATTTTGACACCGATTCAGTTATTTACGAGTATGATGACACGGAATTAGATGAGTACACTCCTGACATGGGGGACCATTTGGGGCAGTGGACAAATGAACTGAAGAAGGGTCAGCACATCTCACGGTTTGTTAGCAGTGGCCCTAAGTCATATGCGTTCATTACAAATGACGATGAGGAGCGAACAACAAAGCTCAAGGGTTTCACACTGAATCACGAGGTGTCGAAACTCTTAAACTTCGATAGCATTTGTAGACTAGTGCTTTTCTGGGCTGACCCCGCCAACAACCCTCTGCCCCCTGATGAGCAACCCCATGTGGAAGTAGCCTAAAGCAAGATCAGGCGTGATAAGTACAAGTTTAAGTTGTTTAGCAAGGAAGAACTTAAAAAATTCCGTGTTACATACTCCAAGCGACGACTCCTACCCGGTACATATGACACTGAACCTTACGGTTTTTAGTTGAGTAGAGTAGAGTGGAGTAAAGTAGAGCAGTGTTGGAGGGGTTTGAATTTATATTGCAATTAAATGTTGTTTTTTTTGTATTGACTGCATTTTTTTTTTAATTATTATTATACATTGTCATATTGTTTGTTGTAAATTGAATATAATACCATTGTAGTAGTAGTAGTAGTAGTAGCAGTAGTAGTATACATTTGTTACTAGTCCCTCACAGTTTGATGTATGATATATGATGTATGATGTGTGAAATATGTGTTTGATGCATGATGCATGAAACCATGAAATATGTAAGAAATTGATGATGCGTGAACTGAAATTTGTTTATGCTTACACTTAACATTTCACACCACCCCACAGTTTGATGTATGCTGTGTGAAACTGTGAAATATGTAAGAAATTGTTTGATGTATGATGTGTGAAACTGCGAAATATGTAAGAAATTGTTTGATGTATGATGTGTGAAACTGCGAAATTACACTTAACAGCCTTGAGGCATATTCAATTAAAAAAGATAGACTGCCAAGTCTTTTTAACTTAAATCTGCTGACTTTTTCTCATTTGGTGAATTTCACAAAGCTTTCTTGACAACTAATGCAATATTCATTTAAATAGAGTAGCATAATTTATTACTTATGTCAGCCTTTTCATGAACATGAAAGTCACAGGCCACCCTAATGAAAAGAAAGAAACGAGTAAAAATGAAGTGTTCACTTTTGAAAATTTTTTATTAAAAGACTCACAAAATTACATATCATTTGGACTACTATGCACAAGATTCTTGGCACATACTTGAGGTACAGCGGTGTTGGGGTCTTTTTTCATAACCAGACCAAAACAAAAATCGATCAATCTCTCGGTCTTCAGAAAAGGTGGCTCATCATCATTGTCGGACTGAATGAAGCTCTGAACATTAGCTTCGCACTGTTCTCGAGTGAGGAACACTGTGTGTGACCTAAAACCTCTGTTTTCAATGAACTTGACCGTTGAAGCACTTGACCGTTGGATATTCTTCCAGGTGACCCTGCTTACTGTCCTCCGCCTGAGGTGTTGTAATAATGAGGTAAAGTTGATCGTAAGAGGCATGAAGTTTTTCGAATTCTTCCAGACGTAAATTGATGGTTTTACTATGGGTGTATTCAGTGGCATCGGTGAGGTTGTCCTGCTCAGTTTTAGAACTCCTCCTTGTTATACTTTTGGAACTTCGTAATCATCAGAAACTGTTTCTTAGTCAATCGTAGTTGCATTGTCTTGTGATTCGCGAGAGCATCGAGTAACCCACATGATGATTCTTTAATTTTCTCGAAGGACTTCTTAGCGATGTGTACGTTCCGCCACTTATTGGTATCGTCGTTGTACCTGGATATTGTAATGTAACCAGCCTTGTACTGATGAGCGGCATGGGCGATGACTCTTGTTTTCTCAGACAGGCATATAGTCATACCACTGGCACCTTGTGGAGCCTCGGAGTTAAGCTGGCTGCTAGTCATGTTGATTTGTGAAGAAGAAGTGAATACTCTTTACACCCAACATGCCACCTTATATACTATGCATCGCATTCATTGGTTCAAAGGTTTGTGCAAATGACCATGTCCTGAGGTTGAGTTAACCCAATCCATGGAGAGCATTCAGCTCCATTAACCCAGAGGACATAGCACAGGTGTGGTGTCAGGTGAAGTAGAGTTGTCATTGAGCATTTGAGATGGCTCTCAAAGATTAGCCCAGGGGGGTAATCATTGGGTGATTTGTCAGGTGTCAAAATGTCACTGTTTCCTAGTTGACAATGTTGGCTGGGGGAGCATTATTCCAAGGGATGAAGACAAGAGTGCAGTCCATAAATTGCTATCACCATTGCGCATCGAGAGGTTGACAATACAAGTGATGATGACAATATATAGAATTACTACCTGACAAATGAAAATAACTTCATTCTTAGGAAGAAGCCTACCAAAAATTAGCCAGTTACTATTACTCCCTATTGAATGAATGTCTATTTTCCCTGTAGAAGACTGTGCCCCGGAATCGACATCAGAGGTTTCATATTTCTCTTCTGAATCCTCCAAAGGTGAACCACCCATGAACTTCATGAACTTCTCTCCGACGTCCTCGCTCCCCATTGTGTAGAGTTCGAATGAATAATAAAATATATGTGCTAACAATTATACTCCAGCAATGAACCACCTCTATACTAAGACCAGTACAAAATGGAGAGCTCACAGAAGTGTGCCCCTAAGCTATTTACATCTATTTACATTTTATGTCATTAAGTACAGTGCGGTGTTTAGCCTAAACGCATGAGGGCACCGTATCAAAGAACCGTTCTGTACTAATTAGCATAATGATTAACATAGCCCGGGGCGGAATGAGAGGGACAGGGACCACAGCTTGATATGATATCAGGCCCTTGAGGGCAAATAACTAGCTTATCGTGATATCATATCGGCCTGTCTGTAGTAATAATACCTGAAGTTGTCTCAGAGAAACTATCAGAGATTTTAATTAGGAAATTGTCAATTAGAGTACCGTGTCGGTGTGTCAAGCGTGTGGGAAAGCTTATCTTTGGAATATAACTGTGTGATAATAAATGCTCAAAGTACTTACTTATGCTAAGGTTTTCTTTAAATTTCAACTGATGCAAATTAAAATCCCCTGCTATTAACACATTTCTAAACCTCTGTAGCTGTTCAAACATAAAACTTGTTTCAGAAATGAAAGTTTCAATATTTTCAACATTGTTCCTAGGGGGTCTATATATATTGCCCAAAATTAATTTCTTTTGAAGTGATAGTATGTCAGTATTACTTGATGTAACTTCCAAAAATAAGCCATCCCATAAATCAGTGCTATCCACTGGCAATATACTATAATTAAAAGCTTTATGCAAGTAAATGGCAATGCCACCATGTGTACTGCAGTGCTTTCCCTTGCTAATAAAGTTGTAGTTTTCAATTTCCAACAAGGATAAATCAGAATCATTAGACAGCCAGGTCTCTTGCAAACAAATGGCACTTATAGTAATATTATTTCTTTTATAAAAGTCCAAGTATATTTTTAGTTCACTGAATTTAGCATTAATAGACTGGCAATTCAGGCTAAGCACTTTGAAAGATTGCATTTTGTCTGCCATTAACTTAATAAAACCATCATCATTATAGTAGGGAGAATGGCTAAATAATGTTGGAGTCTCATACTCATCGGAAAAATTTAAATCAGAATCACCTATTAATTCAACCAGAGAATATGAATCTGGCTGATCAAATAAATCAACAGAAGTAACCATCATAAGTTACACAAAAAAATGCAAAGCAAGACATAATTGTATAATTTGCAAATCTCATGTGACACTTAGCTCCAGAATCCCTAGTGCATGACTGATGCTTCCATGATGAGTAGTGAAGTGAATGATAAGCCATGAAACAAAATATCAAACCAAATTTCAAATGTTGGCATTCTGTACATACAACTGAAATCAAGCAAAGGCACAAAGTTAATGCATGAAAATTATGAAAGTATTGATTAGTAGACATGATTAGAAAAAAGAAAAAGAAAAATTATGACAGCAGAAGACGTGAGCTGCTGTTTATTGGATTTAAGATATTATTGGCAAATTACTTATGCTAAATATTACAGAATAAATGCCATGTTCTATGAAGTACAGTATTGACAGTGACACTACCCAGCAGAATGCATTACATTTACATAAAATGAATGTTTTCAAACGTTCACAATAAAGTTATTAGTAAATCTAGCATAATAATTATCAAGGACTCTCATTTTCAAGTGAGGATCAATCAAGGAGAGTTTATTTTAAAGAGTCACGAATCTCTTCCAGGATAGTTCCCATTAAATTGGTTCCATTCCATTTTTTTTGGTCCGTAGCTACAGGAGACGATATGTGGACACCAATTCCAAAATAAGGGTCAGGTGAACCCTCACCAATTCTCCTATCCCCAGTGTCGACCAGGAATCTAGCAGCCTCAGGATATGTCTGAAATTTGACTTCATTGACACGTTTTAAAACTCTGTAAACCCGATTTTTCCATATTTCTTTGTCAAAACCACGAATTCTTTTTCCAAATTCATGCATTTTGACAGGGTCTGACTCATTCATTATCTTCTCAGATGCTACATTATCCCCAAAGCATAGGGCCTTTGACCTCTGGAAGAACTGTTCGTTGCATCAATCACCAAATAATGTTCTCATAACTTATGATAATTTCTCATGATATTCCTTAACCTTCTGGTACAAAAACTTTTAACTGGGTAGTGTATGCAACAAACATACACATCTAAACTAATTATATTTATATTTATTCTAATTTCCCCTTTGTTATGTCATTGGATGACCTTTAAAATGCAAATGATAGGAGGCCTTATACATAGAACTGAAAAAGAATATTATGAATTCAGTTTTAGAAATTGTATCAGTAACATATCTAAATTATAGTATTTTCACCTTTTAAACTTCATTTTAACATTGATTTCATGCTAATTACAAAATAATAAAAATCAGAAAAAAATGCTGAAAATTGTGTTAAATTGTGTTTTCGGAGCATAACTCTACCATTAATGCACTAACCCTAACAAAATTGTATATGTTATTACTCTATATAGCTTAGCTGTACATTTTGATAGTCACATTGACATATCTGAACTGTGTTTTAAAATATTAAGAGAAAAATGAAAAAAAAAAGCCAGAGCAGGACTCACACACTACTCTGCACCTACATGCATACAAAACTTAATAAGAATATGTCTAAAATAGTGTAGAGATAAATTTAAGGATAATTCTATTCAATAAGGAAAATATGAAAATTTGGACAGGTAAGTAGTCTAATAAGAGGCTAATGACTACTTCTAATTAGCTCATCAGTCATACCAGGGATCTTTTGTAGTAGGCGACAAAGCTTATAAGGAGTGTCGTCAGTCAGGGCATTGAATTGGGATTGATATGTACATAGACAGTCTAAGGCTGACCAAGTGCTGTATACCAAATAATAACATTATGAAATCATTAAAAAAGGCAAATATTGGATAGTTACTCATTTATTTGTTACCGTTCATACTGATGACAATTATCACATGATATTATCCCCTCTTGCGTGTACCACCTTGTAAAAGTCCATGTCATTAAAGACTCCAGTTTTATGGCATTGCAGTCTAAAAGTCAGAGTGACTGTCCAATGTAGACTTTCAACTGAGTCTCATCTCAGCTTGAAGCAAGTCAAGCTCTCCCAGTTCCAAAGTGGGTAGAGTCCAAAGTGCAGTAAGCACAATATATGCAGAGTCCAAAGTGTACAAGTAATAACACAAGAGTGGTTTTGCTTCCTCAGCTGGCAAGATGAAACTGATATTTTTATTGTGCACAGGGTATATGTATTAAAGGTACAATTCATGCAGTTTCCCCCCCAGCAGGGCTGAGAGGGAATTATCAACCAATCACAACACAGTAAACTCCACTGCTGCTGACCATTTGTTCAATTATCATTCACATTGTGTGGGGTGATACCTCCCCCAAACAGGGTTGCTACCAGCATCTTTGGCTGAGATCTGGCAGGGATTAGTGAAGCTAAGACAATGGAGCAAAAGTGGACCCCCTGCAGTGCTCTGCATTGTGCTGAGGCTATTTATAGCTCAAGTCACAATGGGCTATTGTGCTGAGTGTCAACTTTGGCTTGGTCAGCAGTTTTGGAGGGAAAGTTTTGGAGGGAAAGTTAGTAAGCTCCTCCCACAATTTAGGACTCAACAGTGAGGCATCTTAACAGGGCAATGCACTCACATAATACTGACAATAAATCAATATGAAGAACAAAATGAATAATACAATCTATCAATTGACAATTGGACATAAGCAATCAATCAATTAATGACTTAGTCAATCAGTTAATGATAATACAGTCAATCAATTAATAATGTAACCAATACTAATAATATAATCAATGTTCCTTGCAGCAGGCTAATTAAGTATAAGGCTAAATATGAGTAATGAGAAAATAACTGACACATGTGAGCAGAGCAGTGACTAGCACATGGAAATGATGGGAACACATAACAACTGCATTTAGGTCACACATGAGCAGAGGCCTGCATAGGGCAGGTGTAATGAAGAGCAAACAATATATTAAGCAATTGCTAGAGCAACAAAAACGCTCAAGGCAAGTGTAATGCAGAGTGCACACAATCAATGCACCTGTCATATAACTCTAACTGACATATATCCTTTGCCTAGGGCAAGTGTAATGAGGGGCATACAATCAATGCACCTGTCATATAACTCTAACTGACATATATCCTTTGCCTAAGGCAAGTGTAATGAGGAGCATACACTCAATGCACCTGTCATATAATTCTAACTGACATATAATAAGTGGTTGCCAGGGGCTGCACTTTACAACCTGAGTTTCCCAACACTAAATGAATGACATTGACTATTATTATTACAAATACAAAGAAAATACAGATACATACCTGAATAACAAGAGAATAAAATCCTGTGCTGCATCCTTGGTATATGTCAGTAACTCATTAATTAAATACCAATCCAATTATGCCCGAAGCATCCCCTCTACTAACTATTTCACAGGGACCCACACTGGTCAACCTGCTCTACCTAATCTAATTATGACTACATATCCTGCTTAATTTCTCTCCCCCACAAACACTTCGTGGGGTCTCTCCTTTCTATTACTCTCTTTCTTTTACTATCTCTCTCTCTTACCAACTTTCTAAACTAAAACCCCAGGGCCAGCCAGCAATTGGCCATTGCCCTGGTAACCAAGAATGCAGCCAAGGCCCTCCTCTCAGTACCCAAATAAGTTTTAGGGTAGTGTATCAAGCTGTTGCCAAGGTAACCATTGCTGCTTCTGGCTCCCTCTGGCAACAACCAGTCCACTTAAATAAATAAATACTAATGACTTATGACCTGGTGGTAGATATTATAAATATAATTGACACTATTTGGTAACTCAGGTGATACAGCATTTGACATTATTCTGAAACATATACAATATAGACACAAAATTGGGATCGTAGGATGCATCTCCTAGCATCCTACGATATCCCCCACAACACTTTGTGTTTTACCACAAAAACACAAACAATTCCTAAAACATGCACATGAAGAATATTGTCACTATTTTCTGGCAGTGCAGTCCTCAGTCATACAGATTCCCAAGCAAACTCCCTAGATGTCAGACCAGCATTGCAGATTCCAAATATCCATAATAGGTGCATTTTGTAAATCGTTGGTTGCAATGTAGAAGTTCAAAAGTTCCATATTAGGTGCATATTGTAAATCTGTTGCTTTCACTCAGTGACTCCCAATTTCAGCTCTGTCAACTGTTTTTGTAGTTTCTTGAAGAAGGGACAGAAACTTTGGAGCTTTTCTGATGATTCAAGGGTGCCCTCTTCTTGCTCGATTTCTCCATAACTTTTATTTCTGCAGCGTGGCGTGTCACAATTTTGGCATCAAGTTGTAACTTCAATTGTCTATTTCTGCAATGACTGGGTTTTGCTGCTTGTTGATGTGGTCCCCGGAGTCCCTTAGCTCTCGAATGCTGGCAGCGACAAGTTAATTTTCATTTGTGTGTCGACTGAGTCTACTGGATGAACACAGCACTCTCTTGTAGATCTGTATAGATGTTGGGATCTGCCCTTCAGGGGTAATTTGAGACTCTGTATGACTATTGCACTGTAACTCCATCAGACGTCTTCCCGATCCATTGTCCAGCAGACGGATGTTACATGATATTGTTTACAACAGACATGTCACTGATACTGTATTCATAATTATATAAAATCACAATAAATGCATAAATTTACAATCAAAACATTTGCTTTTAATACTATTGTTGAACTATCATGAATGCCCAGTAATGGTATACAGGTACATATGATTAAATTTCCAGAGATGTCTCTTATCATTTTTCCCTCCCTTGGTCTTTCCCTTATCTTTTATCCCTCTGTCCTCCAATCTGCTCACAGCGACCACCAAATTTAAACCCAACCTTGACCATGAATTCAAACAACCAAACCCCAAACAATAAAAAAAGTTTACATAATGATTGCTGGTGGCATATTACTGGCACCTGCCAGCTAGTGAAAGTGAAAAACCTTTCCTAATCTATTCTACAGCCCCCCATACCTTATCCAACCTGCAGTTTATCCACACTGCTATCGAACCTCTTTCCATCCCAGCATTGTCCCAGGCTGATCACTTTTACACCACCTCATCATTATATCCTAGATGCATTCTCATTTAATATTAACCATTTATAATAACTACAACCCAAATACATGTAATGATTGCCAATGAATTCAATCAGCATGAACCATCATGGCCCATTCTGTCCACCCATGATACCTGCTGATGAATTCACCTCATCATTACTTTATTCATAATATTTTCCCTTCCCCATCTACTGTTATGAACCCAGGCCCAATTATCCAGCTGCTTGTTGCAGCCTACTTTGACATTTCTTACACATACAGTTGCTGGTTGCAGCTGCAGGGCAGAGTATTCACCCCTTTCTTATTTACCCCAGCCTGTTTGCTAAGGCTCATTACTATGTTGTACCCCATGGCACTGAGATTGTGTCAGGGCTTGTTACAGCGTTACATTAAAATTAATTATTTACCAAGTAATTCACCCAAAAGTTCCCAAAATGTTTGGCTGAAGCAGACCAAATTATATAATTTCATTCTTACCATAGCAATATGATAAACCCATGTGCCTGACACCATCTCTAGGCCTAGTCTATTTTGGTATACCCTAAGTATAACTCAGATTCATTGTATCTCTGTTAAATTCATTTGATAGTACATGCAATTTATCATTGTTATCCACTATATATATTTTGTATTATTGTCTATATATTGTATTATTGTCATTAATGGATGCAAATATCAGTAGTTAATTTTGTCATGCCAAGAAGGAGTATATTTTACATCAGGCCAACTGTTGTGCTCATGTATATTTAAAGTGACAGAAATATCAACAAAACACAGTAAAAACATTAAAAAAAAAAACACTATGAATGATTAGGAGAATTAAAGGAGTAATAATATTAGAGAAATATTCATATTGTTACATGCTGATAATTTTAATAAGTCTATGTTGGTCGAAACTTTTTTTAAGAAAATGGGTTCAATACAACGCAGGAATTTAAATAAGAAAATGGTGCTCCATTGGTTTCCTGAAACAGACTTAATCACAAGTTATATATACAACCCCTGCAGCTCCCCCAACATAATTATGTTTTTATTACGGCAGGCTTATAAAAACACATAGTGGAGAGAGGGTGTTTTTTATTAGGCAGGCTCATAGCTCATCAGCTACTGCAGACCTAGTGCTGAGTTATTTTTTGTTTGCACCCCATCACCCCATCAGCTGATTGAGATCCTCTGCAGATTTTGGCTGGTACCAGTTTTAATCTTGTTCATAACAATTTATAAATTGTGACAAATATATTTAAGATCAAAAGCGTAACCCCTATGTAGTCTTTTATTTGGGACAGTGAGTTTGTGTTGGTTTGTTGTATTTCTTGACTGCCTAGTTGTTTTACAAAATTTTCAAAGCCACTCCATTTGTAGTTGGGTAATGTTGTTCTGAGATACTGTAAGCAGGTATCTTTTATCCACTGGGTAGTTTCTTTTGGCCTTTCTTCTCCCCACACGAACATGAGTCGGGTGAAAATCATTAATAAAGCAAATACTCGTCCATGGTTGGCTTTTTCTCCCAGGATTATTTTGGCCATTGGTGTGATAATTTCTTCCAGGAATTTTTTGGGGTCAGTTTGGTTGATCCATATATCAATGTGACGGAATAGGTAGGTGTAGTCTGCCACAAATGTCCGCGTGATGAGCTGACAGTTTGTACACATCTTGGTTGGTTCCTCTCTCCGATGATTTTTCCTGTAACTTTGCCATAATCCATTGTTCAAGAAAGTTAAAATGATTTGTTCTGGCGTGTTGGTGGTGTCGCGTGTATGGATGTCACAGGTCATTTTCTAGGACGTATACTCTTTGCTTGTCCTCACTTAGATGTGATCGGAATTTCAGTATCTTGGCGCAGTTTGACCAGATTGACAGATATCTGTAAGGTTGACTGGTCAGGTGCTCAAAGAGATTGACAATTTGTTTTGGGTCCTTTATATGCACTTTCTGGACCACCAGTCTGATCACCGTTTCGTCTAAATTGTTGGGGAACAAGACAAGGTGGGTGGTGTTTCTGATTAGTGTTAGTCGTTCTCTCCCTGGTCTGAAAATGTTTTGAGTGGAAAGGATCACACTGAAGTGCAGGTGGTGGCTGTAAGCTGTGAATATTTTACTGACCAAGGGTGAGGAGCAGGCCTGCTCATCCAAGTCTTCGATGATTAATGCTGTTTTCTCGCTGGTACTTTTTAAGAGGGGTAAAACAATGTTTTCGGGGGGTATTCCGTCCAAAGTAATTTGTTGGTTGCCAAATTTACTTTTCAAGGTGCTCTCGTTTTCCGTCTCGACGCCACGCAAGTACACCACTCTGGTGAAATTATCTTCTAGGATGCCATGGTTGTTCTCTAAAATTTCTTTAATTAGGGTGGACTTGCCTGTGGAACTGGCTCCTGAGATGACCATTCTGAATACGGGGGGGCAGGCTTCCATTGTAGATTTTTTCCATTACGCTGCCACAGGTTGCAATTCCGCTCTGTAGAAGATGCCTGTGATAGGTTCAGAGTCTGACAATGCGACAATTTTGTAGGTGGTGGGTTTGGTGTGTAAAACTTGAGAAATGACAAATTTTTCTTGGGTGAATGTGGTGTCGGTAGATTTCTTGAATCTCCCAGGGTATCGTGTTATCCTGACGATTTGTCCTACTTTAAGTCTCTTGCTGGGTCGGAATCCTGATGCCCGGCGGAAATATTTGGCAAATTGGTGTTTCCATCCATGGTTTCGTTTTGCGGTGTCACTTCCGAGGGCTCATTGTTTTGGGCAGGGCAGAGTGCGGGCTGTTATTGTAAGCAATGATGAAGCTCGACAACTTGTGGATGAAAATGTTGGTGTTGTGGTGAGTCATGTTCTGATTACTCTCTCCACCTTAGCCGCGTGGTAAACATTTTCAGCCGTGAAATGAATTGTGTTGTATCTTTTCAGTAGTTGTTGCACGTGCGTGTTTAGGAATTCCGTGCCCTTGTCCGTGACTAACTTCAAGGGTGGGATGGAATTATTTTCTCTTATGATGGACTGCAGAGCAGCGGCGACCACTAGTCCACTTTAGTTTTTTAGGGGTCGCCCAAATAGTTTCCTACTGAAAGCATCCATGCAAAATAAAATGTATTTATAACCGTTGATTTCAGCCATGGTGTCGTTCAAGATGAACAAGTCGGCTTGGAAGTAATGATTGAGACCTGGACTCAAGTACTTCCTGGTGCGGGCAACCTTTCTTACGTAGCGGTGTTGAGTGTAGCTGTCAATTTTTTGTAGCACGTTTTTGACTTGGGTGAGAGTGATGGAAGGTATGGCAGCTTTGGCTTTAGCCCACACTTTGGCTGGGCTAGCAAAGCCCGCGGGGTTGGCAACATCTGTGTAAATTTTCATTACTAGCAGGGCACTAATCCTTTCACTCATTTCTTTCTCTCAGTTTTTTTTTTCTCACCTTCTCCCTGGAACAAACAGGGATGTTGCATGAAGGCGATCAATCGACGTTTGACTATTTCAAATTGCTTAATTATTTCCATGTTTTGTTCAAACATTTTCAAGTGCTTCTCTTTGTTTATTTCACAGGGTTTTTCGTTTAGGACATCCATTATTAATTTCTTTTCTTGTTTGCTCAGACCCAGTGATCGAACGGAGCGTTTTTTTCGCTATACCTCCTCGTTTGACCTCGTAGGTGGCTTTGAATTTGCGTCGAATGTCTTCCAGTTTGGCGTTCCAATCTTCCTCTTCGGTTTCAACTTTGGCTTCTATTAGTTCAATTTCGCTTTGGGGTGGGGTACTGGACTGTACTGATATGGTCTTGTTGGTTTCCAATTGAGGCATTTCTTCCATTTGGTCCTGCCCTGTCAATAATGAGTCCAGGTAATCGAGATCAAAGGTCATGCTTGCTGGATCAAGCATTTGTGTAAAATCAAAGTCAATGGGTTCTGGCTCTTCTACTGTGGCTACTTCTGTGCAATCGTTTTTTGGTGTGGTGGCTGGTGAAATGTCTTTGTAAATAAATTTTTTGCTGTTGCGTACTCCCCAAGTTCCATTGTAGGATAGCATTATGGGTGGGACCAAGTTGTTGGTGACGGGTGTAGTTGGCATATCTAGGTCAGACATGTGGAGTGACAATTAATAGTACTGCTTACACACATTTGCTCTATGCTGATGATATTGTGTTGATATCAGAAAGTCAAGATGGTATGTGAAAAAACTACTAAAAAATCTAGAAGACTATAGTATAAAGTGGCATTTGATAATCAATTCTTAAAAAAAGTAAGGTTATGATCTTCCATAAAATGAGCGAAAAATTCTTGTAAAAACTACAACTTTAGTGTTGGAAATGAAGATTTAAAAGTAGTTCATAAAAATATGTTCTGTGTTATTCAGAAAATGTACACAAAACAATATATGAATACCTAGCAATTCAAGCACAGAAAGCAATGTATGCACTTAAGGAGAAATCCATGGGCTATCTGCACCCTACATTAAGCATAAACATTTTTGACACCCATATATTGCCAATACTTGAATATAAGAGTAAAGTATGGTTCCCAGAAAAAGAAATTGACACCCTCAAAAAAGTACAAATGAAATTTCTCAAGAACATATTGAGTGTCAGGTGTCAAACAGCATTTACATAGGCGAACCATAGAGCCTTAGCCGCTCATGCTGCCCAAGCTCCAGGTCTAATTAATAAAGCATACGCTAATCAATGAAATTCATCTTCAACTTGATTAAGATTGCATTTTCCACAGATTCTTTCCTCAGCAGGTACATAAGGGCATTTGTGCCTACCTAATTCAATATTCAAGTTGTGAGAGCTCAGCCTGAAACGTGCTACATTACAATAAATTGATTTAGGAAGGTTATGATTCAAATAGGGTTCTATTTTCATATCTTTCTTGAATGTTTTAAGTTCTTAGTTTGGGTGTTACACACACTATCATTGATCTCATTCAACATCTTGGCATGGATCTGTTCAGACAGGGACACAATAGTTTTTTTAAGTCAAATTCATTTTGGTTCATATTGACGTTCTCAGTGACCTTGTATATTCTCGTAAGCCAACATGGAACTCCCTTTTGATAAAACTCAGTCTGAATCTCATAACAACTTTGAAAAAGTAAGGGGCATGTGTTAGACTTGAATCTATTTAGAAATTTTAATGCTGAAGCCTGTCGTCTGACAATCAGTGGTCCTAGATAGTTCCTAGTAAGTTCTAACATGTTTTGAACCTAGTTCCTAGATAGTTCCTAGATATTTCCTAGATAGTTCCTAGATATATAGTTCCCTAGATAGTTCCTGGATAGTTCCTAGATAGTTCCTACCTACAGGATGACTCATATGGAATTGTCCATATTTCGCCGACATCACCCCAAAATGCCCCAAAACATGGCGAAAGGCCCTGCAAAGCTGATAGACATTCCTAACTAATTGGCTATAATTGATTGGCGGATGGTGTCGACCTGTAGTGGGTCGTTGCGCCTCCTTGCCCCTTGTCACGTATATGACGATGGTGGGCTGCTGTGGAGGCTGGTCAGCAGCCCTTTGCCCTTTTCAGCCACATGTGTTTCTAATCTGTGTCAGATTTCCATTTTATTCCATTCAGATAACTTTAAATGCAGGGGTAAAATGCATGACTCCATGACTTCACAACTTTCAAGGGTTTATTGCAGTTCTGTTATAAAGCACAGACATCTTATTACACTACTTACATTCAGAAGATACAGAGATATGATATCATAATTCAGCCTTTTTTTAAATTTTGTCTTACATGATCTGTTGTGTAGTTGACCCCAGGCCAAGGGACACCAATTAAATAGATAAGGCCACAAAAACGCATAAACTAGTTCATCCAAGCACATATTAAGTCTCCTTAAAGAATACACACAACACAATAAAATATCTATCTATTTATCTATCTATCTATCTGTCTATCTATCTGTCTGTCTATCTGTCTATCTATCTATCTATCTATCTATCTGTCTATCTATGTCTGTATATCTGTCTATCTATCTATCTATCTGTCTGTCTATCTAACTGTCTAGTATCTATCTATCAATCTATCTGTCTATCTATCTATCTATCTGTCAGTCTATCTAATACAAAAAGTCAAAGTAGCCTTCATAAATAACAATGCTGACAGGTCCGAAATTGTGTGGTCTTAATTGTGAGATCTTATTAGTTGTTTTAATGTATCTATCTGTTCAGTAGTCTTGATTGAACAGTAGATAATTGGGAGCTATTGTGGCAGGGTGTTAATGAGAGATGGTCTTGAAAGATAGTTATTGGTGAGATTGTATTTATATTGGGATTGTTAAAGATAACATAACTTTATTCAATCGCACAAACATAGCATGATAGTTTAAAATATTTATTTCTAAATTAAAATAACACATTTATCACTTCATATAATCCTGCTTAAACTCTGGTTTATCGATGTAATGAACTGTTATGGGTATAGATGCAGTTACTAATAAATGTATTTGAATGTATTGATAATATAGATATCTCAGGATCTACTGATCACATTGCAATGACATTTGCATGGTCTTAATCCAGAAGATGAGAGCTATCCTATACAAACAGTTTCACTTACATCAAATGAAGAGGGAGAAAAATCATTGTTGTCAAGAATAGTAGAAACAGCACCCTTTGATGTTACTATGAACATTCAAGGGCTGTGATCATGGAGACATTATGTTTAAAAGATATGTGAAATTTCACGTTATCTTGTTTATCACCCCTTTTATTACCTCAAATCACCCCCTAAATGACCATCACATGCCTCACTGTGGTAGAGGGTGATTATACACCCTTTTTGCAGTGACCTTGCATAGAAAATCCTTGAAGTTTATATTCTTAAAAAGTTATGATACATTCAGCTAAATTCAGAGATAATACGAGGTTTAATAATTTGAAATCTTGATCATTAAAATTCGGAAATATAGTAAATCATATACAATGTAAAAAGATTAAATCACCAGGTTTAATTGTTATGGAAACAGTATACATACAAATTTAATGTATTTTTTATATAAATTTCAGTGTGGTAAACATTAAACTCTGCTTAATATATCATGGAAATGTAAGAATTAAGCCCTTTCCTTTGCAAAAATATTATTATCTATATACATGTATACATAGGTACATGCATACATTGTACATGCATAAAGTCAGGGTTTTTTTTAACCAGGGATTGTCATGTATACTTGCCATAATCTTTACACTATTTGTTGTAATTGATTGTTGATTTATGTGACATTTACACTTATTCATACCTAAAAAGATGAAAGAATCCAGTGAATTCTGCTGTCATTACCACTGATAGGGGGCTGTCAGTTTTCCTTATAGAAGTTATGAGAATGTAAACAACAACTGTTTTAGCCAAAATAATCCTCAAGTGGAGAGGTCTTGTCTCCATACTGTGATGAAAGGGTTGCAAGGGTGTCAGTTTCAACCCCCTCTGCGCAATTAAAGGCTGATGATATCTATTAAATTGACAAAACACAAAATTATGGCAGTGGGAAAAAACTTTAATGCTCTGAGACCAAAATGCAAATGAATAAATCAGTTACAAGTACTGCTTGCTAGCTTGAATGCAAAGATGCAACTGGCTGAGCCTTGGAGTGTCCAGTCAAAGATATGCAGGCAAGGATGCCTTTAAATAGCTGATTAGCTGATGAGTACATAACATTTTAACAGAATGCAGTTATAGATTCTGACCTAGGGTCATTAGGACCTGGCTCATCAGAGCCTTAAGCTGCCATGTTTCATCAATTTACCCCTTTCCACACATGGAAGTTTGATAAATTGACAAAACACAAAATTATGGCTGTGGAAAAAACTTAAATGCTCTGAGACCAAAATGCAAAACAATAAATCAGTTACAAGTACATATCAAGATACAATGTAGTTAAAAAGATTAAAAGAACATTAAAACAAAGAGATGCTAAAAGATAAACCTCAAATCCATAAGCTCTTATACCTTTGTACTCCAAAGTGTATGAATAAATGATGTATATATATAAGTAGAGAGTAGTAAAGTCTTGTAGTGTCAAATTAAGCTTACCAACCAGGGTATTTTCGGTGGCACATAAGAAACAAGGTACACCTGCATCATTTGCATATTTAATGAGGGTGCAACTGGCCCCCTACAATCCATTGTTGTATATAGCAAGTTCAGACTGCACCACAGTCAGTTTGGGTGTTTCCACCACAATAAACACTTCTCTCAACCTATTCCCCTGGATTTGACTCTATTCTGTTCTCCATACACAACCATATATGGCTAGAATAGCAGTTAGACATTCCTTAATGTTTATATGGAGATGTTGCACGTCAGGGTAATCCATTTCCCAATTTACATAAGCCCAATCTTGACCACATGTCATACCCCCTGCTAAATTGCAGGCATCAGTAGTGATATCAACATGAGGGCGACACAGTTGCGACATTGGCTGACCATTGAAGGCACTAATACATTGGATCCACCAGTCTAAATCATTTTGTACAGAAATAGTCAGTTTGGCTTTGTGGCTTGGGAGCCGTAGCGGTCGTAAGACATCAAGCACTGATTGGAGGAAAGTCCTACCTCCATGAACTACTTTTGATGCCCACACAAGCTTTCCACCTAGGTGCTGGAGTTGTTTTAGCAACACCCTGGAGCGTGATCGAAAATCCCTAAGGATTTTAAGCGGTTAGTGAACGTGGAAGCTGGCAGACGGAGTGCGTTATGAGCAATATCAATTTCTATGGTCCTTCCGCTTTTGAGTATGATATGGCAAAACCGAGTTGCCGGAACAAATTAATTAGGACATTCATACCTGTTTGACATTCAGAGAAGGAGTCTCCAATGACAAGCCAGTCATCTGAGTAAACCACTGTTTGGATATGTCTCTTTGCCATAAAGTGTTGTACCGCATGTGATAGTCTGTGTATTCCACAGACTATCACATACCTTTGATTAGCAATTTTAGCAGAATGCAGTTATAGATTCTGACCTAAGGTCATTAGGACCTGGCTCATCAGAGCATTAAGCTGCCATGTTTCATCAATTTACCCCCTTCCACACATGGAAGTTTGAATACCCCCATGATATCTAACACCTGCTCTTAAAGGGCCCAAGATTTTCATGGGGTTAAAAGGGATAAAATAAATTTTGGGGTATATCCCTGACAGTCCCCGCAGGTCAGCAAAAGTCCGAGAAATGCCCCGTGAAGCAATTAGGCATCCCATGGGGGGTAAGCGCAACACCCCGTTATAATCCGTGACATTCCGTGTCATGCCGAAACTTCGGCGATACATGGACAATTCCATATGAGTCATACTGTAGTTCCTACGTAGTTCCTATAAATTTCCTAAAGTTCCTAGATAGTTCTTAGTTCCTAGATAGTTCCTACATGTTTTGAACCTAGAGCCTAGATAGTTCCTAGCTATAGTTCCAAGTTCCAACATAGTTCCTAGACAGTTCATGCATTTAGTTCTTAGTTAGTTCCTAAATATAGTTCCAAGTTCCAACATAGTGCCTAGCTACTTCCTAGACAGTTCCTAGACACTTCCTTAATTCATAATTAGTCCCCTTGATACAACATAAAAGCTAAAGACATGGGCAAGCCATTGAATAAATTGTCATTTATTGGTGACTGTCATCTATATACCCAGTTTTTAGAAATTTTAGTCATATTTTCCGTCATAAAAGAATATTCTCTGGCATACAAATCTCTGGGAACAGGATAGTTATCTATGCATTAAAAACCAATGTTTCGTAGAAATCAACAGCTAAGGGAGCTATTCAAGGACAGGACTATCATCTACATACTACCACTCTATATGCCCAGTTCCTAGACATTTGTATGTCAGAGAATGTTCTTTGATCATGTAAGATATTACATAAATATCTAGAAACTGGCTATATAGTAGCATATGGAATATAGTCTATTCATTGGATAGCCTGCTTCCTTAGCTATTGATTCGTACCAAACATTGTTTTTTATTGCATAGAAAACTAGGCATTTGGATGTGAGAGAATGTTCTTTTATGGAAAATATGACTTAAATGTCTAGATATAAAAACAGACAAACAGCGCGTTGTCAATTGGGTTTTAATTAATGTCTAGATATTGAAACTATCTAAAGATCATATGATCTTTTAAAAAATTATTTTTGTAATCGCAAGCAATATGTAGAATTTAATGACAATATGTCGAAATCTTTGACTGTTATATGTGGTGTTCCACAAGGCTCTATATTAGGTCCTCTTCTTTTTATCATCTATATAAATGACATTGTTTCCGCTACTAATAAATTTTACCTCATTATCTATGCTGATGATACTACTCTGTCAGCTACATTAAATACTTTTAGAAATGAAAATGAAATAATTAAATTGTATATCAAATTAGTTAAAATTAAATAAGCTCTCTCTAAATTTAAATAAGACAAAAGCCATGATCTATCATACTGTCCAGCGAAATATCACTTTGCCAAATCTTAGGATCGATAACACAAAAATAGAATTGTTGATAAGTTTAATTTTCTAGGCCTCCTAATAGATAAACATTTAAAATGGAAACATCATATTTACATAGTAGCCAAAAAGATATCATAAAACTGTTGGAGTAATGACTAAATTAAAGAACTTTCTACCCTCAAACACTCTACTTACAATCTATAATTCACTATTTCAAGCATATATAATTATGGCATCATCATATGGGGTTGGAAATCCAATAAACTGTTTAAACTACTATAACCAACATACAAACCCACTCTATAGACAATTCAATGTTCTAAAAATCCATGACCTATGTGCGCTGCATGATTTAAAATTCTGTTTCAAATTAAAGAATAACTGGCTTCCTCAATATTTCTTATCTGAATCATTTTTATCTCAAAATTATTGTCATCCTTACCTCACCCGTCAATCAAGTGATCTTTGTTTGCCTGCTGTGAGACATGACTTCGCAAGAAACGGCATGAGTTAGCAGGTACCCAGTAATATACAAAAATATGGATATAAATTTCAAAGAAAAAATATTAACACATAGTTTAGATGGCATCAAAACCTATATTATAAGAAAATTTATAGCATCATATAATATCAATTGCTATATTCCAAATTTTTATTCATGTGGCCGTTAGTCTCCTCCTGTGATCTAGACACTGCACAACTGATACTCAACTCCGACATGTAATTATCATCATTTAAAATTGTATCTATTTATTTTTCTACTAATTTTATTTCCGTTTTTTTTTTTTTTTAAGGTTATTTATATATTAGCTGTATAACAATAGCATGCCTTCCTATCGATAATTTATTAATATTTCAATGCTTTAAATAGTAGTATAATCTTCTTTTTTTTTCCCCACAAGGTGGCTCCCTCGACAGCGGCAATCTTATTGCCTTAGAGGGAGTCTCCTTGCTCCACTCTAAGAAAAATTATTAATTTTTATAATATGTAATAACTGTTATGTGTTATTTAAGGAGCCAATAAAAACTGTGTCATTGTCATCATATCTAGGAACCATCTAGCAACTAGGTTCAAAACATGTAGGAACTAACTAGGGAACTGTCAGACATCTCCCTGTTGATAGCATTATCATTTCTACAAGGCTAGGACTGAACAAGCAAGGCGACTTGTTTGTCCTCCCTCTCATCAATCAGTTCTGTGTATAGGAATCAGAGGAACAGCCAATTTGCCTCCAGATATCTGTCGTGCACACTTCGTAGTACAGGTATCTGACCCAGAACCAGCAGCTGAGTGGCCACACTGTCCAGCTCCACTGACCGGCCTACAGCGTTCGATCACACCTTCATGAGAAGTCGCAAGACGTTAAACTAGTGGTGCCTTAATAAGTTGTACTTAGTCTACTGAAGAACCTCACCCATGTGGTAATGACTCGATGTTGTCATTACCATGGTGTGGACTCCAACAGACATGCCAAGTCAATAAAATCATTCAGAGTGAGTTTCACTCATTTGGTTGAGCACTCTCTCACTCCTCTGGCCTTAAGTATTTTCTTCATATTTTAATTTTCTCTCATTCTTAAGATGACCAGAAGTTGGAAAGGGCCAAAACTCACTCATTCACCACTCCAAAACTTGGCATCTCTGAGATTCAGATACATGTATTCGCAGTTTAAATGAAAATCAGCATTACATTAACAACAATTTTACATTAAGGTGGGACTCCAAGCCTTATCATCTCATCATTACGTCCCCTCGCAGCTGGTCATATAGCTTACTAGGTTTCAAGCCAGTAGCATTAGGACCAGAAAATACTAATGAGTGGGGAGCAGGCTAATGCCTTGATCAACCGGCCATTGTGCTCCTGTATACCTTGCAGAGGGACTTATCATGCACTTCATATAATATAGCAAATTTTGTTACAAGATATTTTTATTATTCATTAACAAGAAACTTACATTCACACTATACAAACAGTATAATTCACACTGTACAAACAAATCAATCTTACAAGACAAGCAAGAGTAATAATTATTCACTAGTTAGTTCTGTTTTTGCGCAAGTTTAAATAGTTTACAGATAGATTTAATTAAATTTTCAATCAATGAGAAAACGCATATATACCACCTCCCGTACACATACTAAAACAACAACTTATACAGTGCAATTAAAAAATCAGGTACAAATAAATTGAATAAAACAAAAAATTTGTTCAAAAGAATTTGCATAAAACCCAGTTTTGTTCCATACAGCACAGTCAATTTTCATAGCAAGTCATTAATATTTCCATGGTTCAGAGGACTTAACATTTCACTATAATTTTCCTAAATGCAACTTTCCTTTTCATGTAATACTGCCTCATGTATCCTGCTATGAACATCAAAGTCTTTCCTTGGAAGATTTCGTTTCTGTTGTATAATTAGGAATGTAGCCTTGATCAACAGGCACACTGATGTGGGGCCCCCACTTTGCATTTTACGATGTATCCTGATAAAAAATATAAATACAAAAATTAAAATTTCATTGTAAATGGCTATGCACTTGCACCATGAAAGAAAATCTTTTTATTGCAAGGAGTAGCCATGGTTACTCAAAATTAGGTCATCCTGACGCAACAATTGCATATTAATCGTGTCAGCCGTCACAAGTGTTTAACAATGGAAAAGTAATTTATACAAATTCTGCTATCAAATCAATACCTTTAAAGAAAATTTTCTATGCGCAGAGGGCTATGTTACAGGAGTATTATGTAATCTGACCGTAACAAATCAATGACTTATCTAACTTAAGATCAAATGATTTACTCAATGATAACATACCTTTTTGAGTTTGTGCCTAACACACCATGCCTCAAAACATTTAGCAACAGTTTCCAAACTTTCGGGGTCGGTTTTTTTGCTGTATATTTTGACTGAACAGTCCCGGAACCTGCTAGGCATGATGTGCAGAACCTGCAGAAAGTAGTTTATGAATAAATACAAGAACGACTAATGAACATAACTAATTGTCAACAGTTTGTCTGACTGAAAACCGAGAACTAAATGGATGGGAAGTTTTACTTGCCTCACATGAGTATCTTACCTTATCTTATCTTATGTTATCTTATCTTATCTCATCTTATCTTATATTATCTTATCCCATTACTGACCTCCTCTGCTTCCAGCTTGACCGGTACGTCCGGTTGGTGTTTCCGGTAAAAACAGACCTCGTCAATTGGGTTCTGGTCCTTCATTCCATAATCCAGAGTTACAACCTGTCGAGTGAAATGTTAATAATCAAATTCTGCTAAAGTTAGTACCATGATAATATGCTATTCATGTGATGTGTCAGATACTGATCAGTCTGTCTGCATTTATCGGTTTGTCTGTCTATCTGTCCTGATGATTTACTCCTGATGTTTATGTTCTTTGCCAATTCTAAACATTCTCCTTGATTTTACACTGAAGCCCTGTCTACAAGTCGACTGCCTTTAATTAGCCGCAATAATAAAATTAATTAATAATAGCGGGCAAGCACTGCGAGTGTCTACAGAATCTCAATTAGAGCAACTCACCCAGCCACTTTTCACTTAGGTTTCTTGATTAAAACTTGCTCAATGATGTTCAAGGAAGGCAAATCAGGCATAATTAGGATATAGTATGCACCTTGCTAAGCAGTCTAGAGTGGCGAACGTTGAACTAATTTGTGCGGCCGAAAATACGTTTTAAAAATTTAGGTCACTTGAATTTCCAGGGACCCTGAAAATTCATAGTTCCCGTTTAGAGACAGACTGAAGTAACTTTCAACAACTACAGTAAATCACGCAATGCAATTCGCAGCATAACAAATGTTTCACATAACGAGCAATGTAAAATACGTAGGCCTTTTATTTATTTACAAAAGGATGTGCATGTCTTGCTTCACTTAAGGCAGCCAACTGGTCATAAAATAACAATTACATCCTTTTGTCCATTCTGGAGGCATGACAGTCTTAATGCCCTGGTAATTTTGTTGTAGTTTTGTAAACGCCGAGTTGTTATCAGTTACACAATGCACATAAGTCTGTATTTTACAATGGTTGGCATGTGAACAAGATATATCAGATCAGTTAATGATTGCTGCTAGGACTTACGTGAATTTCTACATCATTTCGGCTGATCCTTGGAAGGGAATAGTCTTTGAGATCGTCATAAGAGGAAAGTACTTCGTCAAGAATTTTTTCCTGCAAAACAATCAACAAAATGAAAGTGCAGTCCTCTATTCTATTCTTTTCTAATTCAAATTCCATTCTACTATAATTCTATTATAATTCCATTCCATTCTATTTCCATTTCGTTCTATTCCATTCTATTTATATTCTGTTCTACCGTAAAAGAGGGTATTATCGACAGGGCAAGTATTATCGACACTCACATTAGAGCATTAATAATTTTGTTAACAAACCAGTTAAGTGTCGATAATACCCGCCCTGTCGTTAATACCATCCTTTACGGTATTACTATTCTATTCTAATTCCATTCTGTTCAATTCCAATCTAATAAATGAATTCTATTTCTATTCTTTCTATCCTATTGTTATAAATAGACTAAGTCTATATTATTCTAAATAAATTATATTCTATTCCAGTTTATTCTGTTCAAATTTCATTCTGTTTGGATTATATTCTATTCTAATTTCATTCTATTCTATTATATTCCATTATATTATGTTCTATTCCACCCTATTCTTCACACACCTTATCAATGTTTCCATTTCGTTTGACAGTCCCAACAACTCGATACACATCTCTGCGCTCAATACGTTCAAGAATTTTACGAGCAGTGGAGAGCTTCTCATCTGAGGAGTACAAGATCTGATGGTAGATGTTGTCCGTCAGCTTCAGGTAGGCACTCATGTCGTATACCGCCTCTGACAGCTTGCACGGTTTCCTGTGAAGTAGATTATGACAAATGAAAAACTGCAGCAGTCCCAGTTAGCATGGCAATCCACCTTCATAAGCCAATGTCATGACAAGAAATCCACAAGTAAGCAAACCATACATATGCCATGAAATAGCCATAACTATACATTATTGTACATTGAAAAAAAAAAAACTGAAAATGATATATTTGCTATCGTCCACACTGAACGATTTGATGACATTGGAGGGTTAGAAAAAGCAATATATGACACATTAAAATATCAATTAGGTTACATAATGTTCCAAAACAAAAAATTCAACATAGTTCACTTACCCATTTTGGGTTGACAATGATATCCAGTCATTGGCCGCAACAAAGGCGTCTGCAATCCTGGAAATTAAAAAACAGCAATTCCTGATAATATTGTCTCAATCAAACAAATTATAACTTCAATAATATCTTTAATACCTTGAAATTTATGTTCAATTTCACAGACATACATTGAGGTTAGATAATTCTAATTGTATAATGTAATTTCAAATCACAAACTTAAATTCTTAAACCTTAACTTAGGGGAAGCTGTTATTATATTCAGACATTCAAAAATGCTGCATCTAAGTGTTAGATCTAATAAAAATCTCAAACTTTGTGTATCAGTAAAAAGCAATGAACTAAAATTATGCTAACATGCCCTCAGAACAAACTAAATCAAAAGTTATTAATATATCACACCAAATACCACAAAACCTATGTTGTATGTACAAAATTCCTGGGTACAAAAAAAAAAGAAAGGCCTGAAGGACTGGCTTTTAACAAAATGTAAGTATTTGGAACCAATTTTAGGCATAATTTATCATGTCAAACTGCAATACAAACTTTATAAAAAAGAAGGCAATCAGCTTGACCCCTTTTTTTTTTTTCCACCGGACTTTACAGAATAATGTATACACAGAATATTTATATATATGCCAATGACTAAACCGCAAAGCTATATGGGGTGAGCAAACATATGGGACAACCTTTATCAGTAAAACACTTTCCATCCACAAAAAAAGGTTGTTGACTGTATTGCACATTTGCAAATGGAGTACAGAGGTCTATAACAACTCGAAAGGTTTATAATGGCATATGTCAA
This sequence comes from Alitta virens, assembly GCA_932294295.1. NCBI lineage: Eukaryota > Metazoa > Annelida > Polychaeta > Phyllodocida > Nereididae > Alitta > Alitta virens. Next base: position 39,233,644 of record OW028582.1, read on the forward strand.
TAAAAATCATTTTTATTCATTCACATGAATGCAAGCATGTCGCTGGGTGGGGTTGGGGTGACAACACTATACCTAGTCTCTAAATCCTATCCTACAAAATATATAGTGACTAAATATTTTGTAGGATAGGATTCAGAGACAGGGTTGTAGCAGCTCCGGTGATGCATATTGCTATGGCTAATGACTAAACATATTACCAAACTTGAAAGCAATCCGAGTTCAGCGGTCCACATTTGTAAGGTTGCAACTGGCACATGAATGCTGGGTGGGGTTTGGGTGATATTACTATATGATAGAGGATTCAGGGTTGAAGCTCAGATGATGCATTTTACTATATGGTTAAAACTTGAAAGCAATCTGAGTTGTAGATCTCTAGATATTACAATAAACTAGCCTGTCTATAGCCATTCCAAGAGAAGCAGTCCAGGAGCAATGATGTTTTTCTTTTCTCACTTACATACACTCAAAGGCAACCCTGCTCTTATGTTGATAGACTTGACAGTGCAAGACACTTCGACAGTGGAACATGTCATAAACCGTGGACGCCTCCTAAAATGGCAAGGCATCTCAATAAATTTACTCCCGAGCCTATCATCTCAACATTATGTCTGCCTCTGGCAGCTGGTCATATAAGCTGACTAAGCTTCACTGAATCAGGCCCAGTAACATTGACATAAGTCATTGGAGCATTGACACCAACGAACGGGAACTTTGCCCACTAGAGGGCTCTGCCAGCACACATAAGATGACATCAAAGAATGGCCAGGCTCACTGACAGTGCCCTCTATTGGTAAATATTTTATTAATAATAAAAATCTAGTTCTCCCATTAAATTGACTCATGTCACAATCCCATTAAATATATAATAAAGTTTCAGTTGCTGAGTAAGTAGAACTTAGGGGGCGGGGCACAGAGGCATCAATGCAAGAATTTTTACAATAAGCATTTCTCCATAGGACTGCCATTGGGACAGGACTAAAATCCGTTTTTCTACCCCCAATTCAGACATAGCAAACTAAATGGACACTCTTTTTACACAACAAAGCACAACAACACGCAAAACCCAGTCATACAAGTGAAAATAGATGCACAAAAACAAATTATCTATTTATTAAAATAGAGGGATGTGAGGCTCCGCAAACAAAACAAACAGCTTATGATCTAAGAGATGCATGCAATTATCAAAGACCATCGACAGTGGAGATCTTATCAATATCATACACACACGTTACTTACATCGATTCCACAGCTATGCTTGTTTTGTGCTGATACACTCGGCGATGCAGAAGTGCGCGTGTATGACACATGTCATAAATGTTACAGACTTCCTGAAATTTCAAAATGGTCAAATCTACCTTTGCGTATATAACAGTGATACTTAAATATCCTATGATTTAGCTAATGTTTTAATATACTTTTCCCCAGAATAATTTTTTTTAATTTCACTAAATAATTACCAGTGCTAAAAGCATACACAGCAGACATCTATGCATTAATTTACATTTGTACTATTGTTTAATTTCCAGTTTAATTTCAGTTGTCATGATGATAGAACAAAACACATGTCATTCTGCCTCATTCTGACATCAAAATTCCTATTGTTCGCAAGATGTCATACTAAAAAAAACTACATGTTTCCAAAAAAAATTTTTAATTCTTGTGTCACTATAAATACTTTTGTGTTCATTCTCTGACAAAATTAATTTTACTGGAGAAGATCAGAAGGAAGATATTATTTCACAATACAAAGTAAACCTTTTTTTTTTTTACTTTATTTAGAAAATATTTTACATGGGTAACACTTAAGAATAGAACTATAAAATCCTTCTTGAGTGGCCCATTAAATAAGAGGATAAAAAAAAACAATAGATCAAAATAAATGCAGAGTTGTCGGAGTAAATAGCAGAAACTTTTTATAATTTATTGGTTATAGTTACTACAACTACACACGGAATTGTCATGATATATCATAACTATCTGTTGTTGAAATTGTTCTGTTGATACAGAGATGAAGTTCATATATTTTACTTTATCAATGCACTGTCAATTCCGCAATAAATGGAAAAATAAAACCCTGGCTCCTCACCTTTTCTCGCCAGCAGATCTGTTTCTCTCCTTCCACATCCAAGACCCTGGCAAACTTCATCAAACGACGATGATCAAAGTTGTTGGAGATCCCAACATTATAAGCATCTCGGACGAAATAGTCCCATCTATCAACGTCAATTCCGTTCCTTTTATTGGCAACAATCTGAGGAAGTCCACAGGTCATTAGAAATGTTTTGTGAATTAAACTGCTCTTATAATATTCAAAAATATTGTACACTTGATTTTTGGCCAAAATTTTTCACAAAATGCAAGTGCAGTAGAAACTGTACATAAATCGTAAAACAAAAATCCCAATTTTTAAAGCTGTAATGATAATCTCAATAACAAATGTCTCCATTTTTCAATGCAATTTCTGCTCTTTGTTAATCAGCATGTCACTTAGTGTAACCTCACTGCCAGCCCATGCCTGCAATTGTGATGTCACAAAGGCATTGTTTTGATGACTTCAAAAAGCAGTCTGTTAATTGCAACTGTGACTGAAGAGGTAAATCATCCTAGTACTGATCAAAGCTACTCACTCAGAAATAAGACCAGAAAATAAGTGGACATTCTTTTTTAATATTACTATAGAATGCCTTGCAATAAAAACCATACAATTTGAAACTAAGTACTATCGAAATTTTACAGGCTACACTGTTTCTGCCCGTGACCCTTGAATCTTAAGGGTCCCTGGAAACTGAAGTTACCTACGATACTGCTATGTATGTGCAACGTATTGCTGAACAAACAAATTATTCCAATGTTTGCCGCTCTAGAATGCTTTGCAAAGAGCGTGTAATATGCTCATTTTGCATTATTCGCCTTCCTTGAACATAATTCGGCAAGTTTAAATCAAGGACCATAAGTCAATATATAGTGCCTGGGTTAGTTGTGCGGGACCACATGTGAGTTGCTGTCAGTGAGACACTGTAGACCCCCACTGTGCTTGGCAATTTAAACTCACTATAGGTGGAGCAAGGACTACAGATAATAAAGAAACATTTACTTTTTTGAATGACAGTCACTTACCTCATACAGAAATATTTTGTCTTTCCCTCGCTCCGTTTCATTTTTATCCTGTTAAAGAAACACATAATATTATCATTTTCATAAAATTCAATAAAGCCAGGAAGTCAAACACTAGGCCATAAATCTGCATCAAGAAATCCAAGACTGGACTTACGCCTTGCTTCGATCGTGGACTGTGAATCAAAGTCTTGATGAAGTTGATGTCTTTCTCTCCAAGATTGTGTTTCGCAAACTCTTCCCTCAGGTTATTACATTTAATCATGTAATCAAACATTGCCAAAGAACCAATTTCATGCTGAAAAAGAGATGCAACAAATGCTGACTCTACCTAATATGATCGAACTGAATAGGTGCTACTGATCTAAGGTTTCGTCAGCTTACATACAGACATATCACCAGCTGCAAATAATATAATTTATTAGATATGATTATTTAAAAGTTAACTCACCGCCCACTTTTCCTGTTTGTCGTTTGGAAATAAATCCATGAACTTCATGTCAAACAAATGAGAAAATGGACCATGACCTGAAAGACAGGAATTTCACTCGTTAATTCATTTTTTATCGAAATATGGTGAATTGGTAATTCCAAATATTGAAATTAAAACAGAGTTCATGAAGTCCTCACCCAGATCATGGCACAGTCCGGCAATCTGAACACACAAAACATCTTCCTGTGTGATTCCAAGTTCTGGCTGTAGAGTGTACAGCGTTTTCACCAATTCACCCGCGAGGTGACAAGTCCTGAAGTCAATTTCACACACAAATGAACTATGCAAACTTCACGCCTATTAACTTATTGAACAATCATTCACCCAGAAAACAACATGCAGCATTAGAGCAATACAGCAGTACATGATCATTAGCACATCATGTGATCTTTCCAGTAGCTGAATATTAAGTGATGCCAGCCTTACATGGACTGCCTGAGGCACCTCTGCTTTTCATAATTAGTGCTAAACCTAAGAAGATTATCCACTGCCAATGGTCTGCCATCAGATAAACACAGAAGATAAGGTGCAAATTGAGCACACAGTTGCCTCACCATACATTCTATATGGATTCCAAATAAAGCCAAGGCATATCTAGTTGGAAACTTAACATTTTTGAGTCTAAACAGCACTCACCCTATGCAGTGTTCGAATCGCTTATGAGTCGCACCTGGAAAGACATAGTAACAACCGCCCAGCTGAGCTATGTAACGTAGACGCTGGAATGAGGGGGTATCGATGATCTTCACTATCAGTGGATGCAGCTCGATGTGGCCATGTATGGAATCATAGATGACCTGCAAAGGTGTACATATGTAAATGTAAAATAGAGTAAAGTGACTCAAAACTCAGCAGCTAGGCAGCTGGTTAATCAAGTGGTATGATTCTCGCCTGCTCCTCTAAAGGACCCAGGTTCAATCCCGAGCTCGGGCAAAATCCCAGCTTGATGTCGTGTGAAGGAGATGTTAAATCAGCTGTCCCTTGTACTTGGCATCTATGCTAAGGCAAGTAAAAGATCCCACCCATGGGGTAAATGTGTAACATGGGTGGACTCCTCCTCTCTCTCACCAATCAACCCTAGATAGCGGAGTAAAATTATGTAAAATAAAGTGACTCAGACTTGCTTTGGTTGCATAGTGTGCATGGATGCTGGTCTGAAGCTGCGAAAGGCACAAGTAGTGATGAGCTGATAAGGCTTGCCATGTAACACATGGACCTTTTCACCTGCCCCAGCATGTGTAATATTGTGTCTATACTAAGTACAGGACAATGTCAATTTTCTTCTCAAGTGAATGATTACTCTATTAGAATTACAGATATCATATTTTTGAATCCTATCATAGCTGCGATTGACTTAAGATAAAGATTGCCCAGGCTAGATATTGAACCCACAACCTTCAGAGGAGCTGACCACTGGCCACTTGACTACTTGACCACATTGACCATCCTGTTTAGTGGATAGCTGATTGGCTATACAACCTCACAATAGCGAATGGCCAAAGTAGTCATAATACCAAAAGAGTCTTCATTCTGGAAGATTATCTTGGAACTTAGTAAAGTGGTCTTACAATCGAGGTGGTATTAATATTATCAAGTGGACATAATTGTGAAGCAACACTGGATTTTCATCTCTAAGTCCATAAAAACTTACCCTGAACTCCTGCAAGTGATCCATGAACAAAGGGACAGGCGCTGATGTCACAGAATACGCCATTTCTCACTCGACCTAGGATCTGGAAAAGAAAAACAAAGGATTTCAAAAATAAAATACCACATTTACATCACAATACAAGTCTGGCTTTAATTTGGAAATATAAAAAATTATTAAATGCAATGAAAACCATGAAAAGATCCTGACTATAAAAAGTATAAAAAAACAATTAAGACCCCTTTCCTAATACATTATTAAACTATTAGGTTTTTAATCAATGTGTCAACTACTTTGTTTGAAACAAACTGCATTAGGATTGATATGATGAACTTCCCACATGCTACAGTTTTTAATCTTGAGGATCTGTTGCAATAAAGCTTCTATTAATTGTTTAATGAAGTGGTTATTTTGGCTTAGCAAGATCTGAAGGCTTAGTACAATCCAGTTAAAGTTAAATGAAGATGGAGTCCAAAGTAAAGTTGAATGGTTTATTGCATAGTCATATTCAACTGTGTGTTCTCCCAGTGCAGGTTAAATACTTGGCCTGAAACTTATGGAAATTTCCTAGGGTTGTTATACTTTTGTGTTATAGTTTTTAAAATTATTCAGGGAGCAGTAATGAATGAGTGAGTATCTTGTAGGGGAGCATGTATTATAGCCATTGACAGATCAAAATACATTTACAGATGCTGCATTTTCTTTTCTGCCCGAAAAAAAAACAAAAATAAAAAAAATTGGTGTCCAATATATGGCAATATTTTTGTCATCCTGTCTATATCTTATTCTCATAGATTAAATGTCCTAGTGGTGAGATTAAAAACCATCTGTGGAGTCCCAACGTTCCAAAAAAAAATTTAATTCTGGTGACTTGACTGTCTTTATGCGCATTTGTAATCCACCTACTGCACTCCACAGAATGACAATAATTTACAGCTTTTTGTGTCCAGAGCCCCCATGCATAATAACCTATGACATCTTGTGATGCACACACAATGTCACACATGGCTCAAAACAAAAGGTCATTGACTGGTAGAGGTCATCACACTTTACTGGTTTTGGCTGTCATGTCGATTAATGAATACACTTACTACTATTAATAAAGATTATAAAAACATCAAAGAACATGTAATATACCTGAATACGTCTGTTCCTGTCAACCCCAGCTGTCAAGTGATACAATGAACAAAACGTACTTGCTACACCTAAAAATATAGATCTATTATTTCACATGCTAGATCATTCATTTGATATTCCAAAACACTTAAAATAAAAAATGAGTCAATCTGAAGTAGTTCACCTCTTTATCAGACCTCACTTTCCCAGAAAATGCAGGATCCAGTTTATCCCCCTCTACCAGTCAAAACAAAAGGTCATTGACTGGTAGAGGTCATCACACTTTACTGGTTTTGGCTGTCATGTCGATTAATGAATACACTTACTACTATTAATAAAGATTATAAAAACATCAAAGAACATGTAATATACCTGAATACGTCTGTTCCTGTCAACCCCAGCTGTCAAGTGATACAATGAACAAAACGTACTTGCTACACCTAAAAATATAGATCTATTATTTCACATGCTAGATCATTCATTTGATATTCCAAAACACTTAAAATAAAAAATGAGTCAATCTGAAGTAGTTCACCTCTTTATCAGACCTCACTTTCCCAGAAAATGCAGGATCCAGTTTATCATGATTAAAATGATCGAGGTATCGCATAATAATCAATTAGGGCTAAGTGCTTATACGTGGCAACATTGTTCTCATTTTATCATTGTTTATCAGCAGGGAGAGTTCGCAAACATATTTGGCACGAAAAAAAAAACACTTCCCCCAGGCGCGTCAATGCACATCCACGCGTGTGGGTGTGATCTGTTATTCATATCCACGATGGGAAAGTGCACTTTACATCATGTCCACGCACACGTGAATATGTTCCAGACTGCATAAAATATACTATTTTTTTGTCTTTCTATGTGTATCTGTAATAATGCTGAGGGTTCTTGCTTGCATCGCATTCTATTTTTAGAAAATATTTATGGCCATCATTATTTAATTATATGAAGAAGTTTATCCAGTTTAGTGCAAGCTGAAATCTTCCTTGATCAAATATGGCACCTTTTGTTTATTTTCAATGGACATCTTGTAATTAAAGTCATTAACAATTCCTAATACTACTTTAGAAACAAGCTGAAAAGCCAAAGAACCAAATTAATGATGAATACACGTAAACTTTCCCAGAGAGTGCCAAACTAATTTTTCAAATCAGACTTAGAAAATACCATTTGCATGATCCATAGAAATGTTAATACATTTTTAAACATGCCTAGCTAACAATCTAACAATAAAATCTATGGCAGGGAATCCCTCAAGATAACATATTCATTTGTCCCAGAACAGCAAAATAATACTTACCTGGGTAACAGTAACTAACTCCCTATGCAATAGTAGGATATTAATTGAATCATTTGGAGACATATATGTAAAGACATGTTGAAACTTGAAAGCAGAAGGTTTGCAGTGAAGGTAATTAGCATCGGTTAAAGATCATGGAATAACTTTTGCCATAATCCCTTCAAGACATGTTGAAACTGAGCACTGATTTTGCAGTTTGGACAAAGTTGCAATGAAAGAACTTTAAAGCTGGATTGTCACTCAAAATGACAGTGGGCAAAATATCTATTGCATTCAATTCATTTTCTTCTTAATACTGATTACCTAGCATCCAGAGTTTTGCTGGGTTCACCGTTTCTCTATAAAATAAATAAACTTCACCTGGCATTAATTTGTTCATGCCATTAAAAATACCGATTTGTTTGCATTGAAGTGTACAAAATGGCAATGTGATGAAAACGAGGCACAAATGAATGTCAATGTTTCGTGATAATATAGTCTAGATAGTTCCTAGCTATAGTTCCAAGTTCCAACATAGTTCCTAGATAGTTCATGCATTTAATTCTTAGTTAGTTCCTAAATATAGTTCCAAGTTCCAACATAGTTCCTAGCTACTTCCTAGACAGTTCCTAGACAGTTCCTAGACACTTCCTTAATTCATAATTAGTCCCCTTGATACAACATAAAAGTTAAAGACATGGACTAGCCATTGAATAAATTGTCATTTATTGGCGACTGTCATCTACATACCCAGTTTCTAGAAATTTTAGTCATATTTTCCGTCATAAAAGAATATTCTCTGGCATACAAATCTCTAGGAACTGGATAGTTATCTATGCATTAACAACCAATGTTTGGCAGAAATCAACGGCTAAGGCAATAGGCTATCCATTGAATAGACTATTATATATATGCTACTATTCTATATATGCAGTTCCTAGAAGGGTAAAGGCTATCAAAGGAATAGACTATCATCTACATGCTACTACTCTATATGCCCAGTTCCTAGACATTTGTATGTCAGACAATGTTCTTTTATCATGTAAGATATGACATAAATATCTAGAAACTGGCTATACAGAATAGTAGCATATGGAATATAGTTTATTCATTGGATAGCCTGCTGCCTTAGCTATTGATTCATATCAAACAATGGTTATTGCTGCATAGATAACTATCCAGTTCTTAGACATTTTTATGACAGGGTGTATTTTCTATCAGGGAAAATATGACATAAATATCGAGGAACTTGGTATATAGATTAGTAAGGATCATAGCTAAGGGAATAGGCTACCAAATGAATATACTATGGATTCCCACAAAACGTTGGTTTTTACTGCATAGAAAACTATTCAGTTTCTAGGCATTTGTATGTCAGAGAATGTTCTTTTATGATGGAAAATATGACTTAAATGTCTAGTTAGTCAAGGAGATACCTTGCTTAGGTGTGACATAGGGTATGATTACAATTTTATTGCATAAAATGATGGTTTAGGGACCATAGATAAAGGATCAGGTGAGTGCCACTTTGTCACCCTGGGGGAAATTGAGATATTCAATATGGCGCCCAAGATGGCCACTACAATACAAAATCGCTAATATCTTCTCACATGATTGAGATAGAAACACAATTTTTGGATCTAGACCTATGTTTATGGGGTCATAGATTCCATTTGAGATACTTTTGGTGTAACATGCATTAATTTGCCATTTGTCACCCTTGGGGAACTTTTTTCAGGAGCTTAAAACCAAAATGGCATCTGTAATATCCCTAAACCATTCCGAGACACTTTTTATGGCCTGTTGGTAATACAACCATGTTGAACCACAACCAAAAATATCTCATTACTATTTGTGGACAGAAGGGGTTAGTTATGCATGTTCAAACAGTTTTTTTTTTTATTTCTAAATGAGCTGACAGTTGAATAATATGAAGACTTTCATATCAATGTTATAATACAGCCACAAAGCTTCATAATGTTTTTTTTTCTATTTCTCATACCTGGTATAAAATATTTAAAATTAGTATTATTTTGTGATTTGGCTGTGCATGCATGCACACCAGATTAAAATGGAAAATAGTATGTGTTTGTGACGTTGGTTTGAGACATGGTTCAGCGAGACTTTGGAACGATAGTGTCAAAAGTGTGCAAAAACAGTATTAATTCACCATGTATGTAACACATGTTTGTCCGTTTGAGTAGTCTAGTGGTCTCTCTGAAGGGGAGATATTCTACTGATTGAGTACTTCATACAGCATGTATATATACATATAAAGGTTCGAAAGGTGGTTTATCGCATAAGTTAGCTTTGTTCACTGAAGCTCTGCACCACAACTTACTCAGTCTGATAGGTGAAGGAAGTCCATACAATCATGAGGAAGCTGATGTGACCATTGTGAGCTATCTGATGAAGCTTCATCAAGGAAAAAGGCATATCCAGATTCTAGCTGATGACACAGACATCTTTGTTTTGTTGCTATTTTTCTACTGGATATTTTAGTGTAGGAACTAAGAACTATAGCTAGGAACTAAGACCTAAGAACTAAGACCTAAGAACTACCTAAGAACTACCTAAGAACTACCTAAGAACTACCTAAGAACTACCTAAGAACTACCTAAGAACTACCTAAGAACTACCTAAGAACTACCTAAGAACTACCTAAGAACTACCTAAGAACTACCTAAGAACTACCTAAGAACTACCTAAGAACTACCTAAGAACTACCTAAGAACTACCTAAGAACTAACTAAGAACTAACTAAGAACTAACTAAGAACTAACTAAGAACTAACTAAGAACTAACTAAGAACTAACTAAGAACTAACTAAGAACTAACTAAGAACTAACTAAGAACTAACTAAGAACTAACTAAGAACTAACTAAGAACTAACTAAGAACTAACTAAGAACTAACTAAGAACTAACTAAGAACTAACTAAGAACTAACTAAGAACTAACTAAGAACTAACTAAGAACTAACTAAGAACTAACTAAGAACTAACTAAGAACTAACTAAGAACTAACTAAGAACTAACTAAGAACTAACTAAGAACTAACTAAGAACTAACTAAGAACTAACTAAGAACTAACTAAGAACTAACTAAGAACTAACTAAGAACTAACTAAGAACTAACTAAGAACTAACTAAGAACTAACTAAGAACTAACTAAGAACTAACTAAGAACTAACTAAGAACTAACTAAGAACTAACTAAGAACTAACTAAGAACTAACTAAGAACTAACTAAGAACTAACTAAGAACTAACTAAGAACTAACTAAGAACTAACTAAGAACTAACTAAGAACTAACTAAGAACTAACTAAGAACTAACTAAGAACTAACTAAGAACTGTACTGGTATGTACCAGTCTTTTAATTTGTACACCAGAGGCCCCTATAACCAATCAATAACACAACTAAGAACTGTGTAGGAACTGTACTGGTATGTACCAGTCTTTTAATTTGTACACCAGAGGCCCCTATAACCAATCAATAACACAACCAGGTGGAGCAATTGTAAGTGTCACGGTTCAGTGATCACAGCTGTAGGAGGGAGCAGACCAATGCAATTACATGGTCATGCTCAATGAGTCTGTGTGTCAGCATTTACCATCTTATCTGTGAAGGAATGCAATTTTCTGAAGTGTTATCTGAATGACTGCTGGTTGGGAATTGAATGTGCCAGAAATTGTAAGTATATAATGAGATTAGGCATTATTTTGTATTTTAATTATCTGTGATATTAATTAGTTTACTGTGTTTTACTAGTCATATATTTAGTTTATACATTATTGATTACTACTTGTACTTGTGTTAATTGTAAATTTACTATATGTATTTTTGTTCCACAGCGAACCAAATGACAATCAAAGGTGTCAAACTGGCATTACTTCTAGTCGTCCTGAATTCCCTTCCCAGTACAGTTCCAATTTTTGTCTGGTGCCAATTTGATGTCATCCTAGTGGGCAAGTGTCTTCTTTACGATGAGGGTCCAATTACTGCGCTGACTGTTCACCTGGTCCAGTTTGGTGGTAATTCATCTGATTGTCTGATTCAACTTTAAACATGGAACAACTCCAGGAAAGGGCCACTTAATTAAAGACTGAAAGGACAGCTGCTAAAACAAAGGTAACACTGTCTGCCAAAAGATTAAATGGAGCAATACAGAGACAGGCTGATGCGAACTGTTTAGAGAAATTCAAGTTTGAATTCGAACAAGCCGTCACTGAATATGAAATAACAAGTGAAGAATATCAAGAACTGGTGGAGAGTAAAGAAGAATTGGCTGAATTTGCACTTGTAAATGGTCAAAACTTAAGTGAATATGACAATGTTGTAAAAGACACATATTCTGAAGCAATCAATAAGTTGAAAGACATTGAAGCTGCTTCACACCAAACTGTGAAATCCTGTTTATTCACAAGGCTTGAATCCAGCAAAATCCGTTTAGAAGGCTTATGTGACAATACTGAGAAAGCTGTGAATGAGGGTTTGTGGTGTTCACCAGAAGTATTAAGTGAACTTGGTCAACAATTTAATCCACTTGTAGCTGATGTCAATGACTTGCTTGCACAGCTTTGGCCTATGCTAAGTGAGGATGAGTTTAAGAGAACAAATAAAAATGCAATTGATTTTCTTAGTAAAGCTGGTTCAGTAAAGTTACTTTGTAATGTAGCAATGTCAAAGCAGTGCAAGTCGATTAGTAATGTTCCGGTTCATGACCCTATGATTTCTAATGTGTCCACACTTTCACAATCTATGTCTTTTCCTTCTCTATCATATGCTACAGGTAAGGTTGACATACAGGTTAAAAAGATCAAACTCCCTGAGTTTAGTAGTCTTAGAAAAGACTGGCCTGAATTCAAGGCCATCTGGAGGGAATTAGCTGAGGGTGCCCTTAGTAGTAACTCTGCCCTTGCTTATGAGCTTAAAAGGTCACTAAAAGGGCAAGCTAAAGAACGGGTAAAAAATTTGTATGTTGCCAGACCTGAAGCATATGACACAATGTGGGCTAGGTTATCTGAGTATTATGGTGATATCAGTGCTGGTGTCCATGCAGCACTAGAAAGTCTGAGAAAATTAAAGCCCATTAGAGAAGATGATTATAGAGGTATGGTCAACCTGGTTGATGAGGTAGAAGCTGCTTATGCTCAGTTAAATGAGCTTGGTCAAAAAGAGTTAATCTCAATAAGAGAGATTGATAACATTTGTGAGCTTCTGCCAGGTAGCACACGAATGATTAGGATTCGTAGTTACCATGAAATGCGTGTTGAAGAGAAAGTTAAACCAATGAAAAGGTTCTTAAAATTTCTGGTAAATGAACGTGCCTCTGTTGCCAGGTTAGCTGATGGTCAAAAGAGAAAAAAGTCTTATAATTCTGATGCTAACTTTGCCTCACAAAGTAAAGCACCTCACATACAGTCCAATAAAACTCTGTGTACTGTTCATAAGGGTGAGAATGTAAAACACAAAACCGCTGAGTGTAAAGATTTCAAAGCCTTAAGTCTAGATGAGCGGTTTCAAGCACTCAGAGATTCTCACGCATGTTTTCGATGTTTTGGCTTTCATAGGACGGATCAATGCAGGAGCAAAATTTGTTGTGCAGTCTGTAAAAAGGCTAGCTATCACACCCTGATGTGTAAATGTGCAGAGGATCTACTGCTGATTTTGTGAGTCCAAAGACTATTGTCGCTAGTAATCATGTAGCCTTAGCTCCATTATCAGATTCTACATCTTTGTATGCCATTCATCAGGTTCATGTGGTCAATGGGGCACAATCTGCCACCAGTTTTTGTGATAATGGGTCCAACTCTTCCTATATTACTCGCAGGGCAGCTGACAGGTTGAAAGCCAAAAGATTAGACCGGTATGTCTTGGACATCACCACAATGGGTAATGTCAACTGTGAGTATGACACTTGGTTGTATGAACTGTCCCTCAGAACTGTGAATGGTGAGATTTTGCCAATTGTAGCATTTGGTATTGAACAGATTAAAGGTCCAGTATCTTTGCTAGACATGGTTGGTTTATCTCATATCTTTCCAAATAGGGATGCATCTGTTTCACAGCGGAAGTCTACTTGCGTTGAAATCCTCCTAGGTTGTGATTATTATGGTCTTCATCCCAAGAAAGAGGTATGCACTAGCGGTAATCTCAGTGTCATGCAAGGTGATCTTGGTGTTTGCTTGATTGGTAGTCATCCTGGATTGCAAGAAGAAACTGAATTGAGTTGCAACATGATCAAAGTCGTCCATGAACGTAGAATGAAAGCTGATTGTAACTTTGTCTAGCAGAAGCAACTCTTGCAGCCAGATCTGAGTCCAATATATGCAGCTAAGCTAAGTTGTGCTTCAAATTTCCTCTCAAGTAGGTCGTTAAATGGTGTTTCTAGTTTCATTGAGGGTGAAGAGTTAGCCACTAGTTCTGTTCCTTAGTGTGGAGGATGTAAATGTGGCAAATGTCCTTCTGTGGGGCATACTTATACCTTCAATGAGGAGCAAGAGTTGACGATAATTCAGGATAATTTAAGGTGCAATGAAGCTGAAAGTTGTTGGTATCCCAGTTATCCTTGGCTTTTTGATCCAGCCCAGTTACCTGATAACTATCATGTTGCTCTTGCTACACTGAGAAGCACTGAAAGGACTTTGCAAAAAGATCCTCTGTGGGCTTTGAAATACAACGTGCAAATTCATGACATGTTAGAAAGAGGTGTTGCTCGTAAGTTGTCCCTAAATGAGATCAAGTCTTGGAAAGGTCCAATGTTCTACATTAGTCACTTGGCAGTGAGTAATACTAAGTCCCGATCAACTCCAGTTCGCATAGTGTTCAATTCCAGTCAAAATTGTAAGGGAGTCTCAATGAATAGTACTCTTGCTAAAGGGCCTGACGGTTACATGAATAATTTACTTGGGCTTCTTTTGCATTGGAGGGAAGAACAGACAGCTGTAGTGGGAGATATTAGAAAGATGTTCCATTCCATCAAGTTAGAGGTTGTAGAGCAACACTGTCATAGGTTTTTGTGGCATGATATGGACTTGTCTCGTGAGCCCGACACTTATGTCATGCTCAGGGTGAACATGGGCGACACTCCTGCTCCTGACATTTGTACAGAAGCTCTGTACAAAACAGCTGAAAGGTTCGGTGATGGGTGTCCAAGAGCAGCGCTTGTGATAACCAATTCCACTTATGTTGATGATATTGTTGACTCTTTCGATGACAGGGGAACAGCTGAGTAGATTACACAGAAAACTGAGCAAATCCTGGATAGAGGAAGTTTTCGTATCAAGTGTTGGTTGTTCAGTGGTGATGTAGAGTCTGATGCTCAGCTTAAAACAGGTGGAAATGTCACAAGAGTGCTTGGTGTCGGTTGGAATTCCAAAGAGAATCTTATTCAGTTTCAGGCTATCTTGAATTTCTCTTCTAAGAAAAAGGGTGAGCAAACAGGTCCAAATTTGAGTGTTGAGAATGTTCCACATGGTGTACCTTTCAAATTGACTAAAAGATTAGTTCTTAAGCAGGTCATGATGATTTTTGATCCTTTGGGTTTGCTGAGTCCATTCACTTTCATTGCAAAATTATTTCTGAGGGAATCCTGGGCTATCAAGTTAGATTGGGATGATCCATTGCCCTCTAGTTTGCATGAAAAATGGATAGATTTCTTTTACAAGATGTTTCAGGTGAATGACCTTGCATATGAAAGAGCATTGCGTCCTATTGATGCAGTTGGTAGGCCATGGTTGATTTTACTTTCAGATGCTAGTGATCACGCATATGGTTTTGCAGCATATGTGAGATGGAAAGTCTCTGATGGATATTGGTGCAGGTTAATAATGGCTAAGTGTCGCATTGCTCCAATTAGGAAAGTCAGTACACCTCAAATGGAGTTGAATGCAGCAGTCCTTTCAGCTAGAGGTCGCAAAGTAATTGTAAAGGAGATGCGTTTTCAGTTTGAAAAGGTCTTTCATTTGGTTGATTCTGAGACAGTACTGAATATGATCAATAAAACCAGTACTAGGTTCAAGGTGTATGAAGGAGTTAGGATAGGAGAAATACAGGCTTCTACTGCTGGAGATATGTCTGAGTGGGCTTGGTTGTCCGGTAAGGAGAACACTGCAGATTGGCTTACTCTTGGCAAAGAGCCCAAGGATTTAGGTGTAGAATCGGATTGGTGGAAAGGTCCCCCTGTATTGTACCAAAACTCTGAAAAGTGGCAGATAAAGTTTGAATTGCAGAGAGAGATAACTCTGCCAGGTGAAAAGAAACTTGCTTATGTGTCAGTAGCTCTTTCAGCATCCAAGAATTGTGTTGGAGTTGATTTCTCGAGGTTTAGCAGTGTTAGGAAGTTGTATTGGGTAATTGCTAGGCTTTTGAGCATTGCTAGGATGAAGTCCTTCAAGGGAGAAAGTAGTAAGTTTGTTACTGTTCAGTTGCTTCAGGAAGCAGAACAGCTGGTTGTCAAGGAAGTTCAAAGGTCATGCCCTGATGAGTTCACAGATGGTAAGGGTCGCTACATACAAAGTTCTCAGTCCCACCATGAATTCCTCTGGCATTTGTAGTAACAATCCAATGACTCCTGAAGATGAAGCACAGGCGTTGCTGCCAGCAGACCATGCTGTTACACGCATGCTTATGAGGGATGCTCATATTACTTGTGGGCATAGGGGCCGTGATGCTACTTTGGCTCGTTTCCGACATAAGTATTGGGTTCCTCGTTGTAGCAAATTATCTTGGTCGGTTAAAATGTCTTGCCAGTTGTGTAAACTGCGTGATGCTCAATTTCTTGAGCAACAAATGGGTGAGTTGCCAGAGGCTAGGATGAAACCAGCACCTCCATTCACCAATGTCATGTTGGACCTCTTTGGGCCATTCAAGGTCAGGGGTGAGGTCCAGAAGCGTACTACTGGTAAAGCTTTTGGAATTCTTTTCACGGATATGAGTATGCGTGCTGTTCATATTGAAGGTGTGTTTGGTTATGACACAGACTCCTTTCTTGTGGCATTCAATCGATTTGTCAGTGTTAGAGGTTTTCCTCAAATGGTATATAGTGATCCGGGTTCCCAGTTAGCAAATGTTGAGAGAGAGTTGCATGAAGCATGGTCCAATCTTGATCATACTCAAATCCACAAAAAGGCAGTAGACAATGATTTGACTTGGATTTTCGGGCCAGCAGATGCACCTTGGCATCAAGGGGCTGTCGAGTCACTTGTAAAGTCAGCAAAGAAAGCTCTTAAATTTGCATTCAATGGCCAAACATTGTCACCTGCGGAATTTCTGAGTGTCTGTTATGATTGCTAATATGCTAAATGAACGACCCATTGGTTCTTTACCTGGTGCAGATGCAGAGATTAGCATTCTCACTCCAAATTCTCTTTTGCTGGGTATACTATTCAAAATCCTGGGGGTTGGCAGCCAGTCAAAAATTTGCTTCAAAGATTTCAAATTGTTCAAAACATTTCCAATCAATTTTGGCAAAGGTAGTGTGAGCTGTGTGCTCCCTCATTGCTTATTCAAAGAAAATGGCACACCGCTCACAGGAACCTTCAGCCTGTGGATGTGGTGATCATGGCTGACCAAAATTCATTAAAAGGTCAAAACAAAATTGCATTGTTTAAAAAGGTCTTCCCTGGCATGGATGGCAAGGTCAGAAGAGTTGCCCTTACTTACAAGAATTTTAAAGTTGGGGAAAAACTGCATGAGTATTCAGGTATTTCTAACACGGAGGTAACTCGCTGTAGCAGCATGAACGCAGTGGCTGCTTTCACAGGTTATATTTGAGATGAGACATTGATTGGAACTTGAGGTTTCACTGACATATTTATTGTGTGACAATCGTATCTATGTCGTAGTTAGTGATACTTTTTGTTCCTTTCACTTGAGTGACTTGGCCAAGACTGCCTATTTCCTGGACTTACTTCACAGGTGTCAAACATTTCACAAAACTGAGAACTTAACACTTAGCAGACAATAGAACAAACAGTGAAAAAAAACACTGCAGTAACATTCGCAGTGTTCACAAATTAGCTTTATTGGTTCCTTGTAATGATAGTTGATCAGTATTCATTGATTTATTTGATTGATTTATTGTTCTGATCAGATATATTCAAGGATATCATCTTTAATTAGAATACCTGAGGTTAATTTTTCATTGACCTTATTATGGTGTCAATTATTATTATGCAATTGGTTTTAATAATTATTGTCAATTTATAATCTGCCTTTTTGTAACATGTTGTTTACTATATTGGTGTCTAATTATACTGTAGTTACATTGGTTTATACATTGTACAATTACCATTTAATGTGATTTCTGGTTCAGGTTACAATTCTAGCTTGAAGGTCATTGTACTTATTATGATTTAATTTGGTTGAGATAATATTAATTTTAAAGTTAACCGCAGCAACATTCATCCTCCCAGTGTACTGGTATGTACCAGTCTTTTAATTTGTACACCAGAGGCCCCTATAACCAATCAATAACACAACCAGGTGGAGTAATTGTAAGTGTCACGGTTCAGTGATCACAGCTCCAGCCTTGGACACACCAGCCACAGCTGTAGGAATGCAATTTTCTGAAGTTTTATCTGAAATGACTGCTGGTTGGGAATTGAATGTGTCAGAAATTGTAAGTATATAATGAGATTAGGTATTATTTTGTATTTTAATTATCTGTGATATTAATTAGTTTACGGTGTTTTACTAGTCATATATTTAGGGATATATTTTATACATTATTGATTACTGCTTGTACTTGTGTTAATTGTAAATTTACTATATGTATTTTTGTTCCACAGGGAACCAAATGACAATAAAAAGGTGTCAAACTGGCATTACTTCTAGTTGTCCTGAATTCCCTTCCCAGTACAGGAACTACGTAGGAACTATATAGGAACTATATAGGAAATATCTAGGAAATATCTAGGGAACTATATATGTAGGAACTATCTACGAAGTATTTAGGGACTCTCTAAGAACTATCTAGGAACTAGGTTCAAAACATGTAGGAACTAACTAGGGAACTGTCTAGGAACTGGAACCTTGGAACTGAGTTCAGACATCCCCCTGTTGATTGATTGCCTTATCATTTCTACAAGGCTAGTACTGAACGAGCAAGGTGACTTGTTTGTCCTCCCTCTCATCAATCAGTTCTGTGTATAGGAATCAGAGGAACATCCAATTCGCCTCCAGATATCTGTCGTGCACACTTTGTAGCACAGGTATCTGACCCAGAACCAGCAGCTGAGTGGCCACACTGTCCAGCTCAACTGACGGGCCTGCAGCGTTCGATCACAACTTCATGAGAAGTCGCAAGACGTTAAATTAGGGGTGTCTTGTTAAGTTGTACGTAATGTCTACACTGAAGAAAATACCTCATGTGGTAATGACTCGATGTTGTCATTACCATGGTGTGGACTCCAACAGACATGCCAAGTCAATAAAATCATTCAGAGTGAGTTTCACTCATTTGGTCGAGCACTCTCTCACTCCTCTGGCCTTAAGTATTTTCTTCATATTTTCTTTGTCTCACTCTTAAGATGACTAGAAGTTGGAAAGGGCCAAAACTCACTCATTCACCACTCCAAAACTTGCCATCTCTGAGATTCAGATACATTTATTTGCAATTTAAATGAAAATCAGCATTACAATAACAACAATTTTACATTAAGGCGGGACTCCAAGCCTTATCATCTCATCATTACTTCCCCTCGCAGCTGGTTATATAGCTTACTAGGTTTCAAGCCAGTAGCATGAGACCAGAAAATACTAATGAGTGGGGAGCAGGCTAATGCTTTGACCAACCGGCCATTGTGCTCCTGTATACCTTGCAGAGGGACATATTATGCACTTCATATAATAAAGCAAACTTTGTTACAAGACATTTTGTTTATTCATTAAGAAACTCAACAGTTTCACACGATACAAACAGTGCCAATATCAATCAATCTAATAGGACAATACTGTACATAAATATATAATAAATATGAATGTATTTCAAGCGTTGTTCAACATTGAGTCATTAGAAGAAAACTTTGCTAATTGAGACAAGTATAAACAGGCTGCACTATTGTCTGATATTGTTCACAAAGGGTAATTGGAGGGTGGGACGGCAAGTTAAGAAGTATTGTAATGGGATATTCACCAGGCCATTGTTACCAGACCAACCAAGAGTATTAATTATTCACTAGTTAGTTCTGCTATTGCATAAGTTTAAATAGTTCATGGACAGATTAAATTAAATTTTAAATCAATGAGAAAACGCACGTATACTACCTCCAGTACACACACTAAAACAACAAATGGAGGTAAAATAATAAAACCCTTTGTTCAGAAATCTCTCAGAATTTTTGATACACTTATTAACCTTTATTTTTACCCGTTACAATAAGCATGTTGAGACAAGACCATTTGGCAGTATTAATTAATGACTTATGGCAGAAACTTCATTACCAAACCAAAAAACACAACATAAATAACTCTACACTAACATGAATAAAGGCAATGAAAACATTAATAAACAAATGAACCAGATATCAAATCTCAACTGTAACAACTTGCATATTGTTAAAACAAAAATACAAAATACAATGTACTTCTACAGTACAATTAAAAATCACAAACAAATAAGTGGAGTAAACAAAACATTAGTTCAAAAGAAACCCAGTTTTGTTACATACAGCACAATAAATTTTCATAGCAAGTAACTAAATATTTCCATGGTTCAAAGGACTTAATATTTCACCATAATTTTCCAAAATGTAACTTTCCTTTACATGTAATACTGCCTCATGTATCCTGCTATGAACATAAAAGTCTTTCCTTGGAAGATTTCGTTTCTGCATAATTAGGAATGTTGCCTTGATCAACAGGCACACTGATGTGGGGCATTTTACGATGTATCCTGATAAAAAATATAAATACAAAAATAAATATTTCATTGTAAATGCTATACATTTGTGCCGTGAAAGAGAATCTTTTTATTACAAGGAGTAGCCATGGTTACTCAAAATGAGGTCATCCTGACGCAACGATTTCATATTAACCCTGTCAGCCGTCACAAGTGTTTAACAATGGAAAAGTAATTTACACAAAATTCTGCTATCAAATGAATACTTTTAAAGATAATTTCTCCGCGCAGAGGGCTATGTTAGTAGTATTATGTAATCTGGCTATAACAAATCAATGACTTATCTAACTTGAGATCAAATGTTTTACTAATGATAACATACCTTTTTGAGTTCGTGCCTAACACACCATGCCTCAAAACATTTAGCAACAGTTTCCAAACTTTCGGGGTCGGTTTTTTTGCTGTATATTTTGACTGAACAGTCCCGGAACCTGCTAGGCATGATGTGCAGAACCTGCAGAAAGTAGTTTATGAATAAATACAAGAACGACTAAAGTACATAACTAATTGTCAGCAGTTTGTCTGACTGAAAACCGTGAAGTTTTACTCGCCTCACATGAGTATCTTATCTTATCTTATCCCATCCCAATACTGACCTCTTCTGGTTCCAGCTTGACCGGTACGTCTGGTTGGTGTTTCCGGTAAAAACGGACCTTGTCAATTGGGTTCTGGTCCTTCATTCCATAATCCACAGTTACAACCTGTCGAGTGAAATGTTAAAAAAAAATTCCGCTCAAGTTAGAACCATGATAATATGCTATTCATGTGATGTATCAGATACTGATCACTGACAGTCTGTCTGCATTTTGCGGTTTGTCTGTCAATCTGTCCTAATGATTTACTCCTGATGTTTACTTTCTGTGCCAATTCTGAACATTCTCCTTGATTTTACAGCTGAAGCCCTGTCTACAAGTCGACTGCCTTTAATTAGTCGCAATAATAAAATTAATTAATAATAGCGGGCGAGCACTGCGAGTGTCTGCAGAATATCATTTAGAGCAACTCACCATCATGCCCACACAACTAACCCAGCCACTTTTCACTTAGGTTCCTTGATTCAAACTTGCTCGATAAGGTTCAAGGAAGGCAAATCATGCATAATTAGGATATAGTATGCACCTTGCTAAGCAGTCTAGAGTGGCGAACGTTGAATTAATTTGTGTGGCTGACAATACATTTTTATGTGCGTTGCAATAAGAAATTTAGGTCACTTGAATTTTCAGGGACCCTGAAGATTCATGGATCTCGTTTGGAGACAGACTGAAGTTACTATCATCAACTACAGTAAATCACACAATGCAATTCGCAGCATAACAAATGTTTCACATAACAAGCAATGTAAAATACGTAGGCCTAGTATTTATTTACAAAATGATGTGTATGTCTTGCTTCACTTAAGGCAGCCAACTGGTCATAAAATAACTATTACATCCTTTTGTCCATTCTTGTGGCATGACAGTCTCAATGCCCTGGTAATTTTGTTGTAGTTTTGTTGTAGTTTTGTAAACGCCGAGTTGTTATCAGTTACACAATGCACATAAGTCTGTATTTTACAATGGTTGGCATGTGAACAAGATATATCAGATCAGTTAATGATTGCTGGTAGGACTTACGTGAATTTCTACATCATTTCGGCTGATCCTGGGAAGAGAATAGTCTTTGAGATCGTCATAAGAGGAAAGTACTTCGTCAAGAATTTTTTCCTGCAAAAACAATCAACAAAGTGAAAGTGCAACCCTCTATTCTATTCTTTTCTAATTCAATTCTATTTGATTATAATTCCATTTCACTATAATTCTATTATAATTCCCTTCCATTCTATTTCTATTCGGTTCTACCGTAAAGGAGGGTATTATCGACAGGGCGGGTATTATCGACTCTCACATTAGAATGTTAACAATTTTGTTAACAAACCAGTTAAGTGTCGATAATACCCGCCCTGTCAATAATACCATCCTTTACGGTATTTCTATTCTATTCTAATTCCATTCTGTTCTATTCTAATCTATTAAATGAATTCTATTTCTATTCTTTCTATCCTATTGTTTTAAATAGACTAAGTCTATATTTTTCTAAATAAATTCTATTCCATTTTATTCTGTTGAAATTCCATTCTGTTTGGATTATATTCTATTCTATTCTAATTTCATTCTATTCTATTATATTCCATTATATTATGTTCTATTCCACCCTATTCTTCACACACCTTATCAATGTTTCCATTTCGTTTGACAGTCCCAACGACTCGATACACATCTCTGCGCTCAATACGTTCAAGAATTTTACGAGCAGTGGAGAGCTTCTCATCTGAGGAGTACAAGATCTGATGGTAGATGTTGTCCGTCAGCTTCAGGTAGGCACTCATGTCGTATACCGCCTCTGACAGCTTGCACGTTTTCCTGTGAAGTAGATTATGACAAATGAAAAACTGCAGCATTCCCAGTTAGCATGGCAATCCACCTTTACAACGCAATGTCATGACAAGAAATCCACAAAAAGCAAACCATAAATATGCCATGAAATAGCAATAATTATACATTATTGTGCATTGAAAAAAAAAACTGTAAATGATATATTTGCTATAGTGCGAAATAGTATGTAGGATACAATGTATATTTTATGTTATTTGTTATTGAATGATTTGGTGACAATGGAGGGTTAGAAAAAGAAATATATGACACATTAAAATATCCATTATATTACATAATGTTCCAAAACAAAATAATTCAACATAGTGCACTTGCCCATTTTGGGTTGACAATGAAATCCAGTCATTGGCGGCCACCAAGGCGTCTGCAATCCTGGAAATTAAAAATAATATTGTCTCAATCATAACTTCAATAATATCTTTAATACCTTGAAATGTATGTACAATTTCACAGACATATATTGATGCTAGACAATTCTAATTGTATAATGTAATTTCAAATCACAAACTTAACTTCTTAAACCTTAACATAGAGCAAGCTGTTATTATATTCAGACATTCAAAAATGCTGCATCTAAGTGTTAGAACTAATAACATTCTCAAACTATGTGTATCAGTAAAAGCAACCAACTAAAATCATGCTAACATCCCCTCAGAACAAAATAAATCACAAGTCATTAATATATCACACCAAATACCACAAAACCTAATAGTATGTACAAAATTCCTGGTGACAAAAAAAATCAAAGGCCTGAAGGACTGGCTTTCCACAAAATGTAAAAACACAACAACAAAAAAAAAACATTTCCACAGCCAACACAATATGTTATTATTTCTGCAAATTGGGTAACTGCCTCTGTGATCTACGTAATTGAGCATTTATTAGACTTATTTATTTGGAACCAATTTTAGGCATAATTTATCATGTCAGACTGCAATACAAACTTTATTAAAAAAAAAAGGAGGCGATCAGCTTGACTCCTTTTTTTTTCCACCGGACTTTTGTGTTTAATGAATGTACAGACTAATATATACAAAGAATATTTATCAGTAAAAATCATACTTATTCATTCACATGAATGCAAGCATATCGCTGGTTGGGGTTTGGGTGACAACACTATACCCAGTCTCTGAATCCTACCCTACAAAATTTATAGTGACTATATATTTTGTAGGATAGGATTCAGAGACAGGGTTTTAGCAGCTCTGGTGATGCATATTGCTATGGCTAATGCAACTGGCACATGAATGCTGGGTGGGGTTTGGGTGATATTACTATATGATAGAGGATTCAGGGTTGAAGCTCAGATGATGCATTTTACTATATGGTTAAAACTTGAAAGCAATCTGAGTTGTAGATCTCTAGATATTACAATAAACTAGCCTGTCCATAGCCATCCCAAGAGAAGCAGTCCAGGAGCAATGATGTTTTTCTTTTCTCACTTACATACACTCAAAGGCGACCTTGCTCTTATGTTGATAGACCTGACGGTGCAAGACACTTCGACAGTGGAACATGTCATAGACCGTGGACGCCTCCTGAAACGGCAAGGCATCTCAATAAATTTACTCCCGAGCCTATCATCTCAACATTATGCCTGCCTCTGGCAGCTGGTCATATAAGCTGACTAAGCTTCACTGAATCAGGCCCAGTAACATTGACATAAGTCATTGGAGCATTGACACCAATGAAGGGGAACTTTGCCCACTAGAGGGCTCTGCCAGCACACATAAGATGACATCAAAGAATGGCCAGGCTCACTGACAGTGCCCTCTTTTGGTAAATATTTTCTCCCATTAAATTGACTCATGTCACAATCCCATTGAATATATAATAAAGTTTCAGTTGCTGAGTAAGTAGAACTTAGGGGGCACAGAGGCATCAATGCAAGAATTTTTACAATAAGCATTTCTCCATGGGACTGCCATTGGGACAGGACTAAAATCCGTTTTTCTACCCCCAATTCAGAAATAGCAAACTAAATGGACACTCTTTTTACACAACAAAGCACAACAACACGCAAAACCCAGTCATAAAAGTGAAAATAGATGCACAAAAACAAATTATTATCTATTTATTAAAATAGAGGGATGTGAGGCTCCGCAAACAAAACAAACAGCTTATGATCTAAGAGATGCATGCAATTATCAAAGACCATCGACAGTGGAGATCTTATCAATATCATACACACACGTTACTTACATCGATTCCACAGCTATGCTTGTTTTGTGCTGATACACTCGGCGATGCAGAAGTGCGCGTGTATGACACATGTCATAAATGTTACAGACTTCCTGAAATTTCAAAATGGTCAAATCTACCTTTGCGTATATAACAGTGATACTTAAATATCCTATGATTTATCTCATGTTTTAATATACTTTTGTGCCCGGGATATATATATTTTTTCATTTCACAAAATTAATGACCAGTGCTCAATTCATATACAGCGGACATCTATGACTCACATTAATTTACATTTGTACTATTGTTTAATTTCCACAGTTTAATTTCAGTTGTCATGATGATAGAACAAAACACACAAGTCATTCTGCCTCATTCTGACATCACAATTCCTATTGTTCGCAAGATACAAAAACGACGCGTTTCCAAATGTTTTTTAATTCCTGTGTCACTATAAATACTTTCGTGTTCATTCTCTGACAAAATATGTTTTAAATACAAAGTAAATCTATTTTTATGTTTACTTTCTTTATTTCGAAAATATTTTACATGGGTAACACTTCGGTATAAAAATATAAAACCCTTCTTGAGTGGCCCATTGAAAACGAAGATAAAAAAAAGCAATAGATCAAAACAAATGCAGAGTTGTCAGATTAATAGCAGAAACTTTTCATAATTTATCTGTTATATTTACTACAACTACACACAGACTTTTCATGATATATCATAACTATCTGTTGTTGGTACAAGGATGAAATTCATATATTTTACTTATCAATGCACTTTCAATTCCACAATAAATGGAAAAATAAAACCCGCACTCCTCACCTTTTCTCGCCAGCAGATCTGTTTCTCTCCTTCCACATCCAAGACCCTCGCAAACTTCATCAAACGACGATGATCGAAATTGTTGGAGATCCCGACATTATAAGCATCTCGGGCGAAATAGTCCCATCTATCAACGTCAATTCCGTTTCTTTTATTGGCAACAATCTGAAGAAGACCACAGGTCATTAGAAACGTTTGATCAATTAAACTGCTCATTCAAAAATATTGTATTCTTGATTTTGGCCATATCTTTTTTTTTAACAAAAAGCAAAAATCCTAAATTTAAGAAATTTCATCAAAGGCATTGTTTTGATGACTTCACAAAGCAGTCTATAAATTGGAACTGTGACTGAAGATGTAAATCATCCTAGTACTGATCAAAGCTATTCACTCAGAAATAAGACCAGAAAATAAGTGGACATTCTTTTCAAATATTACTACAGAATGCCTTGCAATAAAGACCATAGAATTTGAAACAAAGTACTATCAAAATTTCACAAACTACCCTGTTTCTTCCTGGGACCCTGGAAACTGAAGTGACCTACTTTTACGTTATCGCTATGTACATGCAACGTATTGCTGACCAAACAAATTAGTCCAATGTTTGCCACTAAAATGCTTTGCAAAGAGCGTGTAATATGCTAATTTTACATGATTCACCTTCCTTGAACATAGTTCAGCAAGTTTGAATCAAGGACCATAGGTCAAAATATAGTGCCTGGGTTAGTTGTGCGGGACCACATGTGAGTTGCTGTCAGTGAGACACTGTAGACCCCCACTGTGCTTGGCAATTTAAACTCACTATGGATGGAGCAAGGACTACAGATAATAATGAAACATTGAAAGTTTTTGAATGACAGTCACTTACCTCATACAGAAATATTTTGTCTTTCCCTCGCCCCGTTTCATTTTTATCCTGTTAAAGAAACACATAATATTATCATTTTCATAAAATTTAATAAAGCCAGGAAGTCAAACACTTGGCCATAAATCTGCATAAAGAGATCCAAGACTGGACTTACGCCTTGCTTCGATCGTGGACTGTGAATCAAAGTCTTGATGAAGTTGATGTCTTTCTCTCCAAGATTGTGTTTCGCAAACTCTTCCCTCAGGTTATTGCATTTAATCATGTAATCAAACATTGCCAAAGAACCAATTTCGTGCTGAAAAAGAGATGCCACAAATGCTGACTCTAATATGATCGAACTGACTAGGTGCTACTGATCTAAGGTTTCGTCAGCTTACATACAGACATATCACCAGCTGGTAGATGTAATCATGAGATGCTAATTCACACCATTATGGGATCCATAAATGCCCTAGCAGAGAAGTTAAAGTTGTCTCCAATTTTTCATGACATCAGCTGGACTAATGGTAATATCAGTTATTTGACATCAGGTGATGTCATATTTAAAAGTTAACTCACCGCCCACTTTTCCTGTTTGTCATTTTGAAATGAAACCATGAACTTCTCGTCGAACAAATGAGAAAATGGACCATGACCTGAAAGACAGGAATTTCACTCGTTAATTCATTTTTCATCGAAAGACGGTAAATTGGTAATTCCAAATATTGAAATTAAAACAGAGTTCATGAAGTCCTCACCCAGATCATGGCACAGTCCGGCAATCTGAACGCACAAAACATCTTCCTGTGTGATTCCAAGTTCTGGCTGTAGAGTGTACAGCGTTTTCACCAATTCACCCGCGAGGTGACAAGTCCTGAAGTCAATTTCACACACAAATGAACTATGCAAACTTCACGCCTATTTAACTTATTGAACAATCATTCGCCCAGAAAACAACATGCAGCATTAGAGCAATACAGCAGTACATGATCATTAGCACATCATGTGATCTTTCCAGTAGCTGAATATTAAGTGATGCCAGCCTTACATGGACTGCCTGAGGCACCTCTGCTTTTCATAATTAGTGCTAAACCTAAGAAGATTATCCAATGCCAATGGTCTGCCATCAGATAAACACAGAAGATAAGGTGCAAATTGAGCACACAATTGCCTCACCATACATTCAATATGGTTTCCAAATAAAACAGAGGCTTATCTAGTTGGAAACTTAACAGTAATTATACAATTCAAAATATTGGTGGAATTATTGATTATTACAAATTAGTAAAAAAAACCAAGAACTTCTACATATTTTTTAGTCTTAACAGCACTCACCCTATGCAGTGTTCAAATCGCTTATTAGTCGCGCCTGGAAAGACGTAGTAACAACCGCCCAGCTGAGTTATGTAACGTAGACGCTGGAATGAGGGGGTATCGATGATCTTCACTATTAGTGGATGCAGCTCGATGTGGCCGTGTATGGGATCATTGATGACCTGCAAAGGTGTATATATATATATGTTAATGTAAAATAGAGTAAAGTGATTCAAGACTCAGCAGCTATTGGTAAGATTCTCGACTATTCTCCGAAGGACCCAGGTTCAATCCCGGGCCTGTGCACCCTTCATGAGCACTCCCAGCTGGACGTCGTTAGGAGGAGACGTTAAATCAGCTGTCCCTTGTACTTGGCATCTATGCTAAGGCAAGTAAAAGATCCCACCCATGGGGTAAATGTGTAACATGGGTGGACTCCTCCTCTCTCTCACCTCATCAATCAACCCTTGATAGTGGAGTAAAAATATGTAAAATAAAGTGACTCAGACTTGCTTTGGTTGCATAGTGTGCATGGATGCTGGTCTGAAGCTGCGAAAGGCACAAGTAGTGATGAGCTGATAAGGCTTGCCATGTAACACATGGACCTTTTCACCTGCCCCAGCATGTGTAATATTGTGTCTATACTAAGTACAGGACAATGTCAATTTTCTTCTCAAGTGAATGATTACTCTATTAGAATTACAGATATCATATTTTTGAATCCTATCATAGCTGCGATTGACTTAAGATAAAGATTGCCCAGGCTAGATATTGAACCCACAACCTTCAGAGGAGCTGACCACTGGCCAGTTGACTACTTGACCACATTGACCATCCTGTTGAATAGATAGCTGATTGGCTATACAACCTCACAATAGCGAATAGCCAAAGTAGTCATAATACCAAAAGAGTCTTCATTCTGGAAGATTATCTTGGAACTTAGTAAAGTGGTCTTACAATTGAGGTGGTATTAATATTATCAAGTGGTCATAATTGTGAAGCAACACTGGATTTTCATCTCTAAGTCTATAACAACTTACCCTGAACTCCTGCAAGTGATCCTTGAACAAAGGGACAGGCGCTGATGTCACAGAATACGCCATTTCTCACTTGGCCTAGGATCTGGAAAAGAAAAAAAGGATTTCAAAAATAAAATACCACAGTGGTCGTGATTGCGAAACTGACGATGAGCCAGATACCGGCACTGACGCAGACACCGAGGACGACAGTTGCACTGACGATGACGACAATGACGACAACGACGACAGCAATATTGAGGACTCCGGGGTGACTGGTGAGTCCGCAGAAGAAGGAGGGGGAGGAGGGAATGTCTGCATTCACACCAACTCACGTGTGCCACCGATGAGACGGTGCGATCGCACCCACTCGA
Source organism: Alitta virens (assembly GCA_932294295.1). Classification (NCBI taxonomy): domain Eukaryota; kingdom Metazoa; phylum Annelida; class Polychaeta; order Phyllodocida; family Nereididae; genus Alitta; species Alitta virens. The sequence goes on from OW028582.1 coordinate 39,263,194, forward strand.
GGGTCTCAGTGCCTCAAGCCGTGGATACCTCCACTTCAACATTACCACTGACTGGAATAAACACCTCTAGTGGTGATAATGCTGTTAAACAGTACGATGCGTGCACCGAGGAGTGGGACATTGTTGATGATGACGATGCTCTTCAGTTGATGGAGAGCGAAATACTACCGAGACCTCTGGTTGCTCAACAGAAGACACCTTCTGTTGAGCCACGTGCTGTGTATGTCCAGGATGAGGAGTGGGACACTGCTGATGATGACGATGCTCTTCGCTCAACCGAGAGTGAAATACTCAAGGTATGTATGCGATCAGCACCCGCGCTTGCGAATTATTAATTAATTAATTAACATTGACACTATGCGAATCGTATGGTTTGACAATATTTTTTCTTTTTTTCAGCGTTTGAAGAAGGAGCTACAGTATCACCAGAAAAGGACCCGTGAGATTGAGGCCTTTTTCACGTGTTTCAACTCTGACCCTAATGAAGCCCCTCCCCCCAAGAAACTAAAATTAACCAATGAGTAAGTTTTTAATTATTATTTTTTTTTTTTAAAAACAAAGCATTCTATTTACAATGTACACCCGTGCTTAACAGTGTTTTTTTATTTATTCTTTCTCCTCCAGACCGCAAGCATCGACCAGCTCGGTCTCTAGCCTGATGAGTGGGGAGTGTGATTATGATCCATGTGAGGGGACTTCATCTACTGACCATTCCATTTTGAAGTGCGTGTGTGTGTGTGTGTGTGTGTGTGTGTGTGTGCAGATGAATTTAGGATGCATGTTTAGCAAGGTCTCCATGAATTGAGGATAATGACATAAGGTTTCATTACTCTGTAGAGAGAGCCATGGCGTGCAGCGGAACAGTGGAGATGGTGGTTCAGTGGTGAAAAAGAAGAAGAAGAATGACGACAGCCATGCGGGGGAGAATGCCAACAGTAGACCGGTTGATGTAACAAACAAGTCGTAATTAGTTTAGTACGTTAGTGCCCCAGTGCTATTTCATACCATTATACTTGAAGTCTCTGTACAGCTTCTTTTTTTTTTTAAATAAAAAATAAATGAAATTAAATCATATTTTTTATTTATTTATTTATTATTTTTTATTTCAGCTTGAAAGAAATTTTGACACGCGACTGTGAGGTTGATGTTGAGGAGTTAGAGCTTGAGGAGCTGCATGATGGCAATGAGATGAAACTACTTATGGACATTTTATATGATAACAACATGGTGGGTGAGGGAGGGGAGGAGGAGGAGGAGGAGGAGGAGGAGGAGGAGGAGGAGGAGGAGGGGGGAGATAGAGAGGGTGGAGGAGGAGAAAATGTACCTATTGTTAATGATGCTGTTGATGATGATGGTGGTGGTGATGGTGATTTTGAGGACAACATGATTTTCGATGGTCCGGATTACTCGGTGAACTTCCATCGACACATTGATGTAAAAAATATACGTGATCTAGAGTTTGATGGGGGTGCAGCTAGAGAGACTGTATACAGGGTGCACCTTGATGCAAACTGGTCAGGGGTCAATCTACGTGACATAATGGGAGGCCTAGAAGGAGTGATTGAAGACATCCTGGAGCGCCTCAGAGAGAGTTACAACCCCTTCGACCTTGTACGGTTTTTCATTCAGAATGAAGCTTTCCATAGCCCCCACACTCTAGGCCTTATGCCTTTACATCAGATTAACATTTTTAGAATTCTTGAACTGCTGGAAACACTGTTACAGTCAGATGATGAGCTATCTCTAGATGAGGCCCTTGAAATTCATGTAGGAGTTATACGTAACCCCCTGGGTGCTGGGCGTGGAGACGGACTCAATTATGTTGATGATCTGCACAAGTTCAGGTGCATTTGTAAAATAGGAAATGATGACAATTTGTGCCTTGCCCGGTCAATTGTTGTGGGTCTGGCCAGAGCTGATCTAGATGCAATTCCCTCATCAAACAGAGCTGTACAATTGGCAGCCCGATCAGGTTATTACCAGGTGATTAACCCTAAGCGTAAGCTACAAAAGGTGAAGGCAGAGCAGCTGCACTCACGTGCAGGGTTCAATGCCTGTTACGTACCAACCTTCACAGACATTCCTGCTTTTGAGAGGGAAGTCAATGTGCGGATTGTAGTGTTCAGCAGAGGCTCTGGAACAAGGGCCGTCTATGCTGGTGCAGCTCATCGCCAGCGTACAATTTATTTACTTTATGTGAGTGACCCTCTGAAACCCAGGGCTGTAGGACATTTCCACACAATAATACGCGTTCACTGTATTTTTTGAAAGAGCGCTTTTTGCTCAAAGTGCCTTCAGCCGTACGACAAACGCTACGGCCACAAAGGCTGTGAACAGTGTGTGTCTTGTCGCAGTTCTCTGTGTGTTGCAGTGGAAGATGAAAAGCATAACTGCTCGAAATGTAACATTCATCAAGTCAGAGGAGTGTGCACGCATGCACATGGAAAACGGTGTCTGTTCAAGCGCTCACAGGTGTAAAGACTGTGGTGCTTTCTATGCACCATCGAAAGAGCACAAGTGTGGCATGAGGGAGTGCACAATCTGTAAGAAGTGGGTGTCAGGTGTTCATTTCTGCTACATACGGCAGCGTAAGCCCAGGGGAGTCTCCTGTAAATATATGTTTGCCGATTTTGAAACTGACCCCACTACAGAGTACCACACCCCCAATCTTCTCATCGCCCACTGGGAGTGTGAACACTGCATTGAGCACACATACCGTGAGAATAAGCACTGTAGCCACTGTGGTACTGCATGTGAGAAATGCTCAAAGCTCGTCTCTAGCACTACGTCTAGGGGGCACCCTGAAAGAGCTCTCTGCATGTCCAGTGATGCATGTGGAATGAGATCGGCCCGCTTTTTTGGTGATGCCACAGCCACTGAATTTTGTGAATTTTTTTTTGCCAAAGAATTCAAAGGTTACACGCTCATCTTTCATAATGGCCAGGCGTATGATGCATACTTCATAGCAAAGTACATCTTCTGCACCATGTGTAAACTACCCAAAGTGATATACAGGGGGAGCAAGATAGTTGCGATTGACACAGGTAAGTTCAGAGTGATTGACTCCCTGAACTTTCTCACGTTCCCCCTGAGTCAGATGCCCAAAGTTTTTGGGTTGAAGGGTGTGAAGAAGGGTACTTTCCCAGTATTTTTCAACCAGAAAGAAAACTGGGACTATGTCGGACCAATGCCACACCCCTATTGCTACAGAGTGAATGCCATGAAGCCCCAGGCTCGGGCTGAGTTCATGAAATGGTATGTTTTCAGAGGGGGAAGGTGTTTCATTTCAAAAACGAATTACTGGCTTATTGTGAGGATGATGTGAATATCCTGCAGGAAAGTTGTAATGCTTTCAGGAGCTGGCTTCTGGGTATTACTTCGAGGGAAGAAGTCATTGATGTCTGTGAAGGTGGAGAAAGGGTTACAAAGACCATAGGCATTGACCCCCTGCAGTACAACACTCTGGCTAGTGTCTGCATGGCAACCTACCGATACATGTTTCTAACTGAAAAATATTCAGTTACTCTAGCCGATGGTAGAGTGGTTAAGGGGCTCCTGCAAAATGACAACATGAAACTTGTAGGGGAAGGGGGAGAAATAATCGAAAGGGACAGCGCTCAAGTGAGCTCCATGCAGTTTGAGTCAACCCCCGTCGCCCGAATGCCTTCATGTGGGTTCGCTGGAATAGACGCACACAGTAGATCGTCCATTGTTTGGCTGGAATATGAGTCGCAGAGACGAGGCGTACCTATTCAACACGCCCGTAGTGGTGGAGAGCACAGGGTGCGAAACCAAAGCGGTGATGTGTGGCTGAAGCTAGATGGCTATCACCTTGATGTGGTCACCGGCACGGAGACTGCCTGGGAATTTTACGGTTGTGTTTTTCATGGCTGTACGTGGTGCTTTGGTGGTGAGAAGGTTTCGACTAACATCAGACACCCTCACACTGGTGAAAGTCTCAAGACGCTGTACATACGTACTATGGACAGGTTAGCCTATCTTAGGATGGTACTCAATTTCGAGGTTCACACTGTGTGGGAGTGCGAGTATCGCATGATGCTGAAGAGTAACCAGATGCTCCATGAAATAGAAAGCGCATGTGAACTTTAACCTCGACTCGACCCCCGTTCCTCTTTCTATGGTGGTCGGGTAAATGCTGTCAAACTATACCATGAAGCCAAGGAAGGGAGGAAAATAGGGTACACAGACATCTGCTCATTGTACCCTATGGTGTTAAAAAATGACGTTTTCCCAGTGGGTATTCCCGAGGTCATTGTGGAACCACCAGGCACAGACATCAGTGCATTTTTCGGATCATTCAGGCTCGGGTGAGACCACCTCGTGGACTGTATCACCCTTGCCTCCCCATTAGGTTAAATGGTAAGCTGTTTTTCCCCCTCTGCCTCACCTGTGCTACTACCCAGTCAAAAGAAGCATGCAATTGTTCAGATGAGAAGAGAGACCTCACCGGTACATGGACCACTATTGACCTTCAAGATGCCCTCAGTGTCGGCTACACAATCATAAAGCTGTTTGAAATTAATCATTTCAAAGAAAGGGCAACATTTGACAAGACTCAGGAGACTCCTGGTCTGTTTTCTGACTATGTCAATATGTTTTTGAAGGGCAAGCAGGAGGCGTCAGGGTGGCATCCGGCTGACCTGTCTGACTCTGAAAAGAGCGATTACATCGAGCAGTATAAGGCAGTGGAAGGTATTTGTCTGGACCCCGGTAGTATTTCACTAAATCAGGGGAAAAGGGCCACAAACAAGCTACTCCTGAACAGCTTCTGGGGGAAATTCGGCGAGAACAATAACCATCATACTCACCAACTAGTCGAGCAGGGCATTGACATTTTTAAATTGCTCACAAACCCTGCTATTTCTCTGAAGGGCATGCATATTCTTGATGAGAAACGTTGCATGTTAGAGTACTCACACTCAGAGGGTTTCCTGCCAGAAATGGGGCACGTTAATGTATTCATTGCAGCGTTCACGACTGCCAATGCACGCAGTAGATTGTTCAATGTACTCCATAAACTGGGTAGGAGGGTACTGTATTTTGACACCGATTCAGTTATTTACGAGTATGATGACACGGAATTAGATGAGTACACTCCTGACATGGGGGACCATTTGGGGCAGTGGACAAATGAACTGAAGAAGGGTCAGCACATCTCACGGTTTGTTAGCAGTGGCCCTAAGTCATATGCGTTCATTACAAATGACGATGAGGAGCGAACAACAAAGCTCAAGGGTTTCACACTGAATCACGAGGTGTCGAAACTCTTAAACTTCGATAGCATTTGTAGACTAGTGCTTTTCTGGGCTGACCCCGCCAACAACCCTCTGCCCCCTGATGAGCAACCCCATGTGGAAGTAGCCTATAGCAAGATCAGGCGTGATAAGTACAAGTTTAAGTTGTTTAGCAAGGAAGAACTTAAAAAATTCCGTGTTACATACTCCAAGCGACGACTCCTACCCGGTACATATGACACTGAACCTTACGGTTTTTAGTTGAGTAGAGTAGAGTGGAGTAAAGTAGAGCAGTGTTGGAGGGGTTTGAATTTATATTGCAATTAAATGTTGTTTTTTTTGTATTGACTGCATTTTTTTTTTAATTATTATTATACATTGTCATATTGTTTGTTGTAAATTGAATATAATACCATTGTAGTAGTAGTAGTAGTAGTAGCAGTAGTAGTATACATTTGTTACTAGTCCCTCACAGTTTGATGTATGATATATGATGTATGATGTGTGAAATATGTGTTTGATGCATGATGCATGAAACCATGAAATATGTAAGAAATTGATGATGCGTGAACTGAAATTTGTTTATGCTTACACTTAACATTTCACACCACCCCACAGTTTGATGTATGCTGTGTGAAACTGTGAAATATGTAAGAAATTGTTTGATGTATGATGTGTGAAACTGCGAAATATGTAAGAAATTGTTTGATGTATGATGTGTGAAACTGCGAAATTACACTTAACAGCCTTGAGGCATATTCAATTAAAAAAGATAGACTGCCAAGTCTTTTTAACTTAAATCTGCTGACTTTTTCTCATTTGGTGAATTTCACAAAGCTTTCTTGACAACTAATGCAATATTCATTTAAATAGAGTAGCATAATTTATTACTTATGTCAGCCTTTTCATGAACATGAAAGTCACAGGCCACCCTAATGAAAAGAAAGAAACGAGTAAAAATGAAGTGTTCACTTTTGAAAATTTTTTATTAAAAGACTCACAAAATTACATATCATTTGGACTACTATGCACAAGATTCTTGGCACATACTTGAGGTACAGCGGTGTTGGGGTCTTTTTTCATAACCAGACCAAAACAAAAATCGATCAATCTCTCGGTCTTCAGAAAAGGTGGCTCATCATCATTGTCGGACTGAATGAAGCTCTGAACATTAGCTTCGCACTGTTCTCGAGTGAGGAACACTGTGTGTGACCTAAAACCTCTGTTTTCAATGAACTTGACCGTTGAAGCACTTGACCGTTGGATATTCTTCCAGGTGACCCTGCTTACTGTCCTCCGCCTGAGGTGTTGTAATAATGAGGTAAAGTTGATCGTAAGAGGCATGAAGTTTTTCGAATTCTTCCAGACGTAAATTGATGGTTTTACTATGGGTGTATTCAGTGGCATCGGTGAGGTTGTCCTGCTCAGTTTTAGAACTCCTCCTTGTTATACTTTTGGAACTTCGTAATCATCAGAAACTGTTTCTTAGTCAATCGTAGTTGCATTGTCTTGTGATTCGCGAGAGCATCGAGTAACCCACATGATGATTCTTTAATTTTCTCGAAGGACTTCTTAGCGATGTGTACGTTCCGCCACTTATTGGTATCGTCGTTGTACCTGGATATTGTAATGTAACCAGCCTTGTACTGATGAGCGGCATGGGCGATGACTCTTGTTTTCTCAGACAGGCATATAGTCATACCACTGGCACCTTGTGGAGCCTCGGAGTTAAGCTGGCTGCTAGTCATGTTGATTTGTGAAGAAGAAGTGAATACTCTTTACACCCAACATGCCACCTTATATACTATGCATCGCATTCATTGGTTCAAAGGTTTGTGCAAATGACCATGTCCTGAGGTTGAGTTAACCCAATCCATGGAGAGCATTCAGCTCCATTAACCCAGAGGACATAGCACAGGTGTGGTGTCAGGTGAAGTAGAGTTGTCATTGAGCATTTGAGATGGCTCTCAAAGATTAGCCCAGGGGGGTAATCATTGGGTGATTTGTCAGGTGTCAAAATGTCACTGTTTCCTAGTTGACAATGTTGGCTGGGGGAGCATTATTCCAAGGGATGAAGACAAGAGTGCAGTCCATAAATTGCTATCACCATTGCGCATCGAGAGGTTGACAATACAAGTGATGATGACAATATATAGAATTACTACCTGACAAATGAAAATAACTTCATTCTTAGGAAGAAGCCTACCAAAAATTAGCCAGTTACTATTACTCCCTATTGAATGAATGTCTATTTTCCCTGTAGAAGACTGTGCCCCGGAATCGACATCAGAGGTTTCATATTTCTCTTCTGAATCCTCCAAAGGTGAACCACCCATGAACTTCATGAACTTCTCTCCGACGTCCTCGCTCCCCATTGTGTAGAGTTCGAATGAATAATAAAATATATGTGCTAACAATTATACTCCAGCAATGAACCACCTCTATACTAAGACCAGTACAAAATGGAGAGCTCACAGAAGTGTGCCCCTAAGCTATTTACATCTATTTACATTTTATGTCATTAAGTACAGTGCGGTGTTTAGCCTAAACGCATGAGGGCACCGTATCAAAGAACCGTTCTGTACTAATTAGCATAATGATTAACATAGCCCGGGGCGGAATGAGAGGGACAGGGACCACAGCTTGATATGATATCAGGCCCTTGAGGGCAAATAACTAGCTTATCGTGATATCATATCGGCCTGTCTGTAGTAATAATACCTGAAGTTGTCTCAGAGAAACTATCAGAGATTTTAATTAGGAAATTGTCAATTAGAGTACCGTGTCGGTGTGTCAAGCGTGTGGGAAAGCTTATCTTTGGAATATAACTGTGTGATAATAAATGCTCAAAGTACTTACTTATGCTAAGGTTTTCTTTAAATTTCAACTGATGCAAATTAAAATCCCCTGCTATTAACACATTTCTAAACCTCTGTAGCTGTTCAAACATAAAACTTGTTTCAGAAATGAAAGTTTCAATATTTTCAACATTGTTCCTAGGGGGTCTATATATATTGCCCAAAATTAATTTCTTTTGAAGTGATAGTATGTCAGTATTACTTGATGTAACTTCCAAAAATAAGCCATCCCATAAATCAGTGCTATCCACTGGCAATATACTATAATTAAAAGCTTTATGCAAGTAAATGGCAATGCCACCATGTGTACTGCAGTGCTTTCCCTTGCTAATAAAGTTGTAGTTTTCAATTTCCAACAAGGATAAATCAGAATCATTAGACAGCCAGGTCTCTTGCAAACAAATGGCACTTATAGTAATATTATTTCTTTTATAAAAGTCCAAGTATATTTTTAGTTCACTGAATTTAGCATTAATAGACTGGCAATTCAGGCTAAGCACTTTGAAAGATTGCATTTTGTCTGCCATTAACTTAATAAAACCATCATCATTATAGTAGGGAGAATGGCTAAATAATGTTGGAGTCTCATACTCATCGGAAAAATTTAAATCAGAATCACCTATTAATTCAACCAGAGAATATGAATCTGGCTGATCAAATAAATCAACAGAAGTAACCATCATAAGTTACACAAAAAAATGCAAAGCAAGACATAATTGTATAATTTGCAAATCTCATGTGACACTTAGCTCCAGAATCCCTAGTGCATGACTGATGCTTCCATGATGAGTAGTGAAGTGAATGATAAGCCATGAAACAAAATATCAAACCAAATTTCAAATGTTGGCATTCTGTACATACAACTGAAATCAAGCAAAGGCACAAAGTTAATGCATGAAAATTATGAAAGTATTGATTAGTAGACATGATTAGAAAAAAGAAAAAGAAAAATTATGACAGCAGAAGACGTGAGCTGCTGTTTATTGGATTTAAGATATTATTGGCAAATTACTTATGCTAAATATTACAGAATAAATGCCATGTTCTATGAAGTACAGTATTGACAGTGACACTACCCAGCAGAATGCATTACATTTACATAAAATGAATGTTTTCAAACGTTCACAATAAAGTTATTAGTAAATCTAGCATAATAATTATCAAGGACTCTCATTTTCAAGTGAGGATCAATCAAGGAGAGTTTATTTTAAAGAGTCACGAATCTCTTCCAGGATAGTTCCCATTAAATTGGTTCCATTCCATTTTTTTTGGTCCGTAGCTACAGGAGACGATATGTGGACACCAATTCCAAAATAAGGGTCAGGTGAACCCTCACCAATTCTCCTATCCCCAGTGTCGACCAGGAATCTAGCAGCCTCAGGATATGTCTGAAATTTGACTTCATTGACACGTTTTAAAACTCTGTAAACCCGATTTTTCCATATTTCTTTGTCAAAACCACGAATTCTTTTTCCAAATTCATGCATTTTGACAGGGTCTGACTCATTCATTATCTTCTCAGATGCTACATTATCCCCAAAGCATAGGGCCTTTGACCTCTGGAAGAACTGTTCGTTGCATCAATCACCAAATAATGTTCTCATAACTTATGATAATTTCTCATGATATTCCTTAACCTTCTGGTACAAAAACTTTTAACTGGGTAGTGTATGCAACAAACATACACATCTAAACTAATTATATTTATATTTATTCTAATTTCCCCTTTGTTATGTCATTGGATGACCTTTAAAATGCAAATGATAGGAGGCCTTATACATAGAACTGAAAAAGAATATTATGAATTCAGTTTTAGAAATTGTATCAGTAACATATCTAAATTATAGTATTTTCACCTTTTAAACTTCATTTTAACATTGATTTCATGCTAATTACAAAATAATAAAAATCAGAAAAAAATGCTGAAAATTGTGTTAAATTGTGTTTTCGGAGCATAACTCTACCATTAATGCACTAACCCTAACAAAATTGTATATGTTATTACTCTATATAGCTTAGCTGTACATTTTGATAGTCACATTGACATATCTGAACTGTGTTTTAAAATATTAAGAGAAAAATGAAAAAAAAAAGCCAGAGCAGGACTCACACACTACTCTGCACCTACATGCATACAAAACTTAATAAGAATATGTCTAAAATAGTGTAGAGATAAATTTAAGGATAATTCTATTCAATAAGGAAAATATGAAAATTTGGACAGGTAAGTAGTCTAATAAGAGGCTAATGACTACTTCTAATTAGCTCATCAGTCATACCAGGGATCTTTTGTAGTAGGCGACAAAGCTTATAAGGAGTGTCGTCAGTCAGGGCATTGAATTGGGATTGATATGTACATAGACAGTCTAAGGCTGACCAAGTGCTGTATACCAAATAATAACATTATGAAATCATTAAAAAAGGCAAATATTGGATAGTTACTCATTTATTTGTTACCGTTCATACTGATGACAATTATCACATGATATTATCCCCTCTTGCGTGTACCACCTTGTAAAAGTCCATGTCATTAAAGACTCCAGTTTTATGGCATTGCAGTCTAAAAGTCAGAGTGACTGTCCAATGTAGACTTTCAACTGAGTCTCATCTCAGCTTGAAGCAAGTCAAGCTCTCCCAGTTCCAAAGTGGGTAGAGTCCAAAGTGCAGTAAGCACAATATATGCAGAGTCCAAAGTGTACAAGTAATAACACAAGAGTGGTTTTGCTTCCTCAGCTGGCAAGATGAAACTGATATTTTTATTGTGCACAGGGTATATGTATTAAAGGTACAATTCATGCAGTTTCCCCCCCAGCAGGGCTGAGAGGGAATTATCAACCAATCACAACACAGTAAACTCCACTGCTGCTGACCATTTGTTCAATTATCATTCACATTGTGTGGGGTGATACCTCCCCCAAACAGGGTTGCTACCAGCATCTTTGGCTGAGATCTGGCAGGGATTAGTGAAGCTAAGACAATGGAGCAAAAGTGGACCCCCTGCAGTGCTCTGCATTGTGCTGAGGCTATTTATAGCTCAAGTCACAATGGGCTATTGTGCTGAGTGTCAACTTTGGCTTGGTCAGCAGTTTTGGAGGGAAAGTTTTGGAGGGAAAGTTAGTAAGCTCCTCCCACAATTTAGGACTCAACAGTGAGGCATCTTAACAGGGCAATGCACTCACATAATACTGACAATAAATCAATATGAAGAACAAAATGAATAATACAATCTATCAATTGACAATTGGACATAAGCAATCAATCAATTAATGACTTAGTCAATCAGTTAATGATAATACAGTCAATCAATTAATAATGTAACCAATACTAATAATATAATCAATGTTCCTTGCAGCAGGCTAATTAAGTATAAGGCTAAATATGAGTAATGAGAAAATAACTGACACATGTGAGCAGAGCAGTGACTAGCACATGGAAATGATGGGAACACATAACAACTGCATTTAGGTCACACATGAGCAGAGGCCTGCATAGGGCAGGTGTAATGAAGAGCAAACAATATATTAAGCAATTGCTAGAGCAACAAAAACGCTCAAGGCAAGTGTAATGCAGAGTGCACACAATCAATGCACCTGTCATATAACTCTAACTGACATATATCCTTTGCCTAGGGCAAGTGTAATGAGGGGCATACAATCAATGCACCTGTCATATAACTCTAACTGACATATATCCTTTGCCTAAGGCAAGTGTAATGAGGAGCATACACTCAATGCACCTGTCATATAATTCTAACTGACATATAATAAGTGGTTGCCAGGGGCTGCACTTTACAACCTGAGTTTCCCAACACTAAATGAATGACATTGACTATTATTATTACAAATACAAAGAAAATACAGATACATACCTGAATAACAAGAGAATAAAATCCTGTGCTGCATCCTTGGTATATGTCAGTAACTCATTAATTAAATACCAATCCAATTATGCCCGAAGCATCCCCTCTACTAACTATTTCACAGGGACCCACACTGGTCAACCTGCTCTACCTAATCTAATTATGACTACATATCCTGCTTAATTTCTCTCCCCCACAAACACTTCGTGGGGTCTCTTCTTTCTATTACTCTCTTTCTTTTACTATCTCTCTCTCTTACCAACTTTCTAAACTAAAACCCCAGGGCCAGCCAGCAATTGGCCATTGCCCTGGTAACCAAGAATGCAGCCAAGGCCCTCCTCTCAGTACCCAAATAAGTTTTAGGGTAGTGTATCAAGCTGTTGCCAAGGTAACCATTGCTGCTTCTGGCTCCCTCTGGCAACAACCAGTCCACTTAAATAAATAAATACTAATGACTTATGACCTGGTGGTAGATATTATAAATATAATTGACACTATTTGGTAACTCAGGTGATACAGCATTTGACATTATTCTGAAACATATACAATATAGACACAAAATTGGGATCGTAGGATGCATCTCCTAGCATCCTACGATATCCCCCACAACACTTTGTGTTTTACCACAAAAACACAAACAATTCCTAAAACATGCACATGAAGAATATTGTCACTATTTTCTGGCAGTGCAGTCCTCAGTCATACAGATTCCCAAGCAAACTCCCTAGATGTCAGACCAGCATTGCAGATTCCAAATATCCATAATAGGTGCATTTTGTAAATCGTTGGTTGCAATGTAGAAGTTCAAAAGTTCCATATTAGGTGCATATTGTAAATCTGTTGCTTTCACTCAGTGACTCCCAATTTCAGCTCTGTCAACTGTTTTTGTAGTTTCTTGAAGAAGGGACAGAAACTTTGGAGCTTTTCTGATGATTCAAGGGTGCCCTCTTCTTGCTCGATTTCTCCATAACTTTTATTTCTGCAGCGTGGCGTGTCACAATTTTGGCATCAAGTTGTAACTTCAATTGTCTATTTCTGCAATGACTGGGTTTTGCTGCTTGTTGATGTGGTCCCCGGAGTCCCTTAGCTCTCGAATGCTGGCAGCGACAAGTTAATTTTCATTTGTGTGTCGACTGAGTCTACTGGATGAACACAGCACTCTCTTGTAGATCTGTATAGATGTTGGGATCTGCCCTTCAGGGGTAATTTGAGACTCTGTATGACTATTGCACTGTAACTCCATCAGACGTCTTCCCGATCCATTGTCCAGCAGACGGATGTTACATGATATTGTTTACAACAGACATGTCACTGATACTGTATTCATAATTATATAAAATCACAATAAATGCATAAATTTACAATCAAAACATTTGCTTTTAATACTATTGTTGAACTATCATGAATGCCCAGTAATGGTATACAGGTACATATGATTAAATTTCCAGAGATGTCTCTTATCATTTTTCCCTCCCTTGGTCTTTCCCTTATCTTTTATCCCTCTGTCCTCCAATCTGCTCACAGCGACCACCAAATTTAAACCCAACCTTGACCATGAATTCAAACAACCAAACCCCAAACAATAAAAAAAGTTTACATAATGATTGCTGGTGGCATATTACTGGCACCTGCCAGCTAGTGAAAGTGAAAAACCTTTCCTAATCTATTCTACAGCCCCCCATACCTTATCCAACCTGCAGTTTATCCACACTGCTATCGAACCTCTTTCCATCCCAGCATTGTCCCAGGCTGATCACTTTTACACCACCTCATCATTATATCCTAGATGCATTCTCATTTAATATTAACCATTTATAATAACTACAACCCAAATACATGTAATGATTGCCAATGAATTCAATCAGCATGAACCATCATGGCCCATTCTGTCCACCCATGATACCTGCTGATGAATTCACCTCATCATTACTTTATTCATAATATTTTCCCTTCCCCATCTACTGTTATGAACCCAGGCCCAATTATCCAGCTGCTTGTTGCAGCCTACTTTGACATTTCTTACACATACAGTTGCTGGTTGCAGCTGCAGGGCAGAGTATTCACCCCTTTCTTATTTACCCCAGCCTGTTTGCTAAGGCTCATTACTATGTTGTACCCCATGGCACTGAGATTGTGTCAGGGCTTGTTACAGCGTTACATTAAAATTAATTATTTACCAAGTAATTCACCCAAAAGTTCCCAAAATGTTTGGCTGAAGCAGACCAAATTATATAATTTCATTCTTACCATAGCAATATGATAAACCCATGTGCCTGACACCATCTCTAGGCCTAGTCTATTTTGGTATACCCTAAGTATAACTCAGATTCATTGTATCTCTGTTAAATTCATTTGATAGTACATGCAATTTATCATTGTTATCCACTATATATATTTTGTATTATTGTCTATATATTGTATTATTGTCATTAATGGATGCAAATATCAGTAGTTAATTTTGTCATGCCAAGAAGGAGTATATTTTACATCAGGCCAACTGTTGTGCTCATGTATATTTAAAGTGACAGAAATATCAACAAAACACAGTAAAAACATTAAAAAAAAAAACACTATGAATGATTAGGAGAATTAAAGGAGTAATAATATTAGAGAAATATTCATATTGTTACATGCTGATAATTTTAATAAGTCTATGTTGGTCGAAACTTTTTTTAAGAAAATGGGTTCAATACAACGCAGGAATTTAAATAAGAAAATGGTGCTCCATTGGTTTCCTGAAACAGACTTAATCACAAGTTATATATACAACCCCTGCAGCTCCCCCAACATAATTATGTTTTTATTACGGCAGGCTTATAAAAACACATAGTGGAGAGAGGGTGTTTTTTATTAGGCAGGCTCATAGCTCATCAGCTACTGCAGACCTAGTGCTGAGTTATTTTTTGTTTGCACCCCATCACCCCATCAGCTGATTGAGATCCTCTGCAGATTTTGGCTGGTACCAGTTTTAATCTTGTTCATAACAATTTATAAATTGTGACAAATATATTTAAGATCAAAAGCGTAACCCCTATGTAGTCTTTTATTTGGGACAGTGAGTTTGTGTTGGTTTGTTGTATTTCTTGACTGCCTAGTTGTTTTACAAAATTTTCAAAGCCACTCCATTTGTAGTTGGGTAATGTTGTTCTGAGATACTGTAAGCAGGTATCTTTTATCCACTGGGTAGTTTCTTTTGGCCTTTCTTCTCCCCACACGAACATGAGTCGGGTGAAAATCATTAATAAAGCAAATACTCGTCCATGGTTGGCTTTTTCTCCCAGGATTATTTTGGCCATTGGTGTGATAATTTCTTCCAGGAATTTTTTGGGGTCAGTTTGGTTGATCCATATATCAATGTGACGGAATAGGTAGGTGTAGTCTGCCACAAATGTCCGCGTGATGAGCTGACAGTTTGTACACATCTTGGTTGGTTCCTCTCTCCGATGATTTTTCCTGTAACTTTGCCATAATCCATTGTTCAAGAAAGTTAAAATGATTTGTTCTGGCGTGTTGGTGGTGTCGCGTGTATGGATGTCACAGGTCATTTTCTAGGACGTATACTCTTTGCTTGTCCTCACTTAGATGTGATCGGAATTTCAGTATCTTGGCGCAGTTTGACCAGATTGACAGATATCTGTAAGGTTGACTGGTCAGGTGCTCAAAGAGATTGACAATTTGTTTTGGGTCCTTTATATGCACTTTCTGGACCACCAGTCTGATCACCGTTTCGTCTAAATTGTTGGGGAACAAGACAAGGTGGGTGGTGTTTCTGATTAGTGTTAGTCGTTCTCTCCCTGGTCTGAAAATGTTTTGAGTGGAAAGGATCACACTGAAGTGCAGGTGGTGGCTGTAAGCTGTGAATATTTTACTGACCAAGGGTGAGGAGCAGGCCTGCTCATCCAAGTCTTCGATGATTAATGCTGTTTTCTCGCTGGTACTTTTTAAGAGGGGTAAAACAATGTTTTCGGGGGGTATTCCGTCCAAAGTAATTTGTTGGTTGCCAAATTTACTTTTCAAGGTGCTCTCGTTTTCCGTCTCGACGCCACGCAAGTACACCACTCTGGTGAAATTATCTTCTAGGATGCCATGGTTGTTCTCTAAAATTTCTTTAATTAGGGTGGACTTGCCTGTGGAACTGGCTCCTGAGATGACCATTCTGAATACGGGGGGGCAGGCTTCCATTGTAGATTTTTTCCATTACGCTGCCACAGGTTGCAATTCCGCTCTGTAGAAGATGCCTGTGATAGGTTCAGAGTCTGACAATGCGACAATTTTGTAGGTGGTGGGTTTGGTGTGTAAAACTTGAGAAATGACAAATTTTTCTTGGGTGAATGTGGTGTCGGTAGATTTCTTGAATCTCCCAGGGTATCGTGTTATCCTGACGATTTGTCCTACTTTAAGTCTCTTGCTGGGTCGGAATCCTGATGCCCGGCGGAAATATTTGGCAAATTGGTGTTTCCATCCATGGTTTCGTTTTGCGGTGTCACTTCCGAGGGCTCATTGTTTTGGGCAGGGCAGAGTGCGGGCTGTTATTGTAAGCAATGATGAAGCTCGACAACTTGTGGATGAAAATGTTGGTGTTGTGGTGAGTCATGTTCTGATTACTCTCTCCACCTTAGCCGCGTGGTAAACATTTTCAGCCGTGAAATGAATTGTGTTGTATCTTTTCAGTAGTTGTTGCACGTGCGTGTTTAGGAATTCCGTGCCCTTGTCCGTGACTAACTTCAAGGGTGGGATGGAATTATTTTCTCTTATGATGGACTGCAGAGCAGCGGCGACCACTAGTCCACTTTAGTTTTTTAGGGGTCGCCCAAATAGTTTCCTACTGAAAGCATCCATGCAAAATAAAATGTATTTATAACCGTTGATTTCAGCCATGGTGTCGTTCAAGATGAACAAGTCGGCTTGGAAGTAATGATTGAGACCTGGACTCAAGTACTTCCTGGTGCGGGCAACCTTTCTTACGTAGCGGTGTTGAGTGTAGCTGTCAATTTTTTGTAGCACGTTTTTGACTTGGGTGAGAGTGATGGAAGGTATGGCAGCTTTGGCTTTAGCCCACACTTTGGCTGGGCTAGCAAAGCCCGCGGGGTTGGCAACATCTGTGTAAATTTTCATTACTAGCAGGGCACTAATCCTTTCACTCATTTCTTTCTCTCAGTTTTTTTTTTCTCACCTTCTCCCTGGAACAAACAGGGATGTTGCATGAAGGCGATCAATCGACGTTTGACTATTTCAAATTGCTTAATTATTTCCATGTTTTGTTCAAACATTTTCAAGTGCTTCTCTTTGTTTATTTCACAGGGTTTTTCGTTTAGGACATCCATTATTAATTTCTTTTCTTGTTTGCTCAGACCCAGTGATCGAACGGAGCGTTTTTTTCGCTATACCTCCTCGTTTGACCTCGTAGGTGGCTTTGAATTTGCGTCGAATGTCTTCCAGTTTGGCGTTCCAATCTTCCTCTTCGGTTTCAACTTTGGCTTCTATTAGTTCAATTTCGCTTTGGGGTGGGGTACTGGACTGTACTGATATGGTCTTGTTGGTTTCCAATTGAGGCATTTCTTCCATTTGGTCCTGCCCTGTCAATAATGAGTCCAGGTAATCGAGATCAAAGGTCATGCTTGCTGGATCAAGCATTTGTGTAAAATCAAAGTCAATGGGTTCTGGCTCTTCTACTGTGGCTACTTCTGTGCAATCGTTTTTTGGTGTGGTGGCTGGTGAAATGTCTTTGTAAATAAATTTTTTGCTGTTGCGTACTCCCCAAGTTCCATTGTAGGATAGCATTATGGGTGGGACCAAGTTGTTGGTGACGGGTGTAGTTGGCATATCTAGGTCAGACATGTGGAGTGACAATTAATAGTACTGCTTACACACATTTGCTCTATGCTGATGATATTGTGTTGATATCAGAAAGTCAAGATGGTATGTGAAAAAACTACTAAAAAATCTAGAAGACTATAGTATAAAGTGGCATTTGATAATCAATTCTTAAAAAAAGTAAGGTTATGATCTTCCATAAAATGAGCGAAAAATTCTTGTAAAAACTACAACTTTAGTGTTGGAAATGAAGATTTAAAAGTAGTTCATAAAAATATGTTCTGTGTTATTCAGAAAATGTACACAAAACAATATATGAATACCTAGCAATTCAAGCACAGAAAGCAATGTATGCACTTAAGGAGAAATCCATGGGCTATCTGCACCCTACATTAAGCATAAACATTTTTGACACCCATATATTGCCAATACTTGAATATAAGAGTAAAGTATGGTTCCCAGAAAAAGAAATTGACACCCTCAAAAAAGTACAAATGAAATTTCTCAAGAACATATTGAGTGTCAGGTGTCAAACAGCATTTACATAGGCGAACCATAGAGCCTTAGCCGCTCATGCTGCCCAAGCTCCAGGTCTAATTAATAAAGCATACGCTAATCAATGAAATTCATCTTCAACTTGATTAAGATTGCATTTTCCACAGATTCTTTCCTCAGCAGGTACATAAGGGCATTTGTGCCTACCTAATTCAATATTCAAGTTGTGAGAGCTCAGCCTGAAACGTGCTACATTACAATAAATTGATTTAGGAAGGTTATGATTCAAATAGGGTTCTATTTTCATATCTTTCTTGAATGTTTTAAGTTCTTAGTTTGGGTGTTACACACACTATCATTGATCTCATTCAACATCTTGGCATGGATCTGTTCAGACAGGGACACAATAGTTTTTTTAAGTCAAATTCATTTTGGTTCATATTGACGTTCTCAGTGACCTTGTATATTCTCGTAAGCCAACATGGAACTCCCTTTTGATAAAACTCAGTCTGAATCTCATAACAACTTTGAAAAAGTAAGGGGCATGTGTTAGACTTGAATCTATTTAGAAATTTTAATGCTGAAGCCTGTCGTCTGACAATCAGTGGTCCTAGATAGTTCCTAGTAAGTTCTAACATGTTTTGAACCTAGTTCCTAGATAGTTCCTAGATATTTCCTAGATAGTTCCTAGATATATAGTTCCCTAGATAGTTCCTGGATAGTTCCTAGATAGTTCCTACCTACAGGATGACTCATATGGAATTGTCCATATTTCGCCGACATCACCCCAAAATGCCCCAAAACATGGCGAAAGGCCCTGCAAAGCTGATAGACATTCCTAACTAATTGGCTATAATTGATTGGCGGATGGTGTCGACCTGTAGTGGGTCGTTGCGCCTCCTTGCCCCTTGTCACGTATATGACGATGGTGGGCTGCTGTGGAGGCTGGTCAGCAGCCCTTTGCCCTTTTCAGCCACATGTGTTTCTAATCTGTGTCAGATTTCCATTTTATTCCATTCAGATAACTTTAAATGCAGGGGTAAAATGCATGACTCCATGACTTCACAACTTTCAAGGGTTTATTGCAGTTCTGTTATAAAGCACAGACATCTTATTACACTACTTACATTCAGAAGATACAGAGATATGATATCATAATTCAGCCTTTTTTTAAATTTTGTCTTACATGATCTGTTGTGTAGTTGACCCCAGGCCAAGGGACACCAATTAAATAGATAAGGCCACAAAAACGCATAAACTAGTTCATCCAAGCACATATTAAGTCTCCTTAAAGAATACACACAACACAATAAAATATCTATCTATTTATCTATCTATCTATCTGTCTATCTATCTGTCTGTCTATCTGTCTATCTATCTATCTATCTATCTATCTGTCTATCTATGTCTGTATATCTGTCTATCTATCTATCTATCTATCTGTCTATCTAACTGTCTAGTATCTATCTATCAATCTATCTGTCTATCTATCTATCTATCTGTCAGTCTATCTAATACAAAAAGTCAAAGTAGCCTTCATAAATAACAATGCTGACAGGTCCGAAATTGTGTGGTCTTAATTGTGAGATCTTATTAGTTGTTTTAATGTATCTATCTGTTCAGTAGTCTTGATTGAACAGTAGATAATTGGGAGCTATTGTGGCAGGGTGTTAATGAGAGATGGTCTTGAAAGATAGTTATTGGTGAGATTGTATTTATATTGGGATTGTTAAAGATAACATAACTTTATTCAATCGCACAAACATAGCATGATAGTTTAAAATATTTATTTCTAAATTAAAATAACACATTTATCACTTCATATAATCCTGCTTAAACTCTGGTTTATCGATGTAATGAACTGTTATGGGTATAGATGCAGTTACTAATAAATGTATTTGAATGTATTGATAATATAGATATCTCAGGATCTACTGATCACATTGCAATGACATTTGCATGGTCTTAATCCAGAAGATGAGAGCTATCCTATACAAACAGTTTCACTTACATCAAATGAAGAGGGAGAAAAATCATTGTTGTCAAGAATAGTAGAAACAGCACCCTTTGATGTTACTATGAACATTCAAGGGCTGTGATCATGGAGACATTATGTTTAAAAGATATGTGAAATTTCACGTTATCTTGTTTATCACCCCTTTTATTACCTCAAATCACCCCCTAAATGACCATCACATGCCTCACTGTGGTAGAGGGTGATTATACACCCTTTTTGCAGTGACCTTGCATAGAAAATCCTTGAAGTTTATATTCTTAAAAAGTTATGATACATTCAGCTAAATTCAGAGATAATACGAGGTTTAATAATTTGAAATCTTGATCATTAAAATTCGGAAATATAGTAAATCATATACAATGTAAAAAGATTAAATCACCAGGTTTAATTGTTATGGAAACAGTATACATACAAATTTAATGTATTTTTTATATAAATTTCAGTGTGGTAAACATTAAACTCTGCTTAATATATCATGGAAATGTAAGAATTAAGCCCTTTCCTTTGCAAAAATATTATTATCTATATACATGTATACATAGGTACATGCATACATTGTACATGCATAAAGTCAGGGTTTTTTTTAACCAGGGATTGTCATGTATACTTGCCATAATCTTTACACTATTTGTTGTAATTGATTGTTGATTTATGTGACATTTACACTTATTCATACCTAAAAAGATGAAAGAATCCAGTGAATTCTGCTGTCATTACCACTGATAGGGGGCTGTCAGTTTTCCTTATAGAAGTTATGAGAATGTAAACAACAACTGTTTTAGCCAAAATAATCCTCAAGTGGAGAGGTCTTGTCTCCATACTGTGATGAAAGGGTTGCAAGGGTGTCAGTTTCAACCCCCTCTGCGCAATTAAAGGCTGATGATATCTATTAAATTGACAAAACACAAAATTATGGCAGTGGGAAAAAACTTTAATGCTCTGAGACCAAAATGCAAATGAATAAATCAGTTACAAGTACTGCTTGCTAGCTTGAATGCAAAGATGCAACTGGCTGAGCCTTGGAGTGTCCAGTCAAAGATATGCAGGCAAGGATGCCTTTAAATAGCTGATTAGCTGATGAGTACATAACATTTTAACAGAATGCAGTTATAGATTCTGACCTAGGGTCATTAGGACCTGGCTCATCAGAGCCTTAAGCTGCCATGTTTCATCAATTTACCCCTTTCCACACATGGAAGTTTGATAAATTGACAAAACACAAAATTATGGCTGTGGAAAAAACTTAAATGCTCTGAGACCAAAATGCAAAACAATAAATCAGTTACAAGTACATATCAAGATACAATGTAGTTAAAAAGATTAAAAGAACATTAAAACAAAGAGATGCTAAAAGATAAACCTCAAATCCATAAGCTCTTATACCTTTGTACTCCAAAGTGTATGAATAAATGATGTATATATATAAGTAGAGAGTAGTAAAGTCTTGTAGTGTCAAATTAAGCTTACCAACCAGGGTATTTTCGGTGGCACATAAGAAACAAGGTACACCTGCATCATTTGCATATTTAATGAGGGTGCAACTGGCCCCCTACAATCCATTGTTGTATATAGCAAGTTCAGACTGCACCACAGTCAGTTTGGGTGTTTCCACCACAATAAACACTTCTCTCAACCTATTCCCCTGGATTTGACTCTATTCTGTTCTCCATACACAACAATATATGGCTAGAATAGCAGTTAGACATTCCTTAATGTTTATATGGAGATGTTGCACGTCAGGGTAATCCATTTCCCAATTTACATAAGCCCAATCTTGACCACATGTCATACCCCCTGCTAAATTGCAGGCATCAGTAGTGATATCAACATGAGGGCGACACAGTTGCGACATTGGCTGACCATTGAAGGCACTAATACATTGGATCCACCAGTCTAAATCATTTTGTACAGAAATAGTCAGTTTGGCTTTGTGGCTTGGGAGCCGTAGCGGTCGTAAGACATCAAGCACTGATTGGAGGAAAGTCCTACCTCCATGAACTACTTTTGATGCCCACACAAGCTTTCCACCTAGGTGCTGGAGTTGTTTTAGCAACACCCTGGAGCGTGATCGAAAATCCCTAAGGATTTTAAGCGGTTAGTGAACGTGGAAGCTGGCAGACGGAGTGCGTTATGAGCAATATCAATTTCTATGGTCCTTCCGCTTTTGAGTATGATATGGCAAAACCGAGTTGCCGGAACAAATTAATTAGGACATTCATACCTGTTTGACATTCAGAGAAGGAGTCTCCAATGACAAGCCAGTCATCTGAGTAAACCACTGTTTGGATATGTCTCTTTGCCATAAAGTGTTGTACCGCATGTGATAGTCTGTGTATTCCACAGACTATCACATACCTTTGATTAGCAATTTTAGCAGAATGCAGTTATAGATTCTGACCTAAGGTCATTAGGACCTGGCTCATCAGAGCATTAAGCTGCCATGTTTCATCAATTTACCCCCTTCCACACATGGAAGTTTGAATACCCCCATGATATCTAACACCTGCTCTTAAAGGGCCCAAGATTTTCATGGGGTTAAAAGGGATAAAATAAATTTTGGGGTATATCCCTGACAGTCCCCGCAGGTCAGCAAAAGTCCGAGAAATGCCCCGTGAAGCAATTAGGCATCCCATGGGGGGTAAGCGCAACACCCCGTTATAATCCGTGACATTCCGTGTCATGCCGAAACTTCGGCGATACATGGACAATTCCATATGAGTCATACTGTAGTTCCTACGTAGTTCCTATAAATTTCCTAAAGTTCCTAGATAGTTCTTAGTTCCTAGATAGTTCCTACATGTTTTGAACCTAGAGCCTAGATAGTTCCTAGCTATAGTTCCAAGTTCCAACATAGTTCCTAGACAGTTCATGCATTTAGTTCTTAGTTAGTTCCTAAATATAGTTCCAAGTTCCAACATAGTGCCTAGCTACTTCCTAGACAGTTCCTAGACACTTCCTTAATTCATAATTAGTCCCCTTGATACAACATAAAAGCTAAAGACATGGGCAAGCCATTGAATAAATTGTCATTTATTGGTGACTGTCATCTATATACCCAGTTTTTAGAAATTTTAGTCATATTTTCCGTCATAAAAGAATATTCTCTGGCATACAAATCTCTGGGAACAGGATAGTTATCTATGCATTAAAAACCAATGTTTCGTAGAAATCAACAGCTAAGGGAGCTATTCAAGGACAGGACTATCATCTACATACTACCACTCTATATGCCCAGTTCCTAGACATTTGTATGTCAGAGAATGTTCTTTGATCATGTAAGATATTACATAAATATCTAGAAACTGGCTATATAGTAGCATATGGAATATAGTCTATTCATTGGATAGCCTGCTTCCTTAGCTATTGATTCGTACCAAACATTGTTTTTTATTGCATAGAAAACTAGGCATTTGGATGTGAGAGAATGTTCTTTTATGGAAAATATGACTTAAATGTCTAGATATAAAAACAGACAAACAGCGCGTTGTCAATTGGGTTTTAATTAATGTCTAGATATTGAAACTATCTAAAGATCATATGATCTTTTAAAAAATTATTTTTGTAATCGCAAGCAATATGTAGAATTTAATGACAATATGTCGAAATCTTTGACTGTTATATGTGGTGTTCCACAAGGCTCTATATTAGGTCCTCTTCTTTTTATCATCTATATAAATGACATTGTTTCCGCTACTAATAAATTTTACCTCATTATCTATGCTGATGATACTACTCTGTCAGCTACATTAAATACTTTTAGAAATGAAAATGAAATAATTAAATTGTATATCAAATTAGTTAAAATTAAATAAGCTCTCTCTAAATTTAAATAAGACAAAAGCCATGATCTATCATACTGTCCAGCGAAATATCACTTTGCCAAATCTTAGGATCGATAACACAAAAATAGAATTGTTGATAAGTTTAATTTTCTAGGCCTCCTAATAGATAAACATTTAAAATGGAAACATCATATTTACATAGTAGCCAAAAAGATATCATAAAACTGTTGGAGTAATGACTAAATTAAAGAACTTTCTACCCTCAAACACTCTACTTACAATCTATAATTCACTATTTCAAGCATATATAATTATGGCATCATCATATGGGGTTGGAAATCCAATAAACTGTTTAAACTACTATAACCAACATACAAACCCACTCTATAGACAATTCAATGTTCTAAAAATCCATGACCTATGTGCGCTGCATGATTTAAAATTCTGTTTCAAATTAAAGAATAACTGGCTTCCTCAATATTTCTTATCTGAATCATTTTTATCTCAAAATTATTGTCATCCTTACCTCACCCGTCAATCAAGTGATCTTTGTTTGCCTGCTGTGAGACATGACTTCGCAAGAAACGGCATGAGTTAGCAGGTACCCAGTAATATACAAAAATATGGATATAAATTTCAAAGAAAAAATATTAACACATAGTTTAGATGGCATCAAAACCTATATTATAAGAAAATTTATAGCATCATATAATATCAATTGCTATATTCCAAATTTTTATTCATGTGGCCGTTAGTCTCCTCCTGTGATCTAGACACTGCACAACTGATACTCAACTCCGACATGTAATTATCATCATTTAAAATTGTATCTATTTATTTTTCTACTAATTTTATTTCCGTTTTTTTTTTTTTTTAAGGTTATTTATATATTAGCTGTATAACAATAGCATGCCTTCCTATCGATAATTTATTAATATTTCAATGCTTTAAATAGTAGTATAATCTTCTTTTTTTTTCCCCACAAGGTGGCTCCCTCGACAGCGGCAATCTTATTGCCTTAGAGGGAGTCTCCTTGCTCCACTCTAAGAAAAATTATTAATTTTTATAATATGTAATAACTGTTATGTGTTATTTAAGGAGCCAATAAAAACTGTGTCATTGTCATCATATCTAGGAACCATCTAGCAACTAGGTTCAAAACATGTAGGAACTAACTAGGGAACTGTCAGACATCTCCCTGTTGATAGCATTATCATTTCTACAAGGCTAGGACTGAACAAGCAAGGCGACTTGTTTGTCCTCCCTCTCATCAATCAGTTCTGTGTATAGGAATCAGAGGAACAGCCAATTTGCCTCCAGATATCTGTCGTGCACACTTCGTAGTACAGGTATCTGACCCAGAACCAGCAGCTGAGTGGCCACACTGTCCAGCTCCACTGACCGGCCTACAGCGTTCGATCACACCTTCATGAGAAGTCGCAAGACGTTAAACTAGTGGTGCCTTAATAAGTTGTACTTAGTCTACTGAAGAACCTCACCCATGTGGTAATGACTCGATGTTGTCATTACCATGGTGTGGACTCCAACAGACATGCCAAGTCAATAAAATCATTCAGAGTGAGTTTCACTCATTTGGTTGAGCACTCTCTCACTCCTCTGGCCTTAAGTATTTTCTTCATATTTTAATTTTCTCTCATTCTTAAGATGACCAGAAGTTGGAAAGGGCCAAAACTCACTCATTCACCACTCCAAAACTTGGCATCTCTGAGATTCAGATACATGTATTCGCAGTTTAAATGAAAATCAGCATTACAATAACAACAATTTTACATTAAGGTGGGACTCCAAGCCTTATCATCTCATCATTACGTCCCCTCGCAGCTGGTCATATAGCTTACTAGGTTTCAAGCCAGTAGCATTAAGACCAGAAAATACTAATGAGTGGGGAGCAGGCTAATGCCTTGATCAACCGGCCATTGTGCTCCTGTATACCTTGCAGAGGGACTTATCATGCACTTCATATAATATAGCAAATTTTGTTACAAGATATTTTTATTATTCATTAACAAGAAACTTACATTCACACTATACAAACAGTATAATTCACACTGTACAAACAAATCAATCTTACAAGACAAGCAAGAGTAATAATTATTCACTAGTTAGTTCTGTTTTTGCGCAAGTTTAAATAGTTTACAGATAGATTTAATTAAATTTTCAATCAATGAGAAAACGCATATATACCACCTCCCGTACACATACTAAAACAACAACTTATACAGTGCAATTAAAAAATCAGGTACAAATAAATTGAATAAAACAAAAAATTTGTTCAAAAGAATTTGCATAAAACCCAGTTTTGTTCCATACAGCACAGTCAATTTTCATAGCAAGTCATTAATATTTCCATGGTTCAGAGGACTTAACATTTCACTATAATTTTCCTAAATGCAACTTTCCTTTTCATGTAATACTGCCTCATGTATCCTGCTATGAACATCAAAGTCTTTCCTTGGAAGATTTCGTTTCTGTTGTATAATTAGGAATGTAGCCTTGATCAACAGGCACACTGATGTGGGGCCCCCACTTTGCATTTTACGATGTATCCTGATAAAAAATATAAATACAAAAATTAAAATTTCATTGTAAATGGCTATGCACTTGCACCATGAAAGAAAATCTTTTTATTGCAAGGAGTAGCCATGGTTACTCAAAATTAGGTCATCCTGACGCAACAATTGCATATTAATCGTGTCAGCCGTCACAAGTGTTTAACAATGGAAAAGTAATTTATACAAATTCTGCTATCAAATCAATACCTTTAAAGAAAATTTTCTATGCGCAGAGGGCTATGTTACAGGAGTATTATGTAATCTGACCGTAACAAATCAATGACTTATCTAACTTAAGATCAAATGATTTACTCAATGATAACATACCTTTTTGAGTTTGTGCCTAACACACCATGCCTCAAAACATTTAGCAACAGTTTCCAAACTTTCGGGGTCGGTTTTTTTGCTGTATATTTTGACTGAACAGTCCCGGAACCTGCTAGGCATGATGTGCAGAACCTGCAGAAAGTAGTTTATGAATAAATACAAGAACGACTAATGAACATAACTAATTGTCAACAGTTTGTCTGACTGAAAACCGAGAACTAAATGGATGGGAAGTTTTACTTGCCTCACATGAGTATCTTACCTTATCTTATCTTATGTTATCTTATCTTATCTCATCTTATCTTATATTATCTTATCCCATTACTGACCTCCTCTGCTTCCAGCTTGACCGGTACGTCCGGTTGGTGTTTCCGGTAAAAACAGACCTCGTCAATTGGGTTCTGGTCCTTCATTCCATAATCCAGAGTTACAACCTGTCGAGTGAAATGTTAATAATCAAATTCTGCTAAAGTTAGTACCATGATAATATGCTATTCATGTGATGTGTCAGATACTGATCAGTCTGTCTGCATTTATCGGTTTGTCTGTCTATCTGTCCTGATGATTTACTCCTGATGTTTATGTTCTTTGCCAATTCTAAACATTCTCCTTGATTTTACACTGAAGCCCTGTCTACAAGTCGACTGCCTTTAATTAGCCGCAATAATAAAATTAATTAATAATAGCGGGCAAGCACTGCGAGTGTCTACAGAATCTCAATTAGAGCAACTCACCCAGCCACTTTTCACTTAGGTTTCTTGATTAAAACTTGCTCAATGATGTTCAAGGAAGGCAAATCAGGCATAATTAGGATATAGTATGCACCTTGCTAAGCAGTCTAGAGTGGCGAACGTTGAACTAATTTGTGCGGCCGAAAATACGTTTTAAAAATTTAGGTCACTTGAATTTCCAGGGACCCTGAAAATTCATAGTTCCCGTTTAGAGACAGACTGAAGTAACTTTCAACAACTACAGTAAATCACGCAATGCAATTCGCAGCATAACAAATGTTTCACATAACGAGCAATGTAAAATACGTAGGCCTTTTATTTATTTACAAAAGGATGTGCATGTCTTGCTTCACTTAAGGCAGCCAACTGGTCATAAAATAACAATTACATCCTTTTGTCCATTCTGGAGGCATGACAGTCTTAATGCCCTGGTAATTTTGTTGTAGTTTTGTAAACGCCGAGTTGTTATCAGTTACACAATGCACATAAGTCTGTATTTTACAATGGTTGGCATGTGAACAAGATATATCAGATCAGTTAATGATTGCTGCTAGGACTTACGTGAATTTCTACATCATTTCGGCTGATCCTTGGAAGGGAATAGTCTTTGAGATCGTCATAAGAGGAAAGTACTTCGTCAAGAATTTTTTCCTGCAAAACAATCAACAAAATGAAAGTGCAGTCCTCTATTCTATTCTTTTCTAATTCAAATTCCATTCTACTATAATTCTATTATAATTCCATTCCATTCTATTTCCATTTCGTTCTATTCCATTCTATTTATATTCTGTTCTACCGTAAAAGAGGGTATTATCGACAGGGCAAGTATTATCGACACTCACATTAGAGCATTAATAATTTTGTTAACAAACCAGTTAAGTGTCGATAATACCCGCCCTGTCGTTAATACCATCCTTTACGGTATTACTATTCTATTCTAATTCCATTCTGTTCAATTCCAATCTAATAAATGAATTCTATTTCTATTCTTTCTATCCTATTGTTATAAATAGACTAAGTCTATATTATTCTAAATAAATTATATTCTATTCCAGTTTATTCTGTTCAAATTTCATTCTGTTTGGATTATATTCTATTCTAATTTCATTCTATTCTATTATATTCCATTATATTATGTTCTATTCCACCCTATTCTTCACACACCTTATCAATGTTTCCATTTCGTTTGACAGTCCCAACAACTCGATACACATCTCTGCGCTCAATACGTTCAAGAATTTTACGAGCAGTGGAGAGCTTCTCATCTGAGGAGTACAAGATCTGATGGTAGATGTTGTCCGTCAGCTTCAGGTAGGCACTCATGTCGTATACCGCCTCTGACAGCTTGCACGGTTTCCTGTGAAGTAGATTATGACAAATGAAAAACTGCAGCAGTCCCAGTTAGCATGGCAATCCACCTTCATAAGCCAATGTCATGACAAGAAATCCACAAGTAAGCAAACCATACATATGCCATGAAATAGCCATAACTATACATTATTGTACATTGAAAAAAAAAAAACTGAAAATGATATATTTGCTATCGTCCACACTGAACGATTTGATGACATTGGAGGGTTAGAAAAAGCAATATATGACACATTAAAATATCAATTAGGTTACATAATGTTCCAAAACAAAAAATTCAACATAGTTCACTTACCCATTTTGGGTTGACAATGATATCCAGTCATTGGCCGCAACAAAGGCGTCTGCAATCCTGGAAATTAAAAAACAGCAATTCCTGATAATATTGTCTCAATCAAACAAATTATAACTTCAATAATATCTTTAATACCTTGAAATTTATGTTCAATTTCACAGACATACATTGAGGTTAGATAATTCTAATTGTATAATGTAATTTCAAATCACAAACTTAAATTCTTAAACCTTAACTTAGGGGAAGCTGTTATTATATTCAGACATTCAAAAATGCTGCATCTAAGTGTTAGATCTAATAAAAATCTCAAACTTTGTGTATCAGTAAAAAGCAATGAACTAAAATTATGCTAACATGCCCTCAGAACAAACTAAATCAAAAGTTATTAATATATCACACCAAATACCACAAAACCTATGTTGTATGTACAAAATTCCTGGGTACAAAAAAAAAAGAAAGGCCTGAAGGACTGGCTTTTAACAAAATGTAAGTATTTGGAACCAATTTTAGGCATAATTTATCATGTCAAACTGCAATACAAACTTTATAAAAAAGAAGGCAATCAGCTTGACCCCTTTTTTTTTTTTCCACCGGACTTTACAGAATAATGTATACACAGAATATTTATATATATGCCAATGACTAAACCGCAAAGCTATATGGGGTGAGCAAACATATGGGACAACCTTTATCAGTAAAACACTTTCCATCCACAAAAAAAGGTTGTTGACTGTATTGCACATTTGCAAATGGAGTACAGAGGTCTATAACAACTCGAAAGGTTTATAATGGCATATGTCAATAAAAATCATTTTTATTCATTCACATGAATGCAAGCATGTCGCTGGGTGGGGTTGGGGTGACAACACTATACCTAGTCTCTAAATCCTATCCTACAAAATATATAGTGACTAAATATTTTGTAGGATAGGATTCAGAGACAGGGTTGTAGCAGCTCCGGTGATGCATATTGCTATGGCTAATGACTAAACATATTACCAAACTTGAAAGCAATCCGAGTTCAGCGGTCCACATTTGTAAGGTTGCAACTGGCACATGAATGCTGGGTGGGGTTTGGGTGATATTACTATATGATAGAGGATTCAGGGTTGAAGCTCAGATGATGCATTTTACTATATGGTTAAAACTTGAAAGCAATCTGAGTTGTAGATCTCTAGATATTACAATAAACTAGCCTGTCTATAGCCATTCCAAGAGAAGCAGTCCAGGAGCAATGATGTTTTTCTTTTCTCACTTACATACACTCAAAGGCAACCCTGCTCTTATGTTGATAGACTTGACAGTGCAAGACACTTCGACAGTGGAACATGTCATAAACCGTGGACGCCTCCTAAAATGGCAAGGCATCTCAATAAATTTACTCCCGAGCCTATCATCTCAACATTATGTCTGCCTCTGGCAGCTGGTCATATAAGCTGACTAAGCTTCACTGAATCAGGCCCAGTAACATTGACATAAGTCATTGGAGCATTGACACCAACGAACGGGAACTTTGCCCACTAGAGGGCTCTGCCAGCACACATAAGATGACATCAAAGAATGGCCAGGCTCACTGACAGTGCCCTCTATTGGTAAATATTTTATTAATAATAAAAATCTAGTTCTCCCATTAAATTGACTCATGTCACAATCCCATTAAATATATAATAAAGTTTCAGTTGCTGAGTAAGTAGAACTTAGGGGGCGGGGCACAGAGGCATCAATGCAAGAATTTTTACAATAAGCATTTCTCCATAGGACTGCCATTGGGACAGGACTAAAATCCGTTTTTCTACCCCCAATTCAGACATAGCAAACTAAATGGACACTCTTTTTACACAACAAAGCACAACAACACGCAAAACC
This sequence comes from Alitta virens, assembly GCA_932294295.1. Lineage (NCBI taxonomy): Eukaryota > Metazoa > Annelida > Polychaeta > Phyllodocida > Nereididae > Alitta > Alitta virens. The sequence goes on from OW028582.1 coordinate 39,294,434, forward strand.
CAGTCATACAAGTGAAAATAGATGCACAAAAACAAATTATCTATTTATTAAAATAGAGGGATGTGAGGCTCCGCAAACAAAACAAACAGCTTATGATCTAAGAGATGCATGCAATTATCAAAGACCATCGACAGTGGAGATCTTATCAATATCATACACACACGTTACTTACATCGATTCCACAGCTATGCTTGTTTTGTGCTGATACACTCGGCGATGCAGAAGTGCGCGTGTATGACACATGTCATAAATGTTACAGACTTCCTGAAATTTCAAAATGGTCAAATCTACCTTTGCGTATATAACAGTGATACTTAAATATCCTATGATTTAGCTAATGTTTTAATATACTTTTCCCCAGAATAATTTTTTTTAATTTCACTAAATAATTACCAGTGCTAAAAGCATACACAGCAGACATCTATGCATTAATTTACATTTGTACTATTGTTTAATTTCCAGTTTAATTTCAGTTGTCATGATGATAGAACAAAACACATGTCATTCTGCCTCATTCTGACATCAAAATTCCTATTGTTCGCAAGATGTCATACTAAAAAAAACTACATGTTTCCAAAAAAAATTTTTAATTCTTGTGTCACTATAAATACTTTTGTGTTCATTCTCTGACAAAATTAATTTTACTGGAGAAGATCAGAAGGAAGATATTATTTCACAATACAAAGTAAACCTTTTTTTTTTTTACTTTATTTAGAAAATATTTTACATGGGTAACACTTAAGAATAGAACTATAAAATCCTTCTTGAGTGGCCCATTAAATAAGAGGATAAAAAAAAACAATAGATCAAAATAAATGCAGAGTTGTCGGAGTAAATAGCAGAAACTTTTTATAATTTATTGGTTATAGTTACTACAACTACACACGGAATTGTCATGATATATCATAACTATCTGTTGTTGAAATTGTTCTGTTGATACAGAGATGAAGTTCATATATTTTACTTTATCAATGCACTGTCAATTCCGCAATAAATGGAAAAATAAAACCCTGGCTCCTCACCTTTTCTCGCCAGCAGATCTGTTTCTCTCCTTCCACATCCAAGACCCTGGCAAACTTCATCAAACGACGATGATCAAAGTTGTTGGAGATCCCAACATTATAAGCATCTCGGACGAAATAGTCCCATCTATCAACGTCAATTCCGTTCCTTTTATTGGCAACAATCTGAGGAAGTCCACAGGTCATTAGAAATGTTTTGTGAATTAAACTGCTCTTATAATATTCAAAAATATTGTACACTTGATTTTTGGCCAAAATTTTTCACAAAATGCAAGTGCAGTAGAAACTGTACATAAATCGTAAAACAAAAATCCCAATTTTTAAAGCTGTAATGATAATCTCAATAACAAATGTCTCCATTTTTCAATGCAATTTCTGCTCTTTGTTAATCAGCATGTCACTTAGTGTAACCTCACTGCCAGCCCATGCCTGCAATTGTGATGTCACAAAGGCATTGTTTTGATGACTTCAAAAAGCAGTCTGTTAATTGCAACTGTGACTGAAGAGGTAAATCATCCTAGTACTGATCAAAGCTACTCACTCAGAAATAAGACCAGAAAATAAGTGGACATTCTTTTTTAATATTACTATAGAATGCCTTGCAATAAAAACCATACAATTTGAAACTAAGTACTATCGAAATTTTACAGGCTACACTGTTTCTGCCCGTGACCCTTGAATCTTAAGGGTCCCTGGAAACTGAAGTTACCTACGATACTGCTATGTATGTGCAACGTATTGCTGAACAAACAAATTATTCCAATGTTTGCCGCTCTAGAATGCTTTGCAAAGAGCGTGTAATATGCTCATTTTGCATTATTCGCCTTCCTTGAACATAATTCGGCAAGTTTAAATCAAGGACCATAAGTCAATATATAGTGCCTGGGTTAGTTGTGCGGGACCACATGTGAGTTGCTGTCAGTGAGACACTGTAGACCCCCACTGTGCTTGGCAATTTAAACTCACTATAGGTGGAGCAAGGACTACAGATAATAAAGAAACATTTACTTTTTTGAATGACAGTCACTTACCTCATACAGAAATATTTTGTCTTTCCCTCGCTCCGTTTCATTTTTATCCTGTTAAAGAAACACATAATATTATCATTTTCATAAAATTCAATAAAGCCAGGAAGTCAAACACTAGGCCATAAATCTGCATCAAGAAATCCAAGACTGGACTTACGCCTTGCTTCGATCGTGGACTGTGAATCAAAGTCTTGATGAAGTTGATGTCTTTCTCTCCAAGATTGTGTTTCGCAAACTCTTCCCTCAGGTTATTACATTTAATCATGTAATCAAACATTGCCAAAGAACCAATTTCATGCTGAAAAAGAGATGCAACAAATGCTGACTCTACCTAATATGATCGAACTGAATAGGTGCTACTGATCTAAGGTTTCGTCAGCTTACATACAGACATATCACCAGCTGCAAATAATATAATTTATTAGATATGATTATTTAAAAGTTAACTCACCGCCCACTTTTCCTGTTTGTCGTTTGGAAATAAATCCATGAACTTCATGTCAAACAAATGAGAAAATGGACCATGACCTGAAAGACAGGAATTTCACTCGTTAATTCATTTTTTATCGAAATATGGTGAATTGGTAATTCCAAATATTGAAATTAAAACAGAGTTCATGAAGTCCTCACCCAGATCATGGCACAGTCCGGCAATCTGAACACACAAAACATCTTCCTGTGTGATTCCAAGTTCTGGCTGTAGAGTGTACAGCGTTTTCACCAATTCACCCGCGAGGTGACAAGTCCTGAAGTCAATTTCACACACAAATGAACTATGCAAACTTCACGCCTATTAACTTATTGAACAATCATTCACCCAGAAAACAACATGCAGCATTAGAGCAATACAGCAGTACATGATCATTAGCACATCATGTGATCTTTCCAGTAGCTGAATATTAAGTGATGCCAGCCTTACATGGACTGCCTGAGGCACCTCTGCTTTTCATAATTAGTGCTAAACCTAAGAAGATTATCCACTGCCAATGGTCTGCCATCAGATAAACACAGAAGATAAGGTGCAAATTGAGCACACAGTTGCCTCACCATACATTCTATATGGATTCCAAATAAAGCCAAGGCATATCTAGTTGGAAACTTAACATTTTTGAGTCTAAACAGCACTCACCCTATGCAGTGTTCGAATCGCTTATGAGTCGCACCTGGAAAGACATAGTAACAACCGCCCAGCTGAGCTATGTAACGTAGACGCTGGAATGAGGGGGTATCGATGATCTTCACTATCAGTGGATGCAGCTCGATGTGGCCATGTATGGAATCATAGATGACCTGCAAAGGTGTACATATGTAAATGTAAAATAGAGTAAAGTGACTCAAAACTCAGCAGCTAGGCAGCTGGTTAATCAAGTGGTATGATTCTCGCCTGCTCCTCTAAAGGACCCAGGTTCAATCCCGAGCTCGGGCAAAATCCCAGCTTGATGTCGTGTGAAGGAGATGTTAAATCAGCTGTCCCTTGTACTTAGCATCTATGCTAAGGCAAGTAAAAGATCCAGCCCATGGGGTAAATGTGTAAATGTTTAACATGGGTGGACTCCTCCTCTCTCTCACCAATCAACCCTAGATAGCGGAGTAAAATTATGTAAAATAAAGTGACTCAGACTTGCTTTGGTTGCATAGTGTGCATGGATGCTGGTCTGAAGCTGCGAAAGGCACAAGTAGTGATGAGCTGATAAGGCTTGCCATGTAACACATGGACCTTTTCACCTGCCCCAGCATGTGTAATATTGTGTCTATACTAAGTACAGGACAATGTCAATTTTCTTCTCAAGTGAATGATTACTCTATTAGAATTACAGATATCATATTTTTGAATCCTATCATAGCTGCGATTGACTTAAGATAAAGATTGCCCAGGCTAGATATTGAACCCACAACCTTCAGAGGAGCTGACCACTGGCCACTTGACTACTTGACCACATTGACCATCCTGTTTAATGGATAGCTGATTGGCTATACAACCTCACAATAGCGAATGGCCAAAGTAGTCATAATACCAAAAGAGTCTTCATTCTGGAAGATTATCTTGGAACTTAGCAGAGTGGTCTAACAATTGAAGTGGTATTAATATTATCAAGTGGTCATAATTGTGAAGCAACACTGGATTTTCATCTCTAAGTCTATAACAACTTACCCTGAACTCCTGCAAGTGATCCTTGAACAAAGGGACAGGCCCTGATGTCACAGAATACGCCATTTCTCACTTGGCCTAGGATCTGGAAAAGAAAAAAAGGATTTCAAAAATAAAATACCACATTTACATCACAATACAATCGAAGTCTGGCTTTAATTTGGAAATATAAAAAATTATTAAATGCAATGAAAACCATGAAAAGATCCTGACTATAAAAATTAAAAAAAAACAATTAAGACCCCTTTCCTAATACATTATTAAACTATTAGGTTTTTAATCAATGTGTCAACTACTTTGTTTGAAACAAACTGCATTAGGATTGATATGATGAACTTCCCACATGCTACAGTTTTTAATCTTGAGGATCTGTTGCAATAAAGCTTCTATTAATTGTTTAATGAAGTGGTTATTTTGGCTTAGCAAGATCTGAAGGCTTAGTACAATCCAGTTAAAGTTAAATGAAGATGGAGTCCAAAGTAAAGTTGAATGGTTTATTGCATAGTCATATTCAACTGTGTGTTCTCCCAGTGCAGGTTAAATACTTGGCCTGAAACTTATGGAAATTTCCTAGGGTTGTTATACTTTTGTGTTATAGTTTTTAAAATTATTCAGGGAGCAGTAATGAATGAGTGAGTATCTTGTAGGGGAGCATGTATTATAGCCATTGACAGATCAAAATATATTTACAGATGCTGCATTTTCTTTTCTGCCCGAAATAAAAACAAAAAAAAAACAATTGGTGTCCAATATATGGCAATATTTTTGTCATCCTGTCTATATCTTATTCTCATAGATTAAATGTCCTAGTGATGAGATTAAAAACCATCTGTGGAGTCCCAACGTTCCAAAAAAAAATTTAATTCTGGTGACTTGACTGTCTTTATGCGCATTTGTAATCCACCTACTGCACTCCACAGAATGACAATAATTTACAGCTTTTTGTGTCCAGAGCCCCCGTGCATAATAACCCATGACATCTTGTGATGCACACACAATGTCACACATGGCTCAAAACAAAAGGTCATTGACTGGTAGAGGTCATCACACTTTACTGGTTTTGGCTGTCATGTCGATTAATGAATACACTTACTACTATTAATAAAGATTATAAAAACATCAAAGAACATGTAATATACCTGAATACGTCTGTTCCTGTCAACCCCAGCTGTCAAGTGATACAATGAACAAAACGTACTTGCTACACCTAAAAATATAGATCTATTATTTCACATGCTAGATCATTCATTTGATATTCCAAAACACTTAAAATAAAAAATGAGTCAATCTGAAGTAGTTCACCTCTTTATCAGACCTCACTTTCCCAGAAAATGCAGGATCCAGTTTATCATGATTAAAATGATCGAGGTATCGCATAATAAGCAATTAGGGCTAAGTGCTTATACGTGGCAACATTGTTCTCATTTTATCATTGTTTATCAGCAGGCAGAGTTCGCAAACATATTTGGCACGAAAAAAAAAACACTTCCCCCAGGCGCGTCAATGCACATCCACGCGTGTGGGTGTGATCTGTTATTCATATCCACGATGGGAAAGTGCACTTTACATCATGTCCACGCACACGTGAATGTGTTCCAGACTGCATAAAATATACTATTTTTTTGTCTTTCTATGTGTATCTGTAATAATGCTGAGGGTTCTTGCTTGCATCGCATTCTATTTTTAGAAAATATTTATGCCCATCATTATTCAATTATATGAAGAAGTTTATCCAGTTTAGTGCAAGCTGAAATCTTCCTTGATCAAATATGGCACCTTTTGTTTATTTTCAATGGACATCTTGTAATTAAAGTCATTAACAATTCCTAATACTACTTTAGAAACAAGCTGAAAAGCCAAAGAACCAAATTAATGATGAATACACGTAAACTTTCCCAGAGAGTGCCAAACTAATTTTTCAAATCAGACTTAGAAAATACCATTTGCATGATCCATAGAAATGTTAATACATTTTTAAACATGCCTAGCTAACAAGCTAACAATAAAATCTATGGCAGGGAATCCCTCAAGATAACATATTCATTTGTCCCAGAACAGCAAAATAATACTTACCTGGGTAACAGTAACTAACTCCCTATGCAATAGTAGGATATTAATTGAATCATTTGGAGACATATATGTAAAGACATGTTGAAACTTGAAAGCAGAAGGTTTGCAGTGAAGGTAATTAGCATCGGTTAAAGATCATGGAATAACTTTTGCCATAATCCCTTCAAGACATGTTGAAACTGAGCACTGATTTTGCAGTTTGGACAAAGTTGCAATGAAAGAACTTTAAAGCTGGATTGTCACTCAAAATGACAGTGGGCAAAATATCTATTGCATTCAATTCATTTTCTTCTTAATACTGATTACCTAGCATCCAGAGTCTTGCTGGGTTCACCGTTTCTCTATAAAATAAATAAACTTCACCTGGCATTAATTTGTTCATGCCATTAAAAATACCGATTTGTTTGCATTGAAGTGTACAAAATGGCAATGTGATGAAAACAAGGCACAAATGAATGTCAATGTTTCGTGATAATATAGTCTAGATAGTTCCTAGCTATAGTTCCAAGTTCCAACATAGTTCCTAGATAGTTCATGCATTTAATTCTTAGTTAGTTCCTAAATATAGTTCCAAGTTCCAACATAGTTCCTAGCTACTTCCTAGACAGTTCCTAGACAGTTCCTAGACACTTCCTTAATTCATAATTAGTCCCCTTGATACAACATAAAAGTTAAAGACATGGACTAGCCATTGAATAAATTGTCATTTATTGGCGACTGTCATCTACATACCCAGTTTCTAGAAATTTTAGTCATATTTTCCGTCATAAAAGAATATTCTCTGGCATACAAATCTCTAGGAACTGGATAGTTATCTATGCATTAACAACCAATGTTTGGCAGAAATCAACGGCTAAGGCAATAGGCTATCCATTGAATAGACTATTATATATATGCTACTATTCTATATATGCAGTTCCTAGAAGGGTAAAGGCTATCAAAGGAATAGACTATCATCTACATGCTACTACTCTATATGCCCAGTTCCTAGACATTTGTATGTCAGACAATGTTCTTTTATCATGTAAGATATGACATAAATATCTAGAAACTGGCTATACAGAATAGTAGCATATGGAATATAGTTTATTCATTGGATAGCCTGCTGCCTTAGCTATTGATTCATATCAAACAATGGTTATTGCTGCATAGATAACTATCCAGTTCTTAGACATTTTTATGACAGGGTGTATTTTCTATCAGGGAAAATATGACATAAATATCGAGGAACTTGGTATATAGATTAGTAAGGATCATAGCTAAGGGAATAGGCTACCAAATGAATATACTATGGATTCCCACAAAACGTTGGTTTTTACTGCATAGAAAACTATTCAGTTTCTAGGCATTTGTATGTCAGAGAATGTTCTTTTATGATGGAAAATATGACTTAAATGTCTAGTTAGTCAAGGAGATACCTTGCTTAGGTGTGACATAGGGTATGATTACAATTTTATTGCATAAAATGATGGTTTAGGGACCATAGATAAAGGATCAGGTGAGTGCCACTTTGTCACCCTGGGGGAAATTGAGATATTCAATATGGCGCCCAAGATGGCCACTACAATACAAAATCGCTAATATCTTCTCACATGATTGAGATAGAAACACAATTTTTGGATCTAGACCTATGTTTATGGGGTCATAGATTCCATTTGAGATACTTTTGGTGTAACATGCATTAATTTGCCATTTGTCACCCTTGGGGAACTTTTTTCAGGAGCTTAAAACCAAAATGGCATCTGTAATATCCCTAAACCATTCCGAGACACTTTTTATGGCCTGTTGGTAATACAACCATGTTGAACCACAACCAAAAATATCTCATTACTATTTGTGGACAGAAGGGGTTAGTTATGCATGTTCAAACAGTTTTTTTTTTTATTTCTAAATGAGCTGACAGTTGAATAATATGAAGACTTTCATATCAATGTTATAATACAGCCACAAAGCTTCATAATGTTTTTTTTTCTATTTCTCATACCTGGTATAAAATATTTAAAATTAGTATTATTTTGTGATTTGGCTGTGCATGCATGCACACCAGATTAAAATGGAAAATAGTATGTGTTTGTGACGTTGGTTTGAGACATGGTTCAGCGAGACTTTGGAACGATAGTGTCAAAAGTGTGCAAAAACAGTATTAATTCACCATGTATGTAACACATGTTTGTCCGTTTGAGTAGTCTAGTGGTCTCTCTGAAGGGGAGATATTCTACTGATTGAGTACTTCATACAGCATGTATATATACATATAAAGGTTCGAAAGGTGGTTTATCGCATAAGTTAGCTTTGTTCACTGAAGCTCTGCACCACAACTTACTCAGTCTGATAGGTGAAGGAAGTCCATACAATCATGAGGAAGCTGATGTGACCATTGTGAGCTATCTGATGAAGCTTCATCAAGGAAAAAGGCATATCCAGATTCTAGCTGATGACACAGACATCTTTGTTTTGTTGCTATTTTTCTACTGGATATTTTAGTGTAGGAACTAAGAACTATAGCTAGGAACTAAGACCTAAGAACTACCTAAGAACTACCTAAGAACTACCTAAGAACTACCTAAGAACTACCTAAGAACTACCTAAGAACTACCTAAGAACTACCTAAGAACTACCTAAGAACTACCTAAGAACTACCTAAGAACTACCTAAGAACTACCTAAGAACTACCTAAGAACTACCTAAGAACTACCTAAGAACTACCTAAGAACTACCTAAGAACTACCTAAGAACTACCTAAGAACTACCTAAGAACTACCTAAGAACTACCTAAGAACTACCTAAGAACTACCTAAGAACTACCTAAGAACTACCTAAGAACTACCTAAGAACTACCTAAGAACTACCTAAGAACTACCTAAGAACTACCTAAGAACTACCTAAGAACTACCTAAGAACTACCTAAGAACTACCTAAGAACTACCTAAGAACTACCTAAGAACTACCTAAGAACTACCTAAGAACTACCTAAGAACTACCTAAGAACTACCTAAGAACTAACTAAGAACTAACTAAGAACTAACTAAGAACTAACTAAGAACTAACTAAGAACTAACTAAGAACTAACTAAGAACTAACTAAGAACTAACTAAGAACTAACTAAGAACTAACTAAGAACTAACTAAGAACTAACTAAGAACTAACTAAGAACTAACTAAGAACTAACTAAGAACTAACTAAGAACTAACTAAGAACTAACTAAGAACTAACTAAGAACTAACTAAGAACTAACTAAGAACTAACTAAGAACTAACTAAGAACTAACTAAGAACTAACTAAGAACTAACTAAGAACTAACTAAGAACTAACTAAGAACTAACTAAGAACTAACTAAGAACTAACTAAGAACTAACTAAGAACTAACTAAGAACTGTACTGGTATGTACCAGTCTTTTAATTTGTACACCAGAGGCCCCTATAACCAATCAATAACACAACTAAGAACTGTGTAGGAACTGTACTGGTATGTACCAGTCTTTTAATTTGTACACCAGAGGCCCCTATAACCAATCAATAACACAACCAGGTGGAGCAATTGTAAGTGTCACGGTTCAGTGATCACAGCTGTAGGAGGGAGCAGACCAATGCAATTACATGCTCAATGAGTCTGTGTGTCAGCATTTACCATCTTATCTGTGAAGGAATGCAATTTTCTGAAGTGTTATCTGAATGACTGCTGGTTGGGAATTGAATGTGCCAGAAATTGTAAGTATATAATGAGATTAGGCATTATTTTGTATTTTAATTATCTGTGATATTAATTAGTTTACTGTGTTTTACTAGTCATATATTTAGTTTATACATTATTGATTACTACTTGTACTTGTGTTAATTGTAAATTTACTATATGTATTTTTGTTCCACAGCGAACCAAATGACAATCAAAGGTGTCAAACTGGCATTACTTCTAGTCGTCCTGAATTCCCTTCCCAGTACAGTTCCAATTTTTGTCTGGTGCCAATTTGATGTCATCCTAGTGGGCAAGTGTCTTCTTTACGATGAGGGTCCAATTACTGCGCTGACTGTTCACCTGGTCCAGTTTGGTGGTAATTCATCTGATTGTCTGATTCAACTTTAAACATGGAACAACTCCAGGAAAGGGCCACTTAATTAAAGACTGAAAGGACAGCTGCTAAAACAAAGGTAACACTGTCTGCCAAAAGATTAAATGGAGCAATACAGAGACAGGCTGATGCGAACTGTTTAGAGAAATTCAAGTTTGAATTCGAACAAGCCGTCACTGAATATGAAATAACAAGTGAAGAATATCAAGAACTGGTGGAGAGTAAAGAAGAATTGGCTGAATTTGCACTTGTAAATGGTCAAAACTTAAGTGAATATGACAATGTTGTAAAAGACACATATTCTGAAGCAATCAATAAGTTGAAAGACATTGAAGCTGCTTCACACCAAACTGTGAAATCCTGTTTATTCACAAGGCTTGAATCCAGCAAAATCCGTTTAGAAGGCTTATGTGACAATACTGAGAAAGCTGTGAATGAGGGTTTGTGGTGTTCACCAGAAGTATTAAGTGAACTTGGTCAACAATTTAATCCACTTGTAGCTGATGTCAATGACTTGCTTGCACAGCTTTGGCCTATGCTAAGTGAGGATGAGTTTAAGAGAACAAATAAAAATGCAATTGATTTTCTTAGTAAAGCTGGTTCAGTAAAGTTACTTTGTAATGTAGCAATGTCAAAGCAGTGCAAGTCGATTAGTAATGTTCCGGTTCATGACCCTATGATTTCTAATGTGTCCACACTTTCACAATCTATGTCTTTTCCTTCTCTATCATATGCTACAGGTAAGGTTGACATACAGGTTAAAAAGATCAAACTCCCTGAGTTTAGTAGTCTTAGAAAAGACTGGCCTGAATTCAAGGCCATCTGGAGGGAATTAGCTGAGGGTGCCCTTAGTAGTAACTCTGCCCTTGCTTATGAGCTTAAAAGGTCACTAAAAGGGCAAGCTAAAGAACGGGTAAAAAATTTGTATGTTGCCAGACCTGAAGCATATGACACAATGTGGGCTAGGTTATCTGAGTATTATGGTGATATCAGTGCTGGTGTCCATGCAGCACTAGAAAGTCTGAGAAAATTAAAGCCCATTAGAGAAGATGATTATAGAGGTATGGTCAACCTGGTTGATGAGGTAGAAGCTGCTTATGCTCAGTTAAATGAGCTTGGTCAAAAAGAGTTAATCTCAATAAGAGAGATTGATAACATTTGTGAGCTTCTGCCAGGTAGCACACGAATGATTAGGATTCGTAGTTACCATGAAATGCGTGTTGAAGAGAAAGTTAAACCAATGAAAAGGTTCTTAAAATTTCTGGTAAATGAACGTGCCTCTGTTGCCAGGTTAGCTGATGGTCAAAAGAGAAAAAAGTCTTATAATTCTGATGCTAACTTTGCCTCACAAAGTAAAGCACCTCACATACAGTCCAATAAAACTCTGTGTACTGTTCATAAGGGTGAGAATGTAAAACACAAAACCGCTGAGTGTAAAGATTTCAAAGCCTTAAGTCTAGATGAGCGGTTTCAAGCACTCAGAGATTCTCACGCATGTTTTCGATGTTTTGGCTTTCATAGGACGGATCAATGCAGGAGCAAAATTTGTTGTGCAGTCTGTAAAAAGGCTAGCTATCACACCCTGATGTGTAAATGTGCAGAGGATCTACTGCTGATTTTGTGAGTCCAAAGACTATTGTCGCTAGTAATCATGTAGCCTTAGCTCCATTATCAGATTCTACATCTTTGTATGCCATTCATCAGGTTCATGTGGTCAATGGGGCACAATCTGCCACCAGTTTTTGTGATAATGGGTCCAACTCTTCCTATATTACTCGCAGGGCAGCTGACAGGTTGAAAGCCAAAAGATTAGACCGGTATGTCTTGGACATCACCACAATGGGTAATGTCAACTGTGAGTATGACACTTGGTTGTATGAACTGTCCCTCAGAACTGTGAATGGTGAGATTTTGCCAATTGTAGCATTTGGTATTGAACAGATTAAAGGTCCAGTATCTTTGCTAGACATGGTTGGTTTATCTCATATCTTTCCAAATAGGGATGCATCTGTTTCACAGCGGAAGTCTACTTGCGTTGAAATCCTCCTAGGTTGTGATTATTATGGTCTTCATCCCAAGAAAGAGGTATGCACTAGCGGTAATCTCAGTGTCATGCAAGGTGATCTTGGTGTTTGCTTGATTGGTAGTCATCCTGGATTGCAAGAAGAAACTGAATTGAGTTGCAACATGATCAAAGTCGTCCATGAACGTAGAATGAAAGCTGATTGTAACTTTGTCTAGCAGAAGCAACTCTTGCAGCCAGATCTGAGTCCAATATATGCAGCTAAGCTAAGTTGTGCTTCAAATTTCCTCTCAAGTAGGTCGTTAAATGGTGTTTCTAGTTTCATTGAGGGTGAAGAGTTAGCCACTAGTTCTGTTCCTTAGTGTGGAGGATGTAAATGTGGCAAATGTCCTTCTGTGGGGCATACTTATACCTTCAATGAGGAGCAAGAGTTGACGATAATTCAGGATAATTTAAGGTGCAATGAAGCTGAAAGTTGTTGGTATCCCAGTTATCCTTGGCTTTTTGATCCAGCCCAGTTACCTGATAACTATCATGTTGCTCTTGCTACACTGAGAAGCACTGAAAGGACTTTGCAAAAAGATCCTCTGTGGGCTTTGAAATACAACGTGCAAATTCATGACATGTTAGAAAGAGGTGTTGCTCGTAAGTTGTCCCTAAATGAGATCAAGTCTTGGAAAGGTCCAATGTTCTACATTAGTCACTTGGCAGTGAGTAATACTAAGTCCCGATCAACTCCAGTTCGCATAGTGTTCAATTCCAGTCAAAATTGTAAGGGAGTCTCAATGAATAGTACTCTTGCTAAAGGGCCTGACGGTTACATGAATAATTTACTTGGGCTTCTTTTGCATTGGAGGGAAGAACAGACAGCTGTAGTGGGAGATATTAGAAAGATGTTCCATTCCATCAAGTTAGAGGTTGTAGAGCAACACTGTCATAGGTTTTTGTGGCATGATATGGACTTGTCTCGTGAGCCCGACACTTATGTCATGCTCAGGGTGAACATGGGCGACACTCCTGCTCCTGACATTTGTACAGAAGCTCTGTACAAAACAGCTGAAAGGTTCGGTGATGGGTGTCCAAGAGCAGCGCTTGTGATAACCAATTCCACTTATGTTGATGATATTGTTGACTCTTTCGATGACAGGGGAACAGCTGAGTAGATTACACAGAAAACTGAGCAAATCCTGGATAGAGGAAGTTTTCGTATCAAGTGTTGGTTGTTCAGTGGTGATGTAGAGTCTGATGCTCAGCTTAAAACAGGTGGAAATGTCACAAGAGTGCTTGGTGTCGGTTGGAATTCCAAAGAGAATCTTATTCAGTTTCAGGCTATCTTGAATTTCTCTTCTAAGAAAAAGGGTGAGCAAACAGGTCCAAATTTGAGTGTTGAGAATGTTCCACATGGTGTACCTTTCAAATTGACTAAAAGATTAGTTCTTAAGCAGGTCATGATGATTTTTGATCCTTTGGGTTTGCTGAGTCCATTCACTTTCATTGCAAAATTATTTCTGAGGGAATCCTGGGCTATCAAGTTAGATTGGGATGATCCATTGCCCTCTAGTTTGCATGAAAAATGGATAGATTTCTTTTACAAGATGTTTCAGGTGAATGACCTTGCATATGAAAGAGCATTGCGTCCTATTGATGCAGTTGGTAGGCCATGGTTGATTTTACTTTCAGATGCTAGTGATCACGCATATGGTTTTGCAGCATATGTGAGATGGAAAGTCTCTGATGGATATTGGTGCAGGTTAATAATGGCTAAGTGTCGCATTGCTCCAATTAGGAAAGTCAGTACACCTCAAATGGAGTTGAATGCAGCAGTCCTTTCAGCTAGAGGTCGCAAAGTAATTGTAAAGGAGATGCGTTTTCAGTTTGAAAAGGTCTTTCATTTGGTTGATTCTGAGACAGTACTGAATATGATCAATAAAACCAGTACTAGGTTCAAGGTGTATGAAGGAGTTAGGATAGGAGAAATACAGGCTTCTACTGCTGGAGATATGTCTGAGTGGGCTTGGTTGTCCGGTAAGGAGAACACTGCAGATTGGCTTACTCTTGGCAAAGAGCCCAAGGATTTAGGTGTAGAATCGGATTGGTGGAAAGGTCCCCCTGTATTGTACCAAAACTCTGAAAAGTGGCAGATAAAGTTTGAATTGCAGAGAGAGATAACTCTGCCAGGTGAAAAGAAACTTGCTTATGTGTCAGTAGCTCTTTCAGCATCCAAGAATTGTGTTGGAGTTGATTTCTCGAGGTTTAGCAGTGTTAGGAAGTTGTATTGGGTAATTGCTAGGCTTTTGAGCATTGCTAGGATGAAGTCCTTCAAGGGAGAAAGTAGTAAGTTTGTTACTGTTCAGTTGCTTCAGGAAGCAGAACAGCTGGTTGTCAAGGAAGTTCAAAGGTCATGCCCTGATGAGTTCACAGATGGTAAGGGTCGCTACATACAAAGTTCTCAGTCCCACCATGAATTCCTCTGGCATTTGTAGTAACAATCCAATGACTCCTGAAGATGAAGCACAGGCGTTGCTGCCAGCAGACCATGCTGTTACACGCATGCTTATGAGGGATGCTCATATTACTTGTGGGCATAGGGGCCGTGATGCTACTTTGGCTCGTTTCCGACATAAGTATTGGGTTCCTCGTTGTAGCAAATTATCTTGGTCGGTTAAAATGTCTTGCCAGTTGTGTAAACTGCGTGATGCTCAATTTCTTGAGCAACAAATGGGTGAGTTGCCAGAGGCTAGGATGAAACCAGCACCTCCATTCACCAATGTCATGTTGGACCTCTTTGGGCCATTCAAGGTCAGGGGTGAGGTCCAGAAGCGTACTACTGGTAAAGCTTTTGGAATTCTTTTCACGGATATGAGTATGCGTGCTGTTCATATTGAAGGTGTGTTTGGTTATGACACAGACTCCTTTCTTGTGGCATTCAATCGATTTGTCAGTGTTAGAGGTTTTCCTCAAATGGTATATAGTGATCCGGGTTCCCAGTTAGCAAATGTTGAGAGAGAGTTGCATGAAGCATGGTCCAATCTTGATCATACTCAAATCCACAAAAAGGCAGTAGACAATGATTTGACTTGGATTTTCGGGCCAGCAGATGCACCTTGGCATCAAGGGGCTGTCGAGTCACTTGTAAAGTCAGCAAAGAAAGCTCTTAAATTTGCATTCAATGGCCAAACATTGTCACCTGCGGAATTTCTGAGTGTCTGTTATGATTGCTAATATGCTAAATGAACGACCCATTGGTTCTTTACCTGGTGCAGATGCAGAGATTAGCATTCTCACTCCAAATTCTCTTTTGCTGGGTATACTATTCAAAATCCTGGGGGTTGGCAGCCAGTCAAAAATTTGCTTCAAAGATTTCAAATTGTTCAAAACATTTCCAATCAATTTTGGCAAAGGTAGTGTGAGCTGTGTGCTCCCTCATTGCTTATTCAAAGAAAATGGCACACCGCTCACAGGAACCTTCAGCCTGTGGATGTGGTGATCATGGCTGACCAAAATTCATTAAAAGGTCAAAACAAAATTGCATTGTTTAAAAAGGTCTTCCCTGGCATGGATGGCAAGGTCAGAAGAGTTGCCCTTACTTACAAGAATTTTAAAGTTGGGGAAAAACTGCATGAGTATTCAGGTATTTCTAACACGGAGGTAACTCGCTGTAGCAGCATGAACGCAGTGGCTGCTTTCACAGGTTATATTTGAGATGAGACATTGATTGGAACTTGAGGTTTCACTGACATATTTATTGTGTGACAATCGTATCTATGTCGTAGTTAGTGATACTTTTTGTTCCTTTCACTTGTGTGACTTGGCCAAGACTGCCTATTTCCTGGACTTACTTCACAGGTGTCAAACATTTCACAAAACTGAGAACTTAATACTTAGCAGACAATAGAACAAACAGTGAAAAAAAACACTGCAGTAACATTCGCAGTGTTCACAAATTAGCTTTATTGGTTCCTTGTAATGATAGTTGATCAGTATTCATTGATTTATTTGATTGATTTATTGTTCTGATCAGATATATTCAAGGATATCATCTTTAATTAGAATACCTGAGGTTAATTTTTCATTGACCTTATTATGGTGTCAATTATTATTATGCAATTGGTTTTAATAATTATTGTCAATTTATAATCTGCCTTTTTGTAACATGTTGTTTACTATATTGGTGTCTAATTATACTGTAGTTACATTGGTTTATACATTGTACAATTACCATTTAATGTGATTTCTGGTTCAGGTTACAATTCTAGCTTGAAGGTCATTGTACTTATTATGATTTAATTTGGTTGAGATAATATTAATTTTAAAGTTAACCGCAGCAACATTCATCCTCCCAGTGTACTGGTATGTACCAGTCTTTTAATTTGTACACCAGAGGCCCCTATAACCAATCAATAACACAACCAGGTGGAGTAATTGTAAGTGTCACGGTTCAGTGATCACAGCTCCAGCCTTGGACACACCAGCCACAGCTGTAGGAATGCAATTTTCTGAAGTTTTATCTGAAATGACTGCTGGTTGGGAATTGAATGTGTCAGAAATTGTAAGTATATAATGAGATTAGGTATTATTTTGTATTTTAATTATCTGTGATATTAATTAGTTTACGGTGTTTTACTAGTCATATATTTAGGGATATATTTTATACATTATTGATTACTGCTTGTACTTGTGTTAATTGTAAATTTACTATATGTATTTTTGTTCCACAGGGAACCAAATGACAATAAAAAGGTGTCAAACTGGCATTACTTCTAGTTGTCCTGAATTCCCTTCCCAGTACAGGAACTACGTAGGAACTATATAGGAACTATATAGGAAATATCTAGGAAATATCTAGGGAACTATATATGTAGGAACTATCTACGAAGTATTTAGGGACTCTCTAAGAACTATCTAGGAACTAGGTTCAAAACATGTAGGAACTAACTAGGGAACTGTCTAGGAACTGGAACCTTGGAACTGAGTTCAGACATCTCCCTGTTGATTGATTGCCTTATCATTTCTACAAGGCTAGTACTGAACGAGCAAGGTGACTTGTTTGTCCTCCCTCTCATCAATCAGTTCTGTGTATAGGAATCAGAGGAACATCCAATTCGCCTCCAGATATCTGTCGTGCACACTTTGTAGCACAGGTATCTGACCCAGAACCAGCAGCTGAGTGGCCACACTGTCCAGCTCAACTGACGGGCCTGCAGCGTTCGATCACAACTTCATGAGAAGTCGCAAGACGTTAAATTAGGGGTGTCTTGTTAAGTTGTACGTAATGTCTACACTGAAGAAAATACCTCATGTGGTAATGACTCGATGTTGTCATTACCATGGTGTGGACTCCAACAGACATGCCAAGTCAATAAAATCATTCAGAGTGAGTTTCACTCATTTGGTCGAGCACTCTCTCACTCCTCTGGCCTTAAGTATTTTCTTCATATTTTCTTTGTCTCACTCTTAAGATGACTAGAAGTTGGAAAGGGCCAAAACTCACTCATTCACCACTCCAAAACTTGCCATCTCTGAGATTCAGATACATTTATTTGCAATTTAAATGAAAATCAGCATTACAATAACAACAATTTTACATTAAGGCGGGACTCCAAGCCTTATCATCTCATCATTACTTCCCCTCGCAGCTGGTTATATAGCTTACTAGGTTTCAAGCCAGTAGCATGAGACCAGAAAATACTAATGAGTGGGGAGCAGGCTAATGCTTTGACCAACCGGCCATTGTGCTCCTGTATACCTTGCAGAGGGACATATTATGCACTTCATATAATAAAGCAAACTTTGTTACAAGACATTTTGTTTATTCATTAAGAAACTCAACAGTTTCACACGATACAAACAGTGCCAATATCAATCAATCTAATAGGACAATACTGTACATAAATATATAATAAATATGAATGTATTTCAAGCGTTGTTCAACATTGAGTCATTAGAAGAAAACTTTGCTAATTGAGACAAGTATAAACAGGCTGCACTATTGTCTGATATTGTTCACAAAGGGTAATTGGAGGGTGGGACGGCAAGTTAAGAAGTATTGTAATGGGATATTCACCAGGCCATTGTTACCAGACCAACCAAGAGTATTAATTATTCACTAGTTAGTTCTGCTATTGCATAAGTTTAAATAGTTCATGGACAGATTAAATTAAATTTTAAATCAATGAGAAAACGCACGTATACTACCTCCAGTACACACACTAAAACAACAAATGGAGGTAAAATAATAAAACCCTTTGTTCAGAAATCTCTCAGAATTTTTGATACACTTATTAACCTTTATTTTTACCCGTTACAATAAGCATGTTGAGACAAGACCATTTGGCAGTATTAATTAATGACTTATGGCAGAAACTTCATTACCAAACCAAAAAACACAACATAAATAACTCTACACTAACATGAATAAAGGCAATGAAAACATTAATAAACAAATGAACCAGATATCAAATCTCAACTGTAACAACTTGCATATTGTTAAAACAAAAATACAAAATACAATGTACTTCTACAGTACAATTAAAAATCACAAACAAATAAGTGGAGTAAACAAAACATTAGTTCAAAAGAAACCCAGTTTTGTTACATACAGCACAATAAATTTTCATAGCAAGTAACTAAATATTTCCATGGTTCAAAGGACTTAATATTTCACCATAATTTTCCAAAATGTAACTTTCCTTTACATGTAATACTGCCTCATGTATCCTGCTATGAACATAAAAGTCTTTCCTTGGAAGATTTCGTTTCTGCATAATTAGGAATGTTGCCTTGATCAACAGGCACACTGATGTGGGGCATTTTACGATGTATCCTGATAAAAAATATAAATACAAAAATAAATATTTCATTGTAAATGCTATACATTTGTGCCGTGAAAGAGAATCTTTTTATTACAAGGAGTAGCCATGGTTACTCAAAATGAGGTCATCCTGACGCAACGATTTCATATTAACCCTGTCAGCCGTCACAAGTGTTTAACAATGGAAAAGTAATTTACACAAAATTCTGCTATCAAATGAATACTTTTAAAGATAATTTCTCCGCGCAGAGGGCTATGTTAGTAGTATTATGTAATCTGGCTATAACAAATCAATGACTTATCTAACTTGAGATCAAATGTTTTACTAATGATAACATACCTTTTTGAGTTCGTGCCTAACACACCATGCCTCAAAACATTTAGCAACAGTTTCCAAACTTTCGGGGTCGGTTTTTTTGCTGTATATTTTGACTGAACAGTCCCGGAACCTGCTAGGCATGATGTGCAGAACCTGCAGAAAGTAGTTTATGAATAAATACAAGAACGACTAAAGTACATAACTAATTGTCAGCAGTTTGTCTGACTGAAAACCGTGAAGTTTTACTCGCCTCACATGAGTATCTTATCTTATCTTATCCCATCCCAATACTGACCTCTTCTGGTTCCAGCTTGACCGGTACGTCTGGTTGGTGTTTCCGGTAAAAACGGACCTTGTCAATTGGGTTCTGGTCCTTCATTCCATAATCCACAGTTACAACCTGTCGAGTGAAATGTTAAAAAAAAATTCCGCTCAAGTTAGAACCATGATAATATGCTATTCATGTGATGTATCAGATACTGATCACTGACAGTCTGTCTGCATTTTGCGGTTTGTCTGTCAATCTGTCCTAATGATTTACTCCTGATGTTTACTTTCTGTGCCAATTCTGAACATTCTCCTTGATTTTACAGCTGAAGCCCTGTCTACAAGTCGACTGCCTTTAATTAGTCGCAATAATAAAATTAATTAATAATAGCGGGCGAGCACTGCGAGTGTCTGCAGAATATCATTTAGAGCAACTCACCATCATGCCCACACAACTAACCCAGCCACTTTTCACTTAGGTTCCTTGATTCAAACTTGCTCGATAAGGTTCAAGGAAGGCAAATCATGCATAATTAGGATATAGTATGCACCTTGCTAAGCAGTCTAGAGTGGCGAACGTTGAATTAATTTGTGTGGCTGACAATACATTTTTATGTGCGTTGCAATAAGAAATTTAGGTCACTTGAATTTTCAGGGACCCTGAAGATTCATGGATCTCGTTTGGAGACAGACTGAAGTTACTATCATCAACTACAGTAAATCACACAATGCAATTCGCAGCATAACAAATGTTTCACATAACAAGCAATGTAAAATACGTAGGCCTAGTATTTATTTACAAAATGATGTGTATGTCTTGCTTCACTTAAGGCAGCCAACTGGTCATAAAATAACTATTACATCCTTTTGTCCATTCTTGTGGCATGACAGTCTCAATGCCCTGGTAATTTTGTTGTAGTTTTGTTGTAGTTTTGTAAACGCCGAGTTGTTATCAGTTACACAATGCACATAAGTCTGTATTTTACAATGGTTGGCATGTGAACAAGATATATCAGATCAGTTAATGATTGCTGGTAGGACTTACGTGAATTTCTACATCATTTCGGCTGATCCTGGGAAGAGAATAGTCTTTGAGATCGTCATAAGAGGAAAGTACTTCGTCAAGAATTTTTTCCTGCAAAAACAATCAACAAAGTGAAAGTGCAACCCTCTATTCTATTCTTTTCTAATTCAATTCTATTTGATTATAATTCCATTTCACTATAATTCTATTATAATTCCCTTCCATTCTATTTCTATTCGGTTCTACCGTAAAGGAGGGTATTATCGACAGGGCGGGTATTATCGACTCTCACATTAGAATGTTAACAATTTTGTTAACAAACCAGTTAAGTGTCGATAATACCCGCCCTGTCAATAATACCATCCTTTACGGTATTTCTATTCTATTCTAATTCCATTCTGTTCTATTCTAATCTATTAAATGAATTCTATTTCTATTCTTTCTATCCTATTGTTTTAAATAGACTAAGTCTATATTTTTCTAAATAAATTCTATTCCATTTTATTCTGTTGAAATTCCATTCTGTTTGGATTATATTCTATTCTATTCTAATTTCATTCTATTCTATTATATTCCATTATATTATGTTCTATTCCACCCTATTCTTCACACACCTTATCAATGTTTCCATTTCGTTTGACAGTCCCAACGACTCGATACACATCTCTGCGCTCAATACGTTCAAGAATTTTACGAGCAGTGGAGAGCTTCTCATCTGAGGAGTACAAGATCTGATGGTAGATGTTGTCCGTCAGCTTCAGGTAGGCACTCATGTCGTATACCGCCTCTGACAGCTTGCACGTTTTCCTGTGAAGTAGATTATGACAAATGAAAAACTGCAGCATTCCCAGTTAGCATGGCAATCCACCTTTACAACGCAATGTCATGACAAGAAATCCACAAAAAGCAAACCATAAATATGCCATGAAATAGCAATAATTATACATTATTGTGCATTGAAAAAAAAAACTGTAAATGATATATTTGCTATAGTGCGAAATAGTATGTAGGATACAATGTATATTTTATGTTATTTGTTATTGAATGATTTGGTGACAATGGAGGGTTAGAAAAAGAAATATATGACACATTAAAATATCCATTATATTACATAATGTTCCAAAACAAAATAATTCAACATAGTGCACTTGCCCATTTTGGGTTGACAATGAAATCCAGTCATTGGCGGCCACCAAGGCGTCTGCAATCCTGGAAATTAAAAATAATATTGTCTCAATCATAACTTCAATAATATCTTTAATACCTTGAAATGTATGTACAATTTCACAGACATATATTGATGCTAGACAATTCTAATTGTATAATGTAATTTCAAATCACAAACTTAACTTCTTAAACCTTAACATAGAGCAAGCTGTTATTATATTCAGACATTCAAAAATGCTGCATCTAAGTGTTAGAACTAATAACATTCTCAAACTATGTGTATCAGTAAAAGCAACCAACTAAAATCATGCTAACATCCCCTCAGAACAAAATAAATCACAAGTCATTAATATATCACACCAAATACCACAAAACCTAATAGTATGTACAAAATTCCTGGTGACAAAAAAAATCAAAGGCCTGAAGGACTGGCTTTCCACAAAATGTAAAAACACAACAACAAAAAAAAAACATTTCCACAGCCAACACAATATGTTATTATTTCTGCAAATTGGGTAACTGCCTCTGTGATCTACGTAATTGAGCATTTATTAGACTTATTTATTTGGAACCAATTTTAGGCATAATTTATCATGTCAGACTGCAATACAAACTTTATTAAAAAAAAAAGGAGGCGATCAGCTTGACTCCTTTTTTTTTCCACCGGACTTTTGTGTTTAATGAATGTACAGACTAATATATACAAAGAATATTTATCAGTAAAAATCATACTTATTCATTCACATGAATGCAAGCATATCGCTGGTTGGGGTTTGGGTGACAACACTATACCCAGTCTCTGAATCCTACCCTACAAAATTTATAGTGACTATATATTTTGTAGGATAGGATTCAGAGACAGGGTTTTAGCAGCTCTGGTGATGCATATTGCTATGGCTAATGCAACTGGCACATGAATGCTGGGTGGGGTTTGGGTGATATTACTATATGATAGAGGATTAAGGGTTGAAGCTCAGATGATGCATTTTACTATATGGTTAAAACTTGAAAGCAATCTGAGTTGTAGATCTCTAGATATTACAATAAACTAGCCTGTCCATAGCCATCCCAAGAGAAGCAGTCCAGGAGCAATGATGTTTTTCTTTTCTCACTTACATACACTCAAAGGCGACCTTGCTCTTATGTTGATAGACCTGACGGTGCAAGACACTTCGACAGTGGAACATGTCATAGACCGTGGACGCCTCCTGAAACGGCAAGGCATCTCAATAAATTTACTCCCGAGCCTATCATCTCAACATTATGCCTGCCTCTGGCAGCTGGTCATATAAGCTGACTAAGCTTCACTGAATCAGGCCCAGTAACATTGACATAAGTCATTGGAGCATTGACACCAATGAAGGGGAACTTTGCCCACTAGAGGGCTCTGCCAGCACACATAAGATGACATCAAAGAATGGCCAGGCTCACTGACAGTGCCCTCTTTTGGTAAATATTTTCTCCCATTAAATTGACTCATGTCACAATCCCATTGAATATATAATAAAGTTTCAGTTGCTGAGTAAGTAGAACTTAGGGGGCACAGAGGCATCAATGCAAGAATTTTTACAATAAGCATTTCTCCATGGGACTGCCATTGGGACAGGACTAAAATCCGTTTTTCTACCCCCAATTCAGAAATAGCAAACTAAATGGACACTCTTTTTACACAACAAAGCACAACAACACGCAAAACCCAGTCATAAAAGTGAAAATAGATGCACAAAAACAAATTATTATCTATTTATTAAAATAGAGGGATGTGAGGCTCCGCAAACAAAACAAACAGCTTATGATCTAAGAGATGCATGCAATTATCAAAGACCATCGACAGTGGAGATCTTATCAATATCATACACACACGTTACTTACATCGATTCCACAGCTATGCTTGTTTTGTGCTGATACACTCGGCGATGCAGAAGTGCGCGTGTATGACACATGTCATAAATGTTACAGACTTCCTGAAATTTCAAAATGGTCAAATCTACCTTTGCGTATATAACAGTGATACTTAAATATCCTATGATTTATCTCATGTTTTAATATACTTTTGTGCCCGGGATATATATATTTTTTCATTTCACAAAATTAATGACCAGTGCTCAATTCATATACAGCGGACATCTATGACTCACATTAATTTACATTTGTACTATTGTTTAATTTCCACAGTTTAATTTCAGTTGTCATGATGATAGAACAAAACACACAAGTCATTCTGCCTCATTCTGACATCACAATTCCTATTGTTCGCAAGATACAAAAACGACGCGTTTCCAAATGTTTTTTAATTCCTGTGTCACTATAAATACTTTCGTGTTCATTCTCTGACAAAATATGTTTTACATACAAAGTAAATCTATTTTTATGTTTACTTTCTTTATTTCGAAAATATTTTACATGGGTAACACTTCGGTATAAAAATATAAAACCCTTCTTGAGTGGCCCATTGAAAACGAAGATAAAAAAAAGCAATAGATCAAAACAAATGCAGAGTTGTCAGATTAATAGCAGAAACTTTTCATAATTTATCTGTTATATTTACTACAACTACACACAGACTTTTCATGATATATCATAACTATCTGTTGTTGGTACAAGGATGAAATTCATATATTTTACTTATCAATGCACTTTCAATTCCACAATAAATGGAAAAATAAAACCCGCACTCCTCACCTTTTCTCGCCAGCAGATCTGTTTCTCTCCTTCCACATCCAAGACCCTCGCAAACTTCATCAAACGACGATGATCGAAATTGTTGGAGATCCCGACATTATAAGCATCTCGGGCGAAATAGTCCCATCTATCAACGTCAATTCCGTTTCTTTTATTGGCAACAATCTGAAGAAGACCACAGGTCATTAGAAACGTTTGATCAATTAAACTGCTCATTCAAAAATATTATATTCTTGATTTTGGCCATATCTTTTTTTTTAACAAAAAAGCATAAATCCTAAATTTAAGAAATTTCATCAAAGGCATTGTTTTGATGACTTCACAAAGCAGTCTATAAATTGGAACTGTGACTGAAGATGTAAATCATCCTAGTACTGATCAAAGCTATTCACTCAGAAATAAGACCAGAAAATAAGTGGACATTCTTTTCAAATATTACTACAGAATGCCTTGCAATAAAGACCATAGAATTTGAAACAAAGTACTATCAAAATTTCACAAACTACCCTGTTTCTTCCTGGGACCCTGGAAACTGAAGTGACCTACTTTTACGTTATCGCTATGTACATGCAACGTATTGCTGACCAAACAAATTAGTCCAATGTTTGCCACTAAAATGCTTTGCAAAGAGCGTGTAATATGCTAATTTTACATGATTCACCTTCCTTGAACATAGTTCAGCAAGTTTGAATCAAGGACCATAGGTCAAAATATAGTGCCTGGGTTAGTTGTGCGGGACCACATGTGAGTTGCTGTCAGTGAGACACTGTAGACCCCCACTGTGCTTGGCAATTTAAACTCACTATGGATGGAGCAAGGACTACAGATAATAATGAAACATTGAAAGTTTTTGAATGACAGTCACTTACCTCATACAGAAATATTTTGTCTTTCCCTCGCCCCGTTTCATTTTTATCCTGTTAAAGAAACACATAATATTATCATTTTCATAAAATTTAATAAAGCCAGGAAGTCAAACACTTGGCCATAAATCTGCATAAAGAGATCCAAGACTGGACTTACGCCTTGCTTCGATCGTGGACTGTGAATCAAAGTCTTGATGAAGTTGATGTCTTTCTCTCCAAGATTGTGTTTCGCAAACTCTTCCCTCAGGTTATTGCATTTAATCATGTAATCAAACATTGCCAAAGAACCAATTTCGTGCTGAAAAAGAGATGCCACAAATGCTGACTCTAATATGATCGAACTGACTAGGTGCTACTGATCTAAGGTTTCGTCAGCTTACATACAGACATATCACCAGCTGGTAGATGTAATCATGAGATGCTAATTCACACCATTATGGGATCCCTAAATGCCCTAGCAGAGAAGTTAAAGTTGTCTCCAATTTTTCATGACATCAGCTGGACTAATGGTAATATCAGTTATTTGACATCAGGTGATGTCATATTTAAAAGTTAACTCACCGCCCACTTTTCCTGTTTGTCATTTTGAAATGAAACCATGAACTTCTCGTCGAACAAATGAGAAAATGGACCATGACCTGAAAGACAGGAATTTCACTCGTTAATTCATTTTTCATCGAAAGACGGTAAATTGGTAATTCCAAATATTGAAATTAAAACAGAGTTCATGAAGTCCTCACCCAGATCATGGCACAGTCCGGCAATCTGAACGCACAAAACATCTTCCTGTGTGATTCCAAGTTCTGGCTGTAGAGTGTACAGCGTTTTCACCAATTCACCCGCGAGGTGACAAGTCCTGAAGTCAATTTCACACACAAATGAACTATGCAAACTTCACGCCTATTTAACTTATTGAACAATCATTCGCCCAGAAAACAACATGCAGCATTAGAGCAATACAGCAGTACATGATCATTAGCACATCATGTGATCTTTCCAGTAGCTGAATATTAAGTGATGCCAGCCTTACATGGACTGCCTGAGGCACCTCTGCTTTTCATAATTAGTGCTAAACCTAAGAAGATTATCCAATGCCAATGGTCTGCCATCAGATAAACACAGAAGATAAGGTGCAAATTGAGCACACAATTGCCTCACCATACATTCAATATGGTTTCCAAATAAAACAGAGGCTTATCTAGTTGGAAACTTAACAGTAATTATACAATTCAAAATATTGGTGGAATTATTGATTATTACAAATTAGTAAAAAAAACCAAGAACTTCTACATATTTTTTAGTCTTAACAGCACTCACCCTATGCAGTGTTCAAATCGCTTATTAGTCGCGCCTGGAAAGACGTAGTAACAACCGCCCAGCTGAGTTATGTAACGTAGACGCTGGAATGAGGGGGTATCGATGATCTTCACTATTAGTGGATGCAGCTCGATGTGGCCGTGTATGGGATCATTGATGACCTGCAAAGGTGTATATATATATATGTTAATGTAAAATAGAGTAAAGTGATTCAAGACTCAGCAGCTATTGGTAAGATTCTCGACTATTCTCCGAAGGACCCAGGTTCAATCCCGGGCCTGTGCACCCTTCATGAGCACTCCCAGCTGGACGTCGTTAGGAGGAGACGTTAAATCAGCTGTCCCTTGTACTTGGCATCTATGCTAAGGCAAGTAAAAGATCCCACCCATGGGGTAAATGTGTAACATGGGTGGACTCCTCCTCTCTCTCACCAATCAACCCTAGATAGCGGAGTAAAATTATGTAAAATAAAGTGACTCAGACTTGCTTTGGTTGCATAGTGTGCATGGATGCTGGTCTGAAGCTGCGAAAGGCACAAGTAGTGATGAGCTGATAAGGCTTGCCATGTAACACATGGACCTTTTCACCTGCCCCAGCATGTGTAATATTGTGTCTATACTAAGTACAGGACAATGTCAATTTTCTTCTCAAGTGAATGATTACTCTATTAGAATTACAGATATCATATTTTTGAATCCTATCATAGCTGCGATTGACTTAAGATAAAGATTGCCCAGGCTAGATATTGAACCCACAACCTTCAGAGGAGCTGACCACTGGCCACTTGACTACTTGACCACATTGACCATCCTGTTGAATAGATAGCTGATTGGCTATACAACCTCACAATAGCGAATAGCCAAAGTAGTCATAATACCAAAAGAGTCTTCATTCTGGAAGATTATCTTGGAACTTAGTAAAGTGGTCTTACAATTGAGGTGGTATTAATATTATCAAGTGGTCATAATTGTGAAGCAACACTGGATTTTCATCTCTAAGTCCATAAAAACTTACCCTGAACTCCTGCAAGTGATCCATGAACAAAGGGACAGGCGCTGATGTCACAGAATACGCCATTTCTCACTTGGCCTAGGATCTGGAAAAGAAAAAAAGGATTTCAAAAATAAAATATCACATTTACATCACAACACAATCAAAGTCTGGCTTTAATTTGGAAATATAAAAAATTATTAAATGCAATGAAAACCATGAAAACATCCTGACTATAAAAACTATAAAAAAAACTATTAAGACCCCTTTCCTAAAACATTATTAAACTACTAGGTATTAATCAATGTCTCAACTACTTTGTTTGAAACAAACACCATTAGGAATGATATCATTAACTTCCCACATGCTACAGTTTTTAATCTTGAGGATCAAAATATATTTACAGATGCTGCACTATTTTTTTCTGCCCAAAAAAAACAAAAAAAACAATTGGTGTCCAATATATGGCAATATTTTTGTCATCCTGTCTATATCTTATTCTCATAGATTAAATGTCCTGGTGGTGAGATTAAAAAATAAATAAAAAATCAGTTGAAATTAAGTGCACCAGGTGACCTACCTACAAACAACTGAATGAGCTGACAAAAAGCACAAAAATTGCCACACAAAACTATGAAATTCTGGTGACTTGACTGTCTTTATTAGCAGTTGTAATCCACCATCTGCACTACACAGAATGACAATAATTTACAGCTTTTTGTGTCCAGAGCCCCTATGCATAATAACCCATGACATCATGTGATGCACACACAAAGTCACACATGGCTCCAACAAAAGGTCATTGACCGGTAGAGGTCACCGAAGGTGATCACGCTTTACTGGTTTTGGCTATCATGTCGATTAATGAATACACTTACTACTATTAATAAAGATTATAAAAACATCAAAGAACATGTGATATACCTGAATACGTCTGTTCCTGTCAACCCCAGCTGTCAAGTGATACCATGAACAAAACGTACTTGCTACACCTAAAAATATAGATCTGTTATTTCACATGCTAGATCATTCTTTTAATATTCCAAAACACTTTAAATAAAAAATGAGTCAATCTTGACAAGTTCACCTCCTTTCTCAAATCTCACTTCCACAGAAAATGCAGGATCCAGTTTATCATGTGGCAACATTGTTCTAATTTTATCATTGTTTATCAGTGGGCAGAGTGCGCAAAACATGTTTGGCAAGGAAAAAAATTAGGCAATGATTGCTACCACAGCACTGTGTGAACTCCATAACTGTCTTGACAGTACTGCCTCACCAAATCCAAATTAGGATTTTGACACTACCCTGGTCATCTTAAAACAGATGATCTGATTGGTTGGTGTCTATAAGCGAACAATGCATCAATGTCCATTGTTACCACAGCATTGTGTTAGAAACACTCATAACCTCTCGTGGCAATGTTGTTCAATGTAGGTTTTTATTGCTCAGGGAATAATAATAAGATGATAACAAGAACACAGTTACAAAAATATTTTCTACTTAAAAATCATATGCTAGAGCCACAGTTGAAACTTAGACTACAGCTCATCCGGTTTGTTTGTGTCCACTGTACAATAACATCACCTTCCTTTATAGTTAAAGCATACATAGTTATTAAATTGTTAGGCTGGATATGTGACAGAATGAGCGGGGGGGGGGGGGGGGGGGGGGGGAGAAGCTGACCATTTTTAGGCCCTATTGGTTCTAGGCACCAGATTAGAAAACGTCCAATAATTCGAAAATGTGCACGGAGACCCCCCCCCCCCCCCTCAATTTTTTCCATATTTCTGCTTATATGACCAAACACATAAAATAAACCTATTAAAAGTTCAAAGGTATCGAGCCACCTTTATTTAATCATTTGGAGACATATAAGTAAAGACATGTTGAAATTAAAAGCGTAAGGTTTGCAGTGAAAGTAATTAGCACTAATGAAGAGCATGGAATTACATTTGCTATAATCCCTTCAAGACATGTTGAAACTGAGCACAGACTTTTCAGTCATTTAATTGCCTACAGGCTCTCTCTACTCATGCCTATTATCATGATTATGGCAATGTAAAATCGACACCGAACAGGAGGGGTGGGAGGGCGCCCCCCACTGGATCCGCGCCTGACGAACTAGCAGATTTACATGACATTTCATGTCACTTTAGATCAATCACTTAAGTTTTAATACTCATTCAGTTGCAATTAAAGTCAAGGTTTTCTTTCTATTTATGTTATTTTTCTTTTCCACTATATAAGCATGATAAGTCTATGTAGTATTTTTAATACCCCCCAAATATTGTCAAAAGACCATATTATTGGAGAACCATATGGTTGCAAATATAAACTACAATTTTAATTAAGTGGTTGCAAATCAATTAAAACTGTCAGTTACTGTTCACTTTTATCATATGTTTATCATTTAAATGGGGGTGAGGGGATAGACGAAAAGAAAAATGGCATACACTCCAAATTTGTGACAGCCAGCCACTGATAGAGAGTTAGGCCTACATGCTATATATATTTTTTTTATATCACTGAAAGAATCTTATTTACGTAATGCTTTGCCAAAGCTTTTTGTCTCACCAAACAAATGATCACAATTAATTGTGATTGCATAGGGGTTCATTAATTGCAATTGTCTATCCAACTGATTCCCTAAGACACAAAGATTTAGGGCTGTAATTTAACAATACACGCAATTTTCTTTGCTTACGTGAATATGATTTTAAGTTATTTAGATTAATAGAAACCGGTATTATTGAGCGATAATACCGTGCTTCTCACCTCTTCAAGCATTCAACTCATGTTGGCTTCGGCCTCTCCGACATTTCTCTTGCGTAAATGACCAATGAAGCGTATTTCCCTAATTTCTCCATTATCATCTTTTTTACCTTGTACTGTTGGATCCTGGTTTAATTGCGTTAAATTTCACACACTGAGTACTCCTCCATCCCCCGGAGTGTCGCGCGCATCCCCTGCAAAATGGCCGCGAAAATCGACTTGTTGTTTTGAAGTTGACGTATTCTGCCCAAGTCCTGTTTGTCCCACTGATTCACCATGGATCAAGTCAATGACTTGGCCGACGCCCTTCCCTGCTTCAAACCCGTGATCCACGTTGAAGTTTGTCAAAACCCATCAAGGTACCATGAACCTACACTGATTCATTAGTCCCTACATCATGAATCATGCTTCAACATTGTTCAATTGATGTCAATTTTATTGGCCAAACTTGGTGACAGGTCAGATCTGAAGTAATTAGTCGGCTTATATGACCAACTGGCAGATGTAATGAAGTGATATTCGGGCTTGGCACCATGTTTCAGGTTTACCAATGTTTACCCCATGGGTGCATTGGGTGGAGTATTTTACTTGCCTCGACAATCACGGAATTATTTGAATAATTTGATGCTCCATGTATGGCTCATGTGCAGAAGATGACATGGAATTATCATGCAACAGACATGCCAAGTCTCACGCATTCGGCGTGAGTCTCACACATTTGATTACATGTAATTTTTGTCCCTATATATTTATATGCATGCCAGGGGACAAACTAATTGGTATAGTAATGTAATACATATCATCAACAAATCTGGCATAACTAACTTGGAATCAGAAACATCTGAAGCTTTAGCTAACAGAGTGAAATTAAACCTTTACGCTTATGAAGTTTGTCAAAACCCCTCAAGGTACCATGAACATGAGTAGAATCCTTAATGAGATTAATAACTCAGATCAAAACCCTAAATTGAGAACGTATAAACTCTTTAAAACAAGCTGCTGCATTGAACCATATTTAACTAATATGAATATGCAATGTGCATGAGAGACCGCAGGAGTTGTAGAATTAGTACTAAAATGATACTTTGAAGTTTGATGCCATTTTCAAGTAATAACAACCATAATCGCGATCGTTCCGGTTGAGCGAACACATCGTTTTTTGTTCGCCAGTGGTGCGGCCAAAGCCATTTTCTGTGACGTCATAAATAAAAGTTTTAATTGTGACGTTTCTAAAGGCCTTTTTTGTAAGCGCGCATCATGACGGCGTATTGATTTAAAACCTAAGCGCCACGGCAAATCACAGAGTTTGTTAAAGCTCGTTGCCTAGCAAATGGCCTAGTAATTAAATAAGCTCTGCTCTGATTGGTCGAACGTTCATTTAGTTGGCTAGCTTTGTGGAAAATCACGGCAGTGGACATCCCTAACATGGAACATTCAAAACCATACTTCTACTGCTTGTCCAGTCTTGAATCACATAGAAATGATCATTAATAGTGTTTTAATGTGAGTTAATTCAATTTGTCTGCTAGATCTTAAGTTAAGAGCTGTTAAGAACGATTTTTGTGTAAGTAGGTCATTATTATTTTGTGGGCATCATGGCCGCGCAGATTAATTAGGACAACATAGTTCGATCCGGTCATCTGAGAATAGCATGACAGTAGATTTTGTTTTTGGCCAATCTCTAGTCATAAAAGCCCTACGGGCGGCCCCTACGGGGCCGCTCCTGCGGCCTATTAACCTTCCCAAGAAAACTTACAATAATATAGCCAGGTTTAGAGTAAGCTTGCATAAACTTAGGATAGAAACTGGTCGACATGAGACCCCAAAAATACCATCAGAGAACAGAATATGTGATAAATGTCCAAGCAATGCAATAGAAGATGAATTGCACTGCCTCCTAACCTGTAGCTCAAATATTATACAGAGAACCCAATTGATAACAAAAGCGGCTGATGTGATTCCACATTTTTTCATCTTAGGTAGAACAGAGCAATTTAAAGCCATATTATCATGCAAAGAACCTATACATGCACTTGGTGATTTCCTTAATAAAGTTTAATAGTTGATAAAAAAATAATGAATAAATAAAATAATACAAATTAAAAACAAAACATAACCTCATCTCACTGAGCTCCCTAACATTACCACGTACCCGACTGCAATACAAGCAACACTACGCCAGGATCAGCGCATACTGCCTGGAATATTACACCTGATTCCTGAACATAAATGGACCTACTCCATGGTCAGCGCAAGATGCCTGGACTCCCCTGGAGCCCCACCCCAAAATCCAAACCCCCTTTGTCTAGAACTCTGGAACAGTTCTCACTGTGAAATTTTTTTGTATTCATTGTGTGTATATATATTTAGCTTTATCTTCACCATTCATCAATTTTCTGATCATGTATATATTTTATGTTATGCTATTATTTTTAAACTGACCTTCTCCTGTTCACAACCAGTATTACAATTTGCTATTTAATACTATTATTACCTCAATTAAATGGGACCAGAAACTATTACTTAATCACATAGTTACTTATTCAATTAATAATGATTAATTTAATTGTGCTTGTTCTAAGTAGTTGTTCAATTTGTAGTATTTGTTTATTGTGTATGACAAATGTACCTTACCGTGATTCGAAAACGTCAATAAAATTGTATATATATATATATATATATCATTATATATTGAAGGATTATTTTGCATGAGGCTATAATACAGCAAAGTTGCAGGCGATCAGATTATCCTTTACATGCTAAATGAGAAAAACAATAGATCATCTGCAATTTTCTCTGTCAGTGTTTTTGATCCTCCCTTGGATGTCATTATGATTGCCCACAACTTAATTGATGGGCAAACCTTCATTGACAGCCACAACTTAGTTTACAGTGCTCTATATGTAATTACTGTCACTCCTTTTTTTCAGCACGGCATTAAGGGACTCTTTGAAGCCACATTTAATTTATTTCCTGAAGACAAATCTACTTGGGGCAACTATTACAAGTGATACAGTGTTCAGACCTGACTTCGGTGATGGGACACTCAATCAGCATGTGTCATCCATTAACTTGTGGCACAGTGCGGAATCAATACAGGTAAATCAAAAGAGAAAAATTGATCTCATCAGTGATGTGTAACCCATTTCATTTTTTCGTGGGTGGTGGCGAAGTACCAGTCATTTTAGATTTACCTGAACATTTTTTAGACCCCCCCCCCCCCCAACCGCCACATTTCTACTTTAAGATATTTGGAAAATACTGGTCAACCACCCCCCTCCCAAATATCAGTTTTCCCCAGACCCCACCCCCTCCCGATATCTAAAAAATCTTCAGGTCCGCCCCCCCCCCCTTTTTTAAATGGAACAGCCCCAATGAAATATCTATATCTAAGTTATCCACTCTGTTGTTTCATCATTAAACCCTAGTGAGTGGCGAGAATCCACCTTAGAGGACTGTACTATGCTACTAATTGTCACCTTTTTCTCAGGTCATGGACCTTGCAGAGTGTGTGCTGGAGTACCACATCTACCAGCTTCACGATGAGATGGGCCAAGAGGAGTTGGAGGAGGAGGAAGGTCTCGCAGCTGCTCAGCACTGGCTCCTCCCCTCTACGCATTTCAACGGTCTTTGGGAGAACCTCATCTATGACTTTTCCATCAAAACACAGGTATATTCTTGTAAAAGCGCTTCTAATTATCTGTAAGTTGTTGTAACTATGACACTATGGCTAATAGCCTATGATTGGTCACTTTGGTCATTTGATATGAACAATGATGAATAGATCTGATAATTGATGACAATTTTAAATTTCAGATTATTCCTTACCTGCGTATGCTGTAAATTTTATTAAACAGGTGATGAAACTGTGCTATATGTGTAGTTCTAGACTGGGAATGAATTCTGTTTTTCATGTTTTCCAGCTCTTGCAGTATGCCAATACAACTCTTCTGTTCTCAGACAAAAATATTGATTCTAATGTGATATCATGGAACAGAGTTGTTCTGCTGCATGGTAAGAGATGATACTTTTTAATCACGCAATTCTGACATGATATCTCAATGTTTTCATTGTGTTCTTGTATTAACTTGAGATTACTTTATTCTCTACGAAGGTCCACCTGGCACTGGGAAGACTTCTCTTTGCAAAGCGTTAGCGCAGAAACTGAGCATCACACTGTCTCACCGGTACACACACGGCCAGCTGATTGAGATCAACAGTCACAGTCTCTTCTCAAAATGGTTTTCTGAAGTATGAACTGACTCTGTTGTTTGCAGATTGCATCAGGGTGGCCGGCCGTGCTTCCTTGAAAAGTCTTAAAAGCCTAAAATCCAATTCCTCAAATTTATAAGTAAATGTTAGTTATTGATATCAGCATGTTTTGTATTGGCTGTGTAGTTTTTAAAATGAAACTAAGTATGGAAAAAAATGTATAATTTAGTTGTGCTCATCTTTCGTGATAACAAGGTCTTAAATTTTGAAGATTTTGGTCGCAAGTCTTTAAAAAGTCAACCATGAAATATATATATGTTTTAAGTGAATTGCAATTTCACTGCAGAGCGGCAAACTTGTGATGAAGATGTTCCAGAAAATACAAGAATTTATCGACGACAGGGATTCTATGGTGTTTGTCCTCATTGATGAGGTAAGGCAAGATGGATCGCGCATTTAATCTGACAAAAAAAAAGTATTCTTATTTGGTCATAAGGTCCGTGAATATTATTTCATAGTTGCAATAATTGCAGGTAGAAAGTTTAACAGCTGCTAGAAAAGCATCACTGTCAGGCACTGAGCCGTCGGACGCCATAAGAGTTGTGAATGCTCTCTTGACGCAACTGGATGCTATTAAAAAGTAAGTGCATAATTATTCCCTCCACTTCTGATTTTTACAGACGCAGACAAGTTTTATTTCCTATATACATATACAAAGAAACGGTATATACAGGTGGAGACACCCCTAAGATAATTTCCTATCGCTACCGTGGTGCCACCAGAATATTTTTCATCCCGATCCTAGCAGACCCTACCAGACAGATTTCAGCATTTTAAATAAAAAAATGTATTTATGATGAAATTAAATATCTAGTTTGGAGAAGGCAATGAGAGACACTGTATATCATGATGAGACGCCACTTAGAAGATTACACTTAAGTATATATATATATATATGTGTATAATCTTACAGATACCTAACAAATAAAAACAAGGTCACTCATAGCAAATCACTAAATTTGCTGTATTTAATGTACTGACACTTATTATTATTACATGATACTGGAGAACCTAATGTATCTTTTACAAAGTTATCATTACTGCACTACAGTTTGAATTCGCATCAGTTTGAAAAGGTCCCTTTTCTTGCTGTTCAGTGGTGTACCTGTTGTTTGAAGTTCAATGGCTTGCATAGTTGTGATTTGACTTATATTTGATATTTATTTCCAGCAACCCAAATGTGATAATTCTCACCACCTCGAACATCACAGGCACCATAGACCTGGCGTTTGTTGATCGAGCCGACATCAAGCAATACATTGGTCTACCTTCTCAGAATGCCATTTATAACATCTACCAGTCGTGTCTCAAGGAACTCGCCAAGGTCAGTTTTCAGATTATTATTTTTTGTATAGCAGGAGCGTTTCAAAAAAGAAAAGTCAATGGTTGTACACAAGTTAATAGTGGATTTTCCAGAAAGCTTCTAGATATTTCCACCAGAAGGCTACTGCCAGAATGGTGCAATCTATATTCTGATTGGTTGAAGCAAGTGGGCCCCAAGCAGCAGTATTTCAAGTGAATGTTAATGTATTTGTTTATGCCTTAGGTTTTGGTGAATTTTGTTCCATTGTAAGATGCATTGATTTAATCAAAAATGACAACACTGATCTTACACTGAAAGGAAAATTGAATAATAACAGAAGAAGTGTGCAGTGTTTGATGTGTGGAAATAGTCTATTGTCCCCTGAAAACAATTGTCTGGTAGGGCAAATTTATTTTTAAGGCAGGTAAGGGCAAGAAGCCTGACTATTTTAAAATGAAATTGGCGGAATTTCCTGACTGGTTATAGCTTTGCCTCATCCCATGTTTACCCATTTTAAACAAAGTATGGCATAGCGTTTTTTCATATGAAACATTCAGCTTGGAATAAGCATTTGATTTTGTCTTTTGTAAAGCAGCTTAGATATAAGAGAATTACATTGAATTTCATATAGGTTCATTACAGTTAATGCCTTAACAAATGTGAAATACCTATGACAATGTCTGGCTAACCATCTCTGACTGAACTCTTGACTCGAAACAGCCTTTGACTGGTAATTCACTTCTTTGATGCCCTGAGTTTAGACATCATGTGCAAGGCACTTAATGGAGCTAGGCTCGGTGCATTGTAGAACAGGGGTTTTACTTGTTGCTTTTGGCTGAAACATTTACACATTGGGCACATTTCACCAGTAACCATCAGCAGCACCCACTGAAAGCTGACTGATCCACAGAAAGAGGGTTGCTCTGTTTACTGTTTCACCTGTCATTTTCAACCATTAAGATTTGTAAGGTTAGAGGTGTCTGGTCAGTGTGAGTAATGACTGAAAAAGTACATAGTTTGACTTGATCGTTACATAACGATCCGAAAATGATGTATAGCCCTGAGAGGTTAGCCCCAGGGCCTGTCAAGTGCGCAAAGATTAGTTCCAGACGCAACGCGCTAGAGGGCGCTGTGACGCCACCAGTGCCACCTAGGACAATCGCCTGACATGAGAGGATTAGAAAATGCACCCCCCCCCCCCCTCCCCGACCAACCCGCATGCATGCATTGTTACGTGTAAACGGGGTCACGCGTGTGCTATTACATATAGAATATACATATATGAATATACTGGATCTCTAGAGTCTAATCAGCATTGCTCAATAGAGCATACGAGCATCATCAATTACAAAGGAAGATAATTAGTGGCTGAACAACTGAAAATGAATTTTGAAAAAAAGAGCATTAATCTTAGTTCTTGAACAGGATTTCTGGGGATTTTAATTAATGATTAGAATGATATATTAATCCCCATAAGATGGGTGAAATGAGTCGTTGTGATTTCGCCATGTCAGGAGTGGTTGGAAATGATGGCTGCTAATTTCCTCTCTAGACTTGGTTAGGAGGTCATTTGAATAATGCCAATGATATAATGAGTGATAGCAGTGTGAGGATTCTCTTTGTCATAAGTAGGCCCAGTTAAGTAGGTCAATATTTCGCCATTCATTGCCTTCTCTGCATCTGCAATTGCCTTCATTCTTAGCATGTTTACTTCTATATAATTAGCTGCCATTTGAACTAATTTAATGATTATGGATGCTTTATATAAGCAGTTTTCTTGCTTTCACTAAATACAATGTGCAAAGTGAATGAGCCCAATAAATACAACAGATTCGGCCAGTGAAAACAGGTGCAGGGGAGTTTTGCAAGGAGACAATAGTTTTTAAAGGGGGTTGTTTTGATTAATTGTCGACACAATGATGTGTGCGAGGTTTGCTCTTTTGGGAGGATTTGAGGCCCTCGATTGAGCCAAGGCAGAGTGAAGACCCTGAAGGATCCTGGAAGAGAAAGTTGATCAGCTGAAGTTCCTCTGAGCAGACGACATCTCGGTGGCGCCTCCTTGTGGCGGGAGGATTCCAGTGGCTTCCAGGAGCATCAATTCAGTGGCTTTCTTCTGGCAATAGATGTAGTACATGTCATAGACGGAGGTCAGCACCGACATTCTGTTCTTGAGTTGTCTGACGTGGTGGGGCTGTTTGCTTGCCACTGCGCGGTCCAGTCTGACTTGGGCTGCGTCAACTTGTCTCAAGATGGCCGTCATCTGGTCACATGCCTTGTGCACTCTATGTTCTAATTGCTGGAATCGGCAAACGGCTTTCTTGATGGCTCCGTCCTTCTTAATTGCAGTCTCGGCTGACTTGAATGATTTCTGCTGAGTGGAGAGTTTAATGCATTTCGTCTTCATATTGTTGTTCTGGAGTTTCTTGCTAGAGAAGTGTGTTGATGGAAGGTTGATCTTACAATGATCTTCCTGGCCCCCTCTCTCCTTATATACGGGTCACGAGCAGATCCCAAAGTGAAGGGACACACCTGACCCCCGTATCTGCTCCTACAAAGGCCTAATAATTCCCACTAATTGCAATCAGGCGAGTTGGTCTGCCCCCATGCTGCTCTGTGACAGAGGACTTCACACAAACAGTGGACAAACTCCGTCTCAATGGCAATTAACACCCCTATAGAACGTCATAGGGAGGGACATTCTATTGACACTGGGGATTAGCTCTTCACAGTTTCTACACCCCCCTCCCCTCTGCCCCCTCCCCTATCAAGGTGGGCCTCATTTACCTGTTATCGCCGCCAAACAAACAGCTCCCTCTATTGTAGGGCAATTTCCAAAGGATTGCTTGGCACTGTGTTCTTTTATCATCCTCAATGAAAGACCAGTTCCTATTGTCCCAGCAATCGTAAGAGCTTCTAGTTTGCACCCTCAACAATAGAACGACTTCATTAGCCGCAATTGTCCGCCAAAACACCTGACGGCCCTGCTATCAAATAAGCGCCGCCACCTGGTGTTTGCAAATGGAATTATTATATCTGACACTTTCAATTATTATCATTACGCAATGGCAGAAAGAGCTCTCCATTAAATACATAATTCTCCACGCACGAGTAATTTTCTATGATAGGCGAACTTTCTAATATACAATACAATACTTTCACAACAGAGACATTGTAAATATTAGTGAAATTAAGGCTAATTCTCAAATCTGTATAAACAAAGTACTTGACAATTATTGGTAATTCTTTCAATTTCCACGTGCTCAGCTTATGCCTGAATATTTGTACATTAATTAAGGGATGATTTTGGCAATTGCTCGAGTAAATTGTTGCCACATTCCTGTTTTTCTTTTAAATACTTAATTTATGACCCCATGCGTCAGATGTGTTTGCACAATACTCAACTTGGGAGATTTATAGAATTTTGCGTGCAGTAAATGGGATGATTAGGCAAGATGGCTGGATCACAGAAATTATATAAATATATATATAATATGAACAACAACAATTAAATTAAATTTCACTATCTTTTACAAATTTACTTTAAAAAATAATCCTGACAATTATTTCAACCTTTGGTCGCAAAAAATAATTTTATATTTTATTTCATGTCAGGTGCATTTGAGGAATACATGCTAATGTTTATTCAATGCTTATGAATATTAGAGACACGTGTTCATCTGTTGTCCTTTTGCTAATTAGCATTCCTGGCATATTTAGCATTCTTGTGTTTTTTGTACTCCTTTGTGAGGGATTAATTCTTTGCTAATCCATTGTAATTCATTAATTACACAAAGAGATGGGCATGAGATGATCTTTGCATTTGTCAGTTTCTCCTTATCGGGGATTTATGCTTGCTCATTAAGATCAGAGAAGTTTGCAGAGTTAGCTTTTTGGATTAGAATGACGTAACAGTTCGTCAGGGAACCCCCATGCACTTTACCTTAATTGCCCCAATGTGCAATGTGCGTGTTGGATTGGTCTTTGAACTTGCGCCGGCCTCAATACTGTAGCGGCGTATATTTAAAATTATAAATTATGCTTAATGCATTTCTAAGACCCCCCCCCCCCCCCCCCGCGGACATCTAAACAGCACCGCCGTGTAATTAAAACCTGAGTTGCTATAATGTGCTACTCA
Source organism: Alitta virens (assembly GCA_932294295.1). Lineage (NCBI taxonomy): Eukaryota > Metazoa > Annelida > Polychaeta > Phyllodocida > Nereididae > Alitta > Alitta virens. The sequence continues at coordinate 39,334,721 of OW028582.1, forward strand.
CACAGTTAGCCTATTCCAATAATGCGGCACTATTACTTCAGAAGCTGATGATCCTAGCCAGGGTAAAAAATATATTTGGAAAAAGACAGAATGACGAAAGAAATACAAGGATATGTACTATATGTTATGAAGAGGTGGACGAAATTACTAACCCAGAGAAAGTGAAAGGGACTGTCAGACAGACACTGGCAACTAATAGCTACGAAGACAGAGATAGAAGAAACTGTCAGAAATTATGCGTACATGTTGTTTTATGTGCAAATTTGGTTACTTTCATGTCGAAAGTTCGTTATATATCAGACTATTGTTGAAAAACGGCCAATGCATTCCCCTTACAAGTATATCATCTTATGTTGATTTTGCATGTTTATTTTGGCAGGCTGAAATCATCACAGCTGGGGAGCAACTCTTTGATCTGAAGACTCTGGAACTGATGCGGTTTAAGGAGAATGATGCAACCAGGCTGTCCCTCAAGCTCCACCACATCGCCAAGTCAGTCTCATCATCTTCTTTAATTCATACTGATAATTCTACACTGGAAATGATGGTTTAGTGGCAGGTGCTTTAAGAACCTCACAATTATATCATAAGACCACCCATGAGCAAAAGTTTGAGGTATTAATGGCGATTTGTAGAAATGAAGAATGGTGCAAACTTACCCGAATTATGTTCGAATTTTTAAACAATATTAAACTGATGATTATGAAAGTAATTTTTATGCAAAAGAAATTACTGAATGCCAATACCTACGAGAAGATCTGATCACCTTTTATGTCAGGAGGAAAACCAGTGTTTACTTACTATAATGAGGTCTCCATCCAAGTTATGCAAAATATTATCAGACTCTTGTAAGCCATGTTCCAAATGACCCTCCCACCTCCTCTGCCATATATATAGCCATCCCTAGTACACTAAACACTGCTAAAAGTCTATTGAGAAGTGTCAATTGTTCTGAACTCTCCAAATTGGCGTTTATTTGTTATGGCTGATTCCATGAACGCAGTCATGACTCCCAATGTGTGCATTTAACACGGATTGTAAACAGTTCATGTGGCTAGGCCCTTGTTCTCTATGAACTGAACAACACCAGACTAGGTTTGTAGTAACAACGAACTGCAATTGGGGTAATTGCTAGAGCAGTAATGGGTCAATTGCAAGGAGTTACTCATCTGCAGAATGGCCGTTGTCAATTGCAATTGGCTAACAATTTGAGCTGTTTATTAAAATACTAATTATGAGTAATGTTGTGATAGTGATTATAAAGTAGTGTTAATGTCACACTATTTATCTCTCTATCTACGTATGGATCTATCTATGGATCTATCTATGGATCTATCTATCTATCTCTCTATCTCTCTATCTCTCTATCTCTCTATCTATCTATCTATATACCTATCTATCTATATACCTATCTATCTATATACCTATCTATCTATATACCTATCTATATGAATGAAGTATCTTATTGTCTTATCTTATTATTTCCCAGACAAAGCGAAGGACTTAGCGGTCGAACCTTGAGGAAAATGCCCTTCCTGGCCCACGCTCTCTATGTCCAGGTAATTGACCCTTCTAACGTATTGTGCCCTATTAAGGCCAGGTTCTTGTTTAATAGAGCTATCAATAAAAGTCTCGCACATATTACTGGTTCCTGGCAGCTCTATTGTTAAGCATAATTATTTCACTTGTACAACATCATTAAAAATAACTAAATATTTGTTAAGCATCAGAAAATACAGCCTGTCAAAACAAGGAACGTCTATTATGGTCACCTTGTTTTTATGCATGTTTTTTGTTGTAACAAATGACTTCTCTCTGGAAAAACAGCTTCTTCTCTAAAAAAGATGAATTAAATTCTTAAAAATAAGGCAATTTTTGTAAATTTACTTCTTCAGACTGCTTCAAACATGCAAGTTTGAAGAGAAACTCTGATGACCAATATGGTTTTCATGCACTCTCTATTTTTTGGCTTATTTTGTATGCAAGTTGGAACCATTTGTCTTTGACCTTACAAAATGAAAATACACATCTAAAGTTTCAAAATGCTACTGCTTCAGTGGTGCAACTGCTCAGCAGATGCAACTAGGAAGCATTGATTGATACTGACCATATTAGGACACTGACCATAGTAGGGCACCATACGTTATATTTCAATAAGTGAATGTTTTGCTGTCATATTATGCCATGTTCTTCTAAATTCAACTTGTGTTATTGCAGGCCCCCACCGTTTCCATGGGCGACTTCATGGAGAGCCTGGCTTTGGCTGTGCAGCACCAGTTCAAGGAGAGGGAGCTACTCTCCAACACTTGACCTTCACATATGACCTTCATTCTCTATTCATTCATTTCAGTGCTTATTAAAAGCAAACTATTTTATACTGCAGTTGTATAGCGTTCATTGTACATACATTTTAGCTAATAAAGTTATAGACTTGTCATGTCTTAATTATTTGCAATTGTTTACTTTGATATATACCAGAATTCGTCCGTCTCCATAAGGAATGATAAGGATTGATGAGAACTACTGCGTCACCAGAAAGGTCATTTTTGTTGTGAAAATGCTTTGAAAATGCTTTGCTATAAGAGCATGTGAATTTCATCTTAATCCCTAATGGATGAAATGAATGATTATGCAAGTCAGTTATATTGGATGCAACAGGACCAGGCAGAATGTGATTTCCATTCATGGTCACTCGCATATCATACGCTCAAAATGTATCTTGAATCTCTACATTTCAAGGCATGATATATCAGTTTAAAGCTGCTGCCCACTCCTGCTTTTCAGTAAAAGGACATAATGAGGGGCTGGGATTGATTTGAACCAGACTGTTTTTATCCGCTGGTCACTAGTTACGATCATGTCGATTTTCAAACCAATATTCACATGGATAGGTGCAAGCAAAATGTGCAAATTTTGTCACCCACACAATGTCAGGCCTGAACTTGAGACATAAGAATGACATAATTTGGATACAGTTTAAGCTGATACAATTATAATATGTATGAGACCTGATTAAAATGTCTTCTGCATGAGGATGATGCACTGATGAGGAGGCAGCCTGTGCCATATCCCACGATGACATCCATTCAATTTCAGTTGCATATACATTTATGTATTTGGGATGTTTATCTGTGCTATTCGTTCATTTGCTATAATTCACTCGGATGCTATTGATCAGGTGCACCTTGCAGCTGCTGGGATTAATATTGCATAATAAAAGTGAGAGCAAAATAAAGCTATGATGTATCTACGATCTATAGGCCTATGCTAGCTGCTATGTGGTGGCAACTGATGCTGAGGGGGCGGACTATGAGCCAGTTAATGCCATTTGAGACAGAACTTTATTCAAAACCTCAATTAGGATATAATAATTAAAATAGCCCTCCATACAATGATGGGTATTTAGCGCAACGAATGAGGAAATCTCAAAGTCACATGGTGTGACCTACGTGCCTCTGGATGACCTCACCATCTAGGAGAGTGCACCTCAGTCCTAGTACACAAATACTGATGCGAGGCCACTAGTGAATAGTCCTAGTATAAAAATAAGTTTGAAGGTTCGAGTACAAGTGCCCATAACAGTATAAATGTAGTTGCAGAAAATATGCAGTAATGAGAGTATGCTTGACCAGTGGTTGGGGTCAATATTCACAGCTCATCCACACCAGAGGGCAGCAGTGGTAGTGGTGCCAAGTTCAAACTCGTAGCCTCAGCTCAGAACGGTTGAAGGACTACGGGGTCTCGTTTCGTGGGTTCGATTCCATACGAGTGTTAAACATGAGCTTTGTGACAACTTATTAAAACTTGGGACAAGTTACAAAATAAATTGCTGAATCTGCGAAGTCTGATAGATGACTGCTTGTTGCCTGAAACATTTTTTCTTCACATTGAAATTTCGATCGAACATCCAGATAGGGGGGGGGGGGATATTTGCATCAGATGGCAGGTTGCATTAACTTGTCATGTTGATCTGTATGTTCTGAATACATTTACAAATACATTCAGAATTATTTCATACATATATTTCATGCTCTTCATGGAAATACTCTCATTCCAAGAAGAGACTTATCTCCAGTTTTGCTTGGAAGCCGGATCAGCAGTGACACTCTAACTATATATATATATAATATACATCCCATCCATCCATATAATATTATATATATATGCCAATGGGGGTGTGATGAGCAGTGGCTGCATACCAGCATTGTGCTCGCATCCTGCATTCAATACATGAACGTGATCAGACCTTCAGTTTCAAAACACAGGGATACATGAGGCCACATATGCAACAGAGCTGAAACAACTCGTGACATAAAACAAGTGGATTTGGATTAGGGACAATGTCTTCATGAAAGTAAAACAAAATGAATATAGGTACGTGCTTTAGTTGTTTTTGTGTGTCCTATAAACATGTGTTAAGTCATGTTGCTGACACAGCTAGGGTTGCATTAAATGCAATAAAGGGATGATATTAGCAGTGCTCAGTTTATATCGTGCATTTGACAACTAGTTTTCCAAGGTATGAACATAACACTGACATGACTGGGCTCAAATTTGTAGTGGGTTTAACACTCGCATTTTATACTTACCTTTATTTTACTGTTTTGAAATAATGCATTTTTTCTCTCAACCCAGTGACAGACGACTGTTTGTTTTGCACTGAATATGAAACAATCCATATGAGGCCTTTATAAGTATTGCCTCATGAGTCATGAATATTTAATTAAGGTGGACATTACAGAAAGATTAGCTGCTTATAGGACTGTGCAGTCACTGCAGTGGTATTATGGGTTTAGTTAGGGTGCGTGGTTAGCAATCTTTCTAGTTCAATTGTGGCACTAAATTGTGTAACCCCCCTCACTTGTTTATGTGTCAGATCCGCACTTATTGCCATGACCTCACACTTGACAGCATAACATTTTATCAACCATGTAGGTCATTTGTCAATTTTGCAAAAATTAGGACCAGTCCATGACACTTAATTGTACACTATGGAAACCTATTTGGTAACAACCACGAATTTATACGTGCATATACCATTATAGTATGGCTGTTTTAGTCATGTACACTGTATAATATTCTGATGCATATTCTGCTTGGATTGATTTCAATTTCTGTAAGAGCTTGTAAGCTCTTCATTTCTGCATGGTAATTCACCAAGTGTAGAGAGGTGTAAATGTTAAGTATTAGACTGCCTCATATACATCATATGCGAAAGTATTGAAAGAACATGAAAGGACAGGTATTTGGTGGATTAAAATATGCCCCTCTTGCCTTTGCAAAACATTATTTTGGGCAACAGGTGGACTGTGTTATATGCAATATACTGTGTGGCCAAAGGGTGGCTACTTAACACGTGTGCACCAATTTAGAATTTTAAATACCTCAAATTCAAAAGGGACCAATAAATATGCTTATAATATTTCAGGAGAATATTATATGACAGGGTGTCTGAATGACTAATATGCTGACAGATAGTCAGATAAACAATCTTAAATACATAGACCGTCAGTTAATATATATTTATTTAGTGAGGGATATATACATGTATGCAGTAAGATATACTGTCAGACAGACAGCTAGACATACAGATAGACACAACATCAAGCTTATCTAATGTGTTTTGGCTTCAAGTATGTGTCAGAGATGAACTTAAATTAAACACATTGGTGTGATTTATCTGTTTGTCAAATTTGATTATTAGCCACTCCATTAATAGCACTTACGGACAAATTAGCTGACCTGGCAGGTTATATTAGTTTATTTGGCAACCATTTGTCAACAAGCCTTACGTGATAATACTGATATTGTTGCTTGCTAAGCAAATTTGTTGTTTGCCTGGCAAATTAGTCTACCTTACTGACAGTATAACGTTATGATCAGCTTCCCTGATTCCTGATTCAGAGTCGTTTTATGAAAAATTTAGGTCAGATCAATTGGTTTCAATTTATGCTACAAGCCACAACTACATTTTTGTACATAATAAAATTGAAGGAGCTGTGTAATCAAATTTACGAAGTAACGACGCTAAAAACATTCATGACATTCTTCTGTACCTCGTTTTCGTATTCGGCAGTATTTGCCAGGCAATATTTGATATTCAAAATGGTGATATTAGTTTATTTGCACCATTGGATACAGCAATAGGCCAATATATTTTGACAGTTCCTTGTGGTACAAATACCCAGAGTTAGTATTTTGTGATGACCACTCTTCAGTTGCAATAGGCCTACATCTGTCCTTGGAAGGTCAAAGTCACCATTGATTTATTAGTGACGTCATCAAGCTGTGCACACAAATCCCTCATTGTTATAGGTATGCTTTGTCTAATGTTGATTCATGAGAACTGTTAAGTAATGCTAAATATTTGGGATTTTTAACATTATACCCAAAAATTTGTGTCAGGTGTCGGGTAGGCATTTTGATTCAGATCTGAATCTAAATTTGAGTGCTGAAATGGTAAACCGGTGAAGTCTTGCAATTGGTCAGATAGGGGAAGGCGGGGCATGATGGGCACCCTAACTTTGGGGGCTTGCCATTTCTATACTATGCCCAGACAAATAACTATCTGTTACTCATTGGTATTGTATTAGGTTCTACTTTCACTGCAAAATCTTGTTTCGCTCGAGAAATTCCTGTTTGAGTTATGCACACATTTAACTTTTTGGCAAGTGCCCATCATGCCCCACAAGGCTGGGGCAAGATGGGCACCTTGTTGGGGCATGATGGGCACCTTGTTGGGGCATGATGGGCAGATGCAAGTGCAGGTCAGTATTTATGAAATGAAGTACAAAAACTGAAATAATTTCTATATTTTTAATAAACAAACATGTATTACATATTATAATATAAGTTATTACCTACTGTGTCTGAAAAGCATATTTAATAGATTTAGTATATATAGGGCAAGATGGGCCCTATGCCCATCTTGCCCCGATCAAGAGACCCATCATGCCCCCAAACTTCATTTTTCACAAATGCTCTCAGACACTACTTTCCAGGAATTAGGTCAAATCAAACAGCTAACATGTAAAATGGTAAGATTTCTCTTTGTAACAATAACATGAGACACCTGTTAAAATCTGGCATTAACATGGTCACTGCGCATTTGGAAAACCAGCTTAAAAAGTTGCAAAGATTGCAAAATCCTAGAAATGGCAATATTTGCTGAAATATCGGTACCTGAACCATGTGCTTTTTTCTTCAACAAATCCTTGTGGAACGTGTTCTAAACCACAAACAACAGCTCCTCCCGGTGTTAAACTTAGGAGTTATTGCCCAAACCCATCATGCCCCGGGGGCCCATCATGCCCCGCCTTCCCTACTGCTCATATGCAAATATCACAGAGGACCACGTCTCTGCAGATGTTTTTTTTTTAACAATAATGCATTTTCAAGTATTTATTTCGTCATAGATAAGATGAGATATATTTTATTTAAAGTCGTATGTAAGAACAAATAACATAAGCAGAAGCTTTGGCTCGAATAGAAAACTGTATGACAAATGAAATATGTACAGATGAGGAGTGAAAACTATAAAAAAACAAGATTAGATTAATATATAATAAAAGCAAATAGAAAACTGAGACTTTATCAGGGAAAGTCGAAGAATTCAGAAATTACTGGAAGGGAAACCTTCCTTGTATTTAAAGAGCAATGAGAAAGGTTGGCATGATTTCATTTTCAGTTGCATTTATTGAAACCTGACTAACATGTTCCTTTTGTGATGCATTTATTGAAACCTGACTAACATGTTCCTTTTGTGATTGTGCAGCCACTCGGAACCTGTCAGTGATCATCTTCCTGGCTGTGGTTGCAGTTCTCCTCCTCATCCTCCTCATCACGATGCTCTACTTGAACAGGGCTGCTTGCTTCAAGAGATGCGACGGCCAGACCTGCTTTGATGTCAAGAAGATGATTCAGAGTCAGTTCCGATTAATATAAGATATTGCAGTTATTATATGGTTATTGTTTACTATTGACAGGGATAGTAACTGTTAAAGATGGTCAGAATATATATGAAATATATAGAGTTCAGTTCTCACGTCAGACTGTCAGTATCTAATTTAAACCTGTCTCTGCTCGGGACCCTGTGTCTTAAGGGTCCCTGGAAACTGAAGTGAGCTACGTATTGCCGGCTGCACCTAATTCCGGCTGTTTTGTATTCCTTGAACAATATTGAGCAACTTTGGTAGATGGCGCGGGCAGTGGACTTGTACACAGAATTTAAACATGATGCAGTTGGTCTTTTTTTTAATGAAATATATTGTCAGTTAATTTACTGTAATAGTAAAGTAATAGAGTCAGTATGGCATTATTTTCATTAATTTATATATTAGCTTTTGGATGATTTTATTGTTTTAGGTAATATAGATATTTCATCACAATGGAAATTTTCTGGCCATTGAAATATCTGCTGACCTGAAACAGTGAAAAGTTAGCAGATAATTTATGAAGTGCAACTGTAATTTCTTGTTTAATTAATCTCATCAGTTGCCTTTTTTTCTCTCATGAAATTCACTTCGCAAATGTGCATCAATTGAATTGCATTGAAACTTGAAAGGTTGTCTTTCAACGAATGAGCACATTTTGATGGGTGCATGGCCTCTTTCTTGTTATAGGCCTAAGACATAAAATGACCCCAGATTAACTCCAGGCTTACAAGAAAGTCATTGATATGTTGATTATTATATATATGAACATTTTGTAATATTTTTAGTCTCTTTTTACTAAATAGCTCTGTGAAAGGTATAATAGTAAGTAATGGGAAGGACAGGTGTTATTTAACATTAAAAGTAGCGAAATGTGTATTGCAAATGTTTGGGTGTACAAGATGGAATGTTGTATGTGGTCTTATATTAAAGAGTTAAAGTAAGCTTTCATTCATTTAGAGTACAGTACAAATGTATGCTGTAAAAGGTCGCTTTTTTCCCCAACAGAAGCGCAACACGACCTCTTCACAGATAGTTCGTCGGACGAAGAGGAAACGACTCCGATCTCAAGTAAGAAGAAAAAGGACGAAGAAAAAGGAAAGAATGAAGGAAAGAAGGAAGGAGAGGGGAAGGAAGAATCAGCAAAAATCACAGAAGGAGAGAAGAAAGAGTTGAAATAACGTTATGCAATCTGACATTATAACCTATGCATTTATATATAATATTATACATTGTATTTATTGTACATAATTCATTAGATGGTTTCATTGGAATAATATTCACTGCATATTATATCATAAAAAAGTATAATCGGCAAGTGGTTTGTGATATGGAAAACGATGACCTGGTTGAGTTATGAAGTGGTTGGTGTAATGTCATCCACTTGTTATTTCACATGTATGGCAGATTGACGTTCATAATACTTTCATTTGATGTGTTGAGAACCTCGCTGCTGCAGATGCTGATAGAAAGATGTCATGTATAACTTACTCAGATGTTTTATCAGATGCAATCCAAACAAGTTATGACTGCAGATTTGCATCTCATGCCATCAGGACTCAACACATGGTATAACAACTCATTTCTGGGATGCCTTAGTGAGAAATGCCTGCTACTGTTTTCAGATTTCTAGGGTGCACATTGTTACTGGATATACTAGACTGACATTTTCTGTCTGAACTTGAAGAATAGAATGGTGTTAATACTCGGGCTTTTATTACATTATTTCAAATCTGCATACCTCACCCATGTGTGTGTATCATGTACTCTACTATTCAGTATTGGGTATACACTGTATAATGTGCACCATTCACCTGTCAGCTCGTCTGTTGTATTCAATTTTCATGATCTGCTTTTATTCTTTTCCTGAGAAACCTTTGCACGAGGTGATGTATGTCTTTTGTTTCGACTCTTGTAAATCACTGTTTATGAAACTTCATTGTAAGAAAACAATGAATAAAGAAGAAAGGTCCAGTGCCTGAAAAAAAAAGAGAAACTGGTTTGAAAATGTTAATGTTATTATCTTTCTATCCAAGCAGTGCCCTTCCGGAAAATGGTCACCTTAAAATTTCATGGGTTCAAAGCCCACTCCCTGACCTGTTTATGAGCCACATCTCAGTCCCTGTCCCATCAGATGGGATGCACTCATCATCTTATCCATTGTAGTGACTAGCTGTGGGTGCATGGGTTCAAAGCCCACCCCCTTCACTCTTTATGAGCCACATCTCAGTCCCTGTCCCATCACATGGGATGCACTCATCATCTTACCCATGGTAGTGACTAGCTGTGGGTGCATGGGTTCAAAGCCCACTCCCTGAAGTGCTTATGAGCCAGTGCATCCATGGTAGTGACTAGCTGTGGGTGCATGGGTTCAAAGCCCACCCCCTTCACTCTTTATGAGCCACATCTCAGTCCCTGTCCCATCACATGGGATGCACTCATCATCTTATCCATGGTAGTGACTAGCTGTGGGTGCATGGGTTCAAAGCCCACTCCCTGAAGTGCTTATGAGCCAGTGCATCCATGGTAGTGACTAGCTGTGGGTGCATGGGTTCAAAGCCCACCCCCTTCACTCTTTATGAGCCACATCTCAGTCCCTGTCCCATCACATGGGATGCACTCATCATCTTATCCATGGTAGTGACTAGCTGTGGGTGCATGGGTTCAAAGCCCACTCCCTGAAGTGCTTATGAGCCAGTGCATCCATGGTAGTGACTAGCTGTGCGTGTGTGGGTTCAAAGCCCACTCCCTGAAGTGCTTATGAGCCACATCTCAGTCCCTGTCCCATCACATGGGATGCACTCATCATCTCATCCATGGTAGTGACTAGCTGTGGGTGCATGGGTTCAAAGCTCACTCCCTGACCTGTTTATGAGCCACATCTCAGTCCCTGTCCCATCACATGGGATGCACTCATCATCTCATCCGTGGTAGTGACTAGCTGTGGGTGCATGGGTTCAAAGCCCACCCCCTTCATTGTTTATGAGCCACATTTCAGTCCCTGTCCCATCACATGGGATGCACTCATCATCTCATCCATGGTAGTGACTAGCTGTGGGTGCATGGGTTCAAAGCCCACCCCCTTCATTGTTTATGAGCCACATCTCAGTCCCTGTCCCATCACATGGGATGCACTCATCATCTCATCCATGGTAGTGACTAGCTGTGGGTGCATGGGTTCAAAGCCCACCCCCTTCATTGTTTATGAGCAACATCTCAGTCCCTGTCCCATCACATGGGATGCACTCATCATCTCATCCATGGTAGTGACTAGCTGTGGGTGCATGGGTTCAAAGCTCACTCCCTGACCTGTTTATGAGCCACATCTCAGTCCCTGTCCCATCACATGGGATGCACTCATCATCTCATCCGTGGTAGTGACTAGCTGTGGGTGCATGGGTTCAAAGCCCACCCCCTTCATTGTTTATGAGCCACATTTCAGTCCCTGTCCCATCACATGGGATGCACTCATCATCTCATCCATGGTAGTGACTAGCTGTGGGTGCATGGGTTCAAAGCCCACCCCCTTCATTGTTTATGAGCCACATCTCAGTCCCTGTCCCATCACATGGGATGCACTCATCATCTCATCCATGGTAGTGACTAGCTGTGGGTGCATGGGTTCAAAGCCCACCCCCTTCATTGTTTATGAGCAACATCTCAGTCCCTGTCCCATCACATGGGATGCACTCATCATCTCATCCATGGTAGTGACTAGCTGTGGGTGCATGGGTTCAAAGCTCACTCCCTGACCTGTTTTTGAGCCACATCTCAGTCCCTGTCCCATCACATGGGATGCACTCGTCATCTCATCCGTGGTAGTGACTAGCTGTGGGTGCATGGGTTCAAAGCCCACCCCCTTCATTGTTTATGAGCCACATTTCAGTCCCTGTCCCATCACATGGGATGCACTCATCATCTCATCCATGGTAGTGACTAGCTGTGGGTGCATGGGTTCAAAGCTCACTCCCTGACCTGTTTATGAGCCACATCTCAGTCCCTGTCCCATCACATGGGATGCACTCATCATCTCATCCATGGTAGTGACTAGCTGTGGGTGCATGGGTTCAAAGCTCACTCCCTGACCTGTTTATGAGCCACATCTCAGTCCCTGTCCCATCACATGGGATGCACTCATAATCTCATCCATGGTAGTGACTAGCTGTGGGTGCATGGGTTCAAAGCTCACTCCCTGACCTGTTTATGAGCCACATCTCAGTCCCTGTCCCATCACATGGGATGCACTCATCATCTCATCCATGGTAGTGACTAGCTGTGGGTGCATGGGTTCAAAGCTCACTCCCTGACCTGTTTATGAGCCACATCTCAGTCCCTGTCCCATCACATGGGATGCACTCATCATCTCATCAATGGTAGTGACTAGCTGTGGGTGCATGGGTTCAAAGCTCACTCCCTGACCTGTTTATGAGCCACATCTCAGTCCCTGTCCCATCACATGGGATGCACTCATCATCTCATCCGTGGTAGTGACTAGCTGTGGGTGCATGGGTTCAAAGCCCACCCCCTTCATTGTTTATGAGCCACATTTCAGTCCCTGTCCCATCACATGGGATGCACTCATCATCTCATCCATGGTAGTGACTAGCTGTGGGTGCATGGGTTCAAAGCCCACCCCCTTCATTGTTTATGAGCCACATCTCAGTCCCTGTCCCATCACATGGGATGCACTCATCATCTCATCCATGGTAGTGACTAGCTGTGGGTGCATGGGTTCAAAGCCCACCCCCTTCATTGTTTATGAGCAACATCTCAGTCCCTGTCCCATCACATGGGATGCACTCATCATCTCATCCATGGTAGTGACTAGCTGTGGGTGCATGGGTTCAAAGCCCACCCCCTTCATTGTTTATGAGCCACATCTCAGTCCCTGTCCCATCACATGGGATGCACTCATCATCTCATCCATGGTAGTGACTAGCTGTGGGTGCATGGGTTCAAAGCTCACTCCCTGACCTGTTTATGAGCCACATCTCAGTCCCTGTCCCATCACATGGGATGCACTCATCATCTCATCCATGGTAGTGACTAGCTGTGGGTGCATGGGTTCAAAGCTCACTCCCTGACCTGTTTATGAGCCACATCTCAGTCCCTGTCCCATCACATGGGATGCACTCATCATCTCATCAATGGTAGTGACTAGCTGTGGGTGCATGGGTTCAAAGCTCACTCCCTGACCTGTTTATGAGCCACATCTCAGTCCCTGTCCCATCACATGGGATGCACTCATCATCTCATCCGTGGTAGTGACTAGCTGTGGGTGCATGGGTTCAAAGCCCACCCCCTTCATTGTTTATGAGCCACATTTCAGTCCCTGTCCCATCACATGGGATGCACTCATCATCTCATCGATGGTAGTGACTAGCTGTGGGTGCATGGGTTCAAAGCCCACCCCCTTCATTGTTTATGAGCCACATCTCAGTCCCTGTCCCATCACATGGGATGCACTCATCATCTCATCCATGGTAGTGACTAGCTGTGGGTGCATGGGTTCAAAGCCCACCCCCTTCATTGTTTATGAGCAACATCTCAGTCCCTGTCCCATCACATGGGATGCACTCATCATCTCATCCATGGTAGTGACTAGCTGTGGGTGCATGGGTTCAAAGCCCACCCCCTTCATTGTTTATGAGCCACATCTCAGTCCCTGTCCCATCACATGGGATGCACTCATCATCTCATCCATGGTAGTGACTAGCTGTGGGTGCATGGGTTCAAAGCTCACTCCCTGACCTGTTTATGAGCCACATCTCAGTCCCTGTCCCATCACATGGGATGCACTCATCATCTCATCCATGGTAGTGACTAGCTGTGGGTGCATGGGTTCAAAGCCCACCCCCTTCATTGTTTATGAGCCACATCTCAGTCCCTGTCCCATCACATGGGATGCACTCATCATCTCATCCATGGTAGTGACTAGCTGTGGGTGCATGGGTTCAAAGCTCACTCCCTGACCTGTTTATGAGCCACATCTCAGTCCCTGTCCCATCACATGGGATGCACTCATCATCTCATCCGTGGTAGTGACTAGCTGTGGGTGCATGGGTTCAAAGCCCACCCCCTTCATTGTTTATGAGCCACATTTCAGTCCCTGTCCCATCACATGGGATGCACTCATCATCTCATCCATGGTAGTGACTAGCTGTGGGTGCATGGGTTCAAAGCCCACCCCCTTCATTGTTTATGAGCAACATCTCAGTCCCTGTCCCATCACATGGGATGCACTCATCATCTCATCCATGGTAGTGACTAGCTGTGGGTGCATGGGTTCAAAGCCCACCCCCTTCATTGTTTATGAGCAACATCTCAGTCCCTGTCCCATCACATGGGATGCACTCATCATCTCATCCATGGTAGTGACTAGCTGTGGGTGCATGGGTTCAAAGCCCACCCCCTTCATTGTTTATGAGCCACATCTCAGTCCCTGTCCCATCACATGGGATGCACTCATCATCTCATCCATGGTAGTGACTAGCTGTGGGTGCATGGGTTCAAAGCTCACTCCCTGACCTGTTTATGAGCCACATCTCAGTCCCTGTCCCATCACATGGGATGCACTCATCATCTCATCCATGGTAGTGACTAACTGTGGGTGCATGGGTTCAAAGCTCACTCCCTGACCTGTTTATGAGCCACATCTCAGTCCCTGTCCCATCACATGGGATGCACTCATCATCTCATCAATGGTAGTGACTAGCTGTGGGTGCATGGGTTCAAAGCTCACTCCCTGACCTGTTTATGAGCCACATCTCAGTCCCTGTCCCATCACATGGGATGCACTCATCATCTCATCCGTGGTAGTGACTAGCTGTGGGTGCATGGGTTCAAAGCCCACCCCCTTCATTGTTTATGAGCCACATTTCAGTCCCTGTCCCATCACATGGGATGCACTCATCATCTCATCGATGGTAGTGACTAGCTGTGGGTGCATGGGTTCAAAGCCCACCCCCTTCATTGTTTATGAGCCACATCTCAGTCCCTGTCCCATCACATGGGATGCACTCATCATCTCATCCATGGTAGTGACTAGCTGTGGGTGCATGGGTTCAAAGCCCACCCCCTTCATTGTTTATGAGCAACATCTCAGTCCCTGTCCCATCACATGGGATGCACTCATCATCTCATCCATGGTAGTGACTAGCTGTGGGTGCATGGGTTCAAAGCCCACCCCCTTCATTGTTTATGAGCCACATCTCAGTCCCTGTCCCATCACATGGGATGCACTCATCATCTCATCCATGGTAGTGACTAGCTGTGGGTGCATGGGTTCAAAGCCCACCCCCTTCATTGTTTATGAGCCACATCTCAGTCCCTGTCCCATCACATGGGATGCACTCATCATCTCATCCATGGTAGTGACTAGCTCTGGGTGCATGGGTTCAAAGCCCACCCTATTCATTGTTTATGAGCCACATCTCAGTCCCTGTCCCATCACATGGGATGTACTCATCATCTCATCCATGGTAGTGACTAGCTTTGAGTGCATGGGGCATATCTTTCATCATCTTATCTTCTTCCATGAGATGAATCTTTACCCCCAGTAGTTAGTGGGATCTGTATGTTGTTAAATCAACATGTGTCATTAAATATCTAGTTATAAATAAACAACTCATATACTGTAACAGAGGGAGATGATCTCACTGCAGTTGACCAGCAGGGCTTCTTAAATGGGTTGCAAAATATAGAGTAGGTCTATGGAATGAATTTCCATATAACAAGCATGTTGATGTTCTTTTGTTTGTTCAAACATACAGACTGGCAGAAAACAGCATCATTAAGTAACCAGTGGATTCAATTCTACTATCAAGACTCAATGGCTGTTGGGTTCCCAAAAAAAGGACCTCAGATGGATTAAGTGGCATTATCTTTCAGAAGGACATTGAATATTACCTACTGATTTAAATGTCCTCTGCTCAAGTTATATGTCATGGAATTTTGTAACATGATTTGCATTCTCGGTACCATTAACCACCCCCCCCCCCCCCAAACCACACCTGTAACAGCCAAGAAGTAAAGGTAAGCGGAGTTGAATGATAAACAGACCGTGCAATCAACACCCCCCCTAGTCATTCCCCACCAGCAGGTGAATGAGAGGGGTAAATACCCTGCTTGGCTCAGCTCTTTTCTGAGCAGGCAATAACTTCCAACTTCATACTCCTGCATCTGTTGGACTCCAGTGGAGCTTGCAGTGGAGTGGATTCACCTGCACAAGAGAAATATTTTATGCATGGATCACAGGTATTATCACAATATCAGCTGACCTGGTTAAAAACAGTTAATCAATACACCCCATAAATACCACTGCTGGGTTGCTTCAGTTCATCAATTTATTCATCCAGGTCAAACAGCAACACAAAGATTCAGTGAAGAAGGGTACTAAACAATTCCCTGAAAATTCATTACTCAGGTAAGACATTTTGCAATATCTTTGAGTACCTCACAGTGACTGACACGCAATGACACATATCAGGACCTTGTGAAAACTGGGCCAAGTGAAATCATGTTCACAATTACACATAAATGGCTTGGGGCTATTGCTTTATGTAGGTCAGTCAGGATCTCAGACAGATACCAGATAAATACACGACAGTTAAACTGGTTCCACTTGACTGCACAGACCCATTTATTCCAAACCCATTTCTATATGGTCACTGCATTTTCTTTAGTTCAAATACTCTACACTCTACAAGGCTCTAGTTGAAGCCAGTTGTAACTGCACCATTCAATTCTTTCATTGTGTATGTGCACGTTAGATAGATATTTATACTATTATTACAAGTCATTTGCTCGGAAGTAAAACACTCTACTTGCAGGTGTATTATAAACTGACAGTGTTAACAAGCATGTGACAAATATGTACATGAAACTCATAACTTTCAAATAATGTGTTTCAGGGATTTTCTATCGCATTTTGCAGCCAGACAACATTGTTTACCTATTGATGTCTTGATTACAGGTGAGCAGAACAAAGGGCAACATATCTCAAACTAGAGGTTTGGCAAGCCGCATCTCCCAGGAGAAAGAAGCAGTATTGTTATGAGACGAAATTGTTGGGAGTGCGGGAGAGAGGCAGATCTTACATCAGCAGGGACAGCAGCCAGAGAGGTGGGGGAGGAGGGAAGGTATTTGGCTGATATCAGACGATATGACTTCACTCTGCGTGCAATGACTGCTTTATACACGAAGAACTAATATGCTATTATAGCAACTAGTTTCCAAAGTAAACCATGTCGTTCGCCACCCCATGACGTCATATCGTCTGCCCAGCTGACCACGTGATGCCATCACCTCTTGGAAGGCTCCAACGTCAACACCAGGTGGCCACCTGCAGTTGGAAGGATCTTAGAACAGGATGAAGACAGCTGACTTCCTACTTAATTCAACTAAGAGTGAGTCCCAGTTAGTGCATACTACACGAAAGCATAGGATCTCATGGATGTTTAACTTATACTAGAATTTATCTTATGATCTCAAGGAGTGGGAATACAAATTATTTTTTTACTTTTTTACTATTACATGAAACAAAGGAAAGTGACTGCAAAGTAATATCAGTATACTTCATGCCTGCTGTGTACATAGAGTTAATCTGATGTATATAGGGGAACTTAGGCTATTTAGCCATTGTGGACACCTATGCCAAAAAAACTGATTTAGATGTATACAAGGGACTCTTATCTATGTAAACAAACCAGAGTGTGCTCATATTGAGACTAAACTTTGTGTGTTATCAGGAAACATATTAAGAGCACACAAGTGCTTTCGAAAACACTCTCGGGACCATCAGACAACTAGAAGGAAGTGTAATATGTGTGGGTTCATGTGGATTAGCACATAGACAACATTCATCATAAGAGTTTGTGAACAGGGATTATTGTCAGTTAATAAGATGGGCAACTGCTGCGCTTCCTGCAGCCTATGCTGCACCAGATGGTGCCCAGAATGCATCACTAAAAGATGCTGCAACAAAGGGCATTCACCCATCCCAGATGAGGACATCAACGGCATCCAGAAACCCACCTCCCCATTACGCATCCGTCATGTACCCACTGGTTCAATGGTCCGCATTTATAAACAGGACCCCAGTATAGAGACAATAGGAGTTCGCATGAAGTGGCTGCCAGTTAATATAGACAATGGGCCTTCTAGCAGAGATGTGGTTGTCAGAGGTCTTCGCGAACCAGTCAGACCAACAGACCAGGAGCGGAACTTTCTGTTCCATCCACTCCGGAACCAAGTAGACTTTGACGCAGTTCATGTGTTTGCAGTGGTGACTATCGTCCTGAACATGTACCGCAGGGCATTACATCGTCTGGGAATGAGCAAGACCTTGCAATGGCAGTGGGGTGATGACCCAATCCGTGTGTACCCAAGGGCAGGGGAACTGGCAAACGCCATGTACTCAAGAGAGCACAGAGCTCTGGCGTTCTACTACTTCAAGGACCCAGACAGCGATGGCTACATCTACACTGGTCGCTCCTTTGACATCGTTGCTCATGAGACTGGACATGCTATCCTGGACTCACTTAAACCTCAATACATCACATCTGGCAATCCAGAGACAGGAGCGCTTCACGAGAGCTTCGGTGACCTGACAGCCATCTTTGCTCTCCTGAATGACCTTGAAATGTGTGAGGCGATCATCGCTCACTCCAAGGGCAACTTGCACAACCACACCTTCTTCGCTGTGATTGGAGAAGAGTTTGGCAGAGCTCTTGGAAGGAACTTTGGTCTCAGAAATGCAGATGAAAACCTCAGCATAGACCAGGTATCAACCGAAGTCCACGACCTCTCGCAGGTCTTCACCAGTGCAGTTTACGACATATTGGTTGACATGTACAACTTGACCAGGGACATTGAGAAGTTCAATTCTGCCGAAACGCTGTTCAGAATTGGCAAACATCTTTGTAGCATCTTCATCACCGCCATAATCAAAGCACCTTCAAGTAACTGTCGTTTCCGAGATGTGGCCAACAACATGATACGACTTGAAAAGGTGAAGGAATACAAGTCGGTGATGATTAAACAGTTTGAATTTAGGAAGATTCGCAACCTCCGGCTAGAGGCTCACTTGGTAGATCCGCCCGCTCGCAAACATGTCTGTGGAACGATGCAAGTGCCAACAGACACTCGCCTGGCTCAGCTGGTTGAACAGACATGTAGCTCCTCTGAGCTTCCTCCTGAGTCTGCCCTCTAACACTGTTCTATATCACCCTTTTCATGGAACAGCCATGTTGGCATTTTTGCCTTATTGACATCTCTTTGTACTCAGATAGAGGATCAGTAGACAATGGCCATGGGAATATATCACAGAGTGCAGGAAAAATGGTCAAGTAATCATATTACGTAATTAGAAGAATGTCGATGTCCTATAATGGCTGTCACATGAAAAGGGTCTCACTAGAGCTGCAATCACACCAAAGAGTGGCAAAGACGATCCTTCAAATATCAATAATTAGTTTCCCCAAATGGACTAAGTACAATAAAAGTGAACCTACAGCCTGACTTTTAATGGTGCTGAAGAATTGGAATATTTTTATATGTAAAATTGGAGTCCACTTTTGATAATATTATACACCAGAGAATGCATTTGTAAATTTCCATTCAACAATGATTGTTGTCATCAGTATTGCTTGCAACAAGTCTACTTAATTTGCACAATTCATATCATGATCTCCCTTACCTTCCCCCCATATACAAATGATATAGCTACCCTTGCCAAATTATAGAATTCATCCTAACTTGCCCGACTTCCAACTTACAAAATCCTAGTCCAGTGAAATCAATTTAGTTTAAGCCGCATTTTATGGGTTTGAAATTTTACCTAAATATCTTTCTTTTTTTTAGAATATTAATTATTATACAGAATGACAGACATTTACAATTTAGATGTGCAATACACCAGTGTTTGGTTATATTTTTTGTTGCTTAATTGTTAATGCACCTATGATTTACTCAATGTCCTACTTTGTGATTTTTTAATATAAATTGTGCAATGAATAAAAGTCCTGAAATCTGGTGGTATTTAATTTGATGTTTTTTCTGCACATATCCTCTCCATTTCAAGATTGATCTTTGCTAAATCAGCAGTTAATATTCTATTTTTATCCAGCTAGTGAATCCAAGACAAGGCACTAAGACAGCTAATGCGACCAGTAGCCAGGAGTATTTAATGATGAGATGACAAAGCTTAAGAGTCCACACCATGTTACATTTACCCATGGATCAATGACACATTTTACTTGCCCTAGCATAGACCCTTATTACAGTCCCATTAGATCGGCAACCAGCTGTATATAAATATGGCTCGTTAAGACTGAATTAAGAGTACCCAGGGATAAAACTCTGGACCTTTTGAGGGGTTGGCCTGTGTAATAATATTTTACAAGCACTTTATTTACAGGCCTAATTTTCTTGCAAAGGAAAAGCCAAAAAGTAAAAATTTCCAACCTTAACATTTCTCTTTCCAAGAGCAAAATAACCAAATTCTCACAGGCTGTAGATCAGCTTTATTAATATTACATCTTGAAACAATTAACCTATACACTGTACACAAAGTATAATTTATTAATAAATTACCTAGTAGAAATGTGAATGTGTAAAAATATCACAGTCATTTTTCAATCAACATGATTTGGTTGCATAAATCCAGTCAGCTGTTTGTCACTGGAATTTTATCTGTTTCACCTGTATCTTCCAAAAACTTCTTCCTGGAAGGAAAATGAATCATTTTAGTGAAAATAAGATGCACATATCAAGCATAGAAGATGCACATGATTATGTTTATACATGTAATATTTAGTACAATGCTAAAATATTTACTTAGTATTAATAGATATTACATGTATGGTAATTGACAAAATAAATTCCCGAAAATCCGGTTTTTATCACAGGGGATTTTAATAGGCCATTGTATTGTCATGACTTACAGCTGGTAGGACAATGGTGTAAAATCCTGTGGTAATTATTAGCCATAGGATCTCAAAAAAACTGATGCAATACGTATTGAACAAAGATATATAATTATATTAGATTAGATTTAATATTTGTAACATACCATGTTACAGGGAAAAGATCAGCCACATCAGTAACTGTGATATTTTGCTGTTCGAGGTTGTGAATGGTCCACTTCAAAAACTTTACCCCTAAATTCTGAAATTTAACAAATAACTAATTGTGAAGAACAGTAGGGCAAACAAATTTGAACAGGGAGAAAAATTAACTTTATAGCAGATAAGGTATCTAGTTCCACATTGGCAAGCTCTGCTAAAGGTTCCGGGTTTGATACCTGGCCCATGCACTCCTCATCATGTGAGCTACACCCCAGCTGGAGGTCAATCGCAAGAGACGTTAAATTGCAGGTGCCTTGTACTCGGTGTCTATGTGGAGGCAAGTTGAACACACCACCCACAGGTTAAATGTGTAACATAGTGTGGCAGTCTTATTATCTCATCATTACATCTGCCTCTGGCAGCTGGTCAAATAGGCTGACAAAGCTCCAGACTATCAGCACAGAGACATTGACCCATTGACCCATTGACATACAATGACATCCTAGTTTAAGAAATTTGGGGATGTTCAGTTGCTCACCTTCCAAGCCTGAGTTGTTTCTTTCTCAAGTGACAGCCATTGTTGTATTTGAGCAATTCTGACTTCTATCTGAAAGCAGATGTAATCATTTTAATTACCACAAGTTATATAACCCCACTTGAACATCCAATGGCTATGTAGAATTTTAAGCTTGGAAATATATTTCTTGGCATTTACCTTGTGCATTGATTGGGAGATTGAAAATTTGTTGGGAGTTGACTGACTTGCACGAGCTGCTGTCTTACACTTCTCACGAATTGCTCGACACAAAATGTACCTGAAATTACACAAACAAAATATATATGGGGCTAGAGTAAGAAAAACTGGGCCACAACAAAAAGTAAATTTATCACAATGTAGTAGTAAAGTTGGTATTTACTGACATTATATCAAAAGATTTTTTTTTAACAATGATTTGCCAGTAACAGGCACACATGAGTCAAGAGGTAGGTTTGTAGTAAGGTCTATTGCAAGGTAGAATTGTATTAGGTAATATATCAGAAATGGAAAATAACAAACCAAGCAGTTTTCTTCTTCAGAAGACCAATGACGTCATCCTTGCCATCCAAGAAGTAAAAAACTTCTCCTTCAAAATTGTAACCTTGACGAACCTACCAAAGAATGAGTAAAATAGGTCAAATTGCTTTTTTGACAAGAACATCTGCAACAGTTGTCACTAATAAACAATCGAAAACAAAGAAGAGAATTAAATTTCTGTAAATTGCAAATGAGGGTAAAAACTTTCTAATAGTATGTTGAAATAGAACTTACCTCGGACATTCTCTGGTCCACTTCACTTGAAGGAATTGTTTCGTACTCAACACAATTCAGACCAAAACCTCTTGCAATCTGTAAATGGTAGAATTAAATATTTAAAAAGTGCAATTGAGTTACGAGTTTCTGGACCACATGACTGGGTCTATTAATTCAGTTCCCAGAGGTGTCATGAGTTTTATTTGAATTTTCAACCTGGGCCCACCATTGCTTGCTAATTTGTGCTGACACTAATTTAGTACACTAATTTACTAAAATTTTAGTAATTTCTATGTTTCTTTACATCTAATACAAACCCAAAACCACTTTAGGACTCGACATCGTCGGGTTCAATTCATCGTCGATAATATAATTAAATTAGCGTGGCTACCACAGCGCCGTCTACCGTATCACTCCTTCGCGCATGCGCGCCAACTCCCAGACCGCCATATTTTGATTTGAGTGGTAAATATATAGCGGGGAGGTGGGAGGGAATGTTCCGTGGTTTTGGGTTTGTATTAGATGTAAAGAAACATAGAAATTACTAAAATTTTAGTAAGTTTCTTTACTTAAAATACGAAAACCAAAACCACTTTAGGACAGAATTACCTGAACCGGATGGTGGGAAGAGTATAAGTCTAAGAAGTCTTGGTTTAGTTGAGCGGAGTGAACGGTAGCGGTGGTCCCTAATTTGGCACAGGATGTGGTAGGACAGCATCCTTATGTACCAGATGTAGGAATTATGGTGCAGGTTGTAGGAGTCAGATCCCACTTCTGCGAGTAAGGAGGAGACAACCACACTCTCATCCCTCCTTACCTTCCCTATGAATTTTAAACCCAGTCCGAATACGGATTCCTCCCGGGTTATTCATGGGTGACTGTGGATAGCCTCATTACCTTACTGACTCAGATGGTACTTATCCTAAAGAGAGTAGGACGAAGGATGCTCACCAGGTCAGGAAGGTAAGGTTCTTCTTCTCCACTTCGTACGGTGTTTCGGCCAGGTCTTCCACAGTCTTCTCCCTCCTCGGATGCCCCCCCCCCCCCCTGCTTTGTAGACTGTTAGGAGGGCTTCGAGATGACATTCTAAGCTGAGACCACGGGCCCGAGTTGTTAGATGCCTACCAGGTCTGTAGCGACGTCTCTCAGGGAGAAGCTTGTGAAATTCGGGGAACCACTGCTTCTCCGGCCAGTGTGGCGCCATCAGAATCCTCATGCACCGGTGCGTTTTCAGTTCTGAATGACTTTTGCGACTAGGCCTGTCGGGGAATAGCATAGGCTAGGAGGTTGTCCCAGTACCAGGAGAGGGCGTCTACGGCCATAGCGTACCCATCCGGAATGGGGCTCACGCAAGATGACAGCTTGGTGTTCTCTTTCGTGGCAAACAAGTCCACCATGGGTGTCCACCATTCCTCCCACACCAAAATCATTACCTCGGGGTGAATGACCACTCTGTGGGGAGGATTTGGTCGGTTCGGCTCAGTTTGTCTGCTAAGACATCCAGGCGCCCCGGAATGTGTCTGGCTTCAGTGTGAAGTAGTGCTGTTGAGCTGACATGAATAGGTGTATGGTTGCTTCCAATAGTGGGGCTGACCTCGTTCCGCCTAAGGGGAAGAGAGTCTATCACTTCTCTGAAGACCTGCAGTTTCATTATTGACATGTGCAACAGTTGTAGTCCACGGTGTGCGTCATAGTAGTGGTTCTTCCGTGAACTCTCACTATAAACCGTTTGTAGAATATCCACCACCTAACGTTTTACCCCCAGTGTTTCCCAACACTTCCAAAAAAAAAAAAAAAAGGTGCAGTCTGGCTCCTACTTGCGTGAACATAACGTTGTGACTTTGACCAGGTGCAAGTGGGGGCCGTGCAGCCCGTGTAGGGTCATACGGGGTAATGTGGTTCTTCTTTTCCTTTTCCTCCTCGCTGCGATGAAGCATAGGAGGAGCGGCCTCTTCCCTGCAAGTTCCCTCTTCCGCCACCCCGAAAAGAATGATTCCCATGGGAGGAGTAGGAGGAATTACTGGTTGAGGTAGAAGATATGGGGGAGGTGCTAGCGCTCATGTTGGGCTGTTTCCGTTGGCCTTCATGATTCATTGTGAACAGATGATCACTTATCTGTAACACCATGGAGGCAGTTCTCCTCCTGTCAGAGTCCCTGTGAAGCAGGTCGTCTGAGCGCCCGCCGAACAGGAAGGGGCCTCCGAAAGGCTGCATTCGGAGGACATCTCTGGAAGGTTCGCTTAAGATGGAGGGTTCCAGCAGGTGATCCCTTCTCAAGCTGATAGTTTCAGCTAAAAGCCAAGCTACCAAAGTTGTGAGATGTTGGAGTGCTCTGGCTCTGCTTTCGGCATCTGCTTGTATTCTGTGCCTTTCTTCATGGAGATTCACTAAGTCCGGTGGTAGTGTGTTCTCTGTGTAGGAATCCAGGCAGTCCCACATGGCCTTCATATCTGCGTTGAGGGAAGAAGAGAAAATATCAACCATATTAATAATGCCAAGGCATGACGATATAGAGTTTTCCCACTCCTCTAATCTGGATAGAGGTAGCGAGGCAGGTGAGGAAATCTCCCCAATTGCCGCTTCAGACATAAGCGGCTTTGCACATAGGAACTTATTGGGGGGAAAGCTGTAGTCAGCCATATTCACACATGGTTTGGGCACCATTTTGTTCATCTTGTTCTGGTTGGAAGGGGGATAGTCCCAGTCAGGGTTCCAGGATTCCTGTCCCCTAAGTCCTGCCAATGAGCGCCAAGAGTCTACTACTCTAGATTTAATCATTTCCCCCAGTGGGAAAGCAATACCCCGTACCTCAGATGTCTGTTTGGGGTTACACAAGGCTGGCAGAGTGTGGGGTCTGTTGTCATCCGGGGGAGCGACTCCAGCCGCAATCATGGCCTGCGTAGCCCTCTCTTTGTAAGGTTTAATTTGCAGCTGTTTGCATAGTTCTGATAGAGAGGACTGTGAAGTTTTGGAGAGGTTCTGGGCTTGGGCTACCTCGGTTAACAATCGCATAACATGATCCATATTCCTGTCCTCCTCTGGCCCCTCAGGATTCAGAAATAAAGAGTTTGAACTACTCACAGTCTGCTCTCGATGTCTTCTGTTTGTTGGAGGTGATCTAGAGCGTAGCGAAGACTTGCTATGAGATCTGGAACGTCGTTCTGTCGGTTCGTTCCGTCGTCTATCAGTACGATCCGCGTCGTCACGGCCATGATGCCTGCTGGCGCTGCGAAGTCGTTCTATTCTCTGAGGCGAGACGCTTATAATACGTCGAGGCGAATCCATAGTCTGCTCTCGATGTCTTCTGTTCGATCTAGAGCGTAGCGAAGACTTGCTATGAGACCTGGAACGTCGTTCTGTAGGTTCGTTCCGTTGTCTGTCAGTACGACCCGCGTCGTCACGGCCATGCTGCCTGCTGGCGCTCCGACGTCGTGCTTTTCTCTGAGGCGAGACGCTTTTATTTCGTCGTGGCGAATCCATCTGAAACATACTAAACGTTTGTTAGATAGTTTTCCGTGGAAACCGGCTGTGAAATGTAGATAAATATGTGTTAAAAACTTATAAGAACCCTAGCTCTTTGCAGAGCGTGTCGATCGTTCTTCGTCGAATCAAAATATGGCGGTCTGGGAGTTGGCGCGCATGCGCGAAGGAGCGATACGGTAGACGGCGCTGTGGTAGCCACGCTAATTTAATTATATTATCGACGATGAATTGAACCCGACGATGTCGAGTCCTAAAGTGGTTTTGGGTTTCGTATTTTAAGTAAAGAAACTTGACATTGTGCTGAGACGAGTAAACGACTCAACACATAATATGTAGCATGGTGTGTAAAACAAGCTTTATCATGTCATCAATATATCTGCCTCAGACTATGTTTCAGGACAACACAATAAAAAGACAGGGGCTTATCTCACCTCTATACCCACGTGTGGGGGCATACAGCAAAGTCCATGGCCATCCTCAGGTTCCAGTTCGGAAGACGTCCAACAAATGAACTGCAACTCACTCCTAAGGAATAAAAGATTAATATACAACCAACAGAATATCTCACCTTAAAGCGTAATCATGTTTACAATCTAAGCTTTCACTTACTCGGTCAGGTATGACAAATCCTCCACGTGCTGATGGTTTGGATTCAGAATCTCAAATATTGCAGTTAATTCTGTTGTAGACAAAAATTCATACAACCTGCAAACAATTAA
Organism: Alitta virens; assembly: GCA_932294295.1. NCBI lineage: Eukaryota > Metazoa > Annelida > Polychaeta > Phyllodocida > Nereididae > Alitta > Alitta virens. The sequence goes on from OW028582.1 coordinate 39,361,212, forward strand.
CAAGATGTCTGATTCATTCATAATCATACCATCACTAAAGTTTGATCAGGATTTCTGAACCTTTTCTCATGGCCTCCATCGCTCCCCGTTAGCCAGTGGTCAGGTGATCTAGATTTTGGAAGTCGTTTGTTAGTAAATCTACAGATTGTTATTAAAGTATGTGGCCATCTTAGTGAACATAAGAATGCCTTTTCTTTGTCATAATACTCAACTTACTGTAGTCGTATGTCTTTATCAATACTCTCCATTGATTCCAGAATCGCTTCGCTAACCTCCCTTGCCACGGTGTAACGTTGGTCTGTGTGCCTCTCTATGTCACCTGCAGGCAATTCAAGTAATATGAATAAAAATTAACACAATAATTCTGTATGTTAATATTTCCTGAATTTACATATCTTTATACAGAGATATAATTGTCTAAAATTCTAACAATCTTGCCAAAGCAATAGACTCAGACTCAGTTTATTTTCACAAATAGTACAGGTTAGAGAGATGAAAATTGTCAATTACAAGGTTACCTTTAGTTCTGAAGAGCAGGTGGACATTCTTGGACCCACCGCAGAGGACATACTCTCCGTTAAATTTCCTGACACTAAAATGTGCAGCTTCTCCATTAGCTTTCCTTGTGGCTATGACCTTCTGGGCTTCCTCGATCGGCTGAAATTCAATTCACTTCTGAATTTAGTATCAAGCACATGGCAACTTATTTTGGTTCTTCATAGTCGAGTCAATCCCAGTCATAACTATGATAGAGTTAACCAAAGTTTGGACATGACAAAGCAACAGGACAGATCAGATCATAAATACGACAGATCAGATCATAAATACTTAAACACTGAATATGTCACTGAAAACACTCATAGTAACAAGATAAATCATCAAAAACAATAGACACAATATAAGTTCTGATCTATTGACTGGAACTGTTTGTTGCTTTTATTGAGCGGTGGTCCCAAATCGATGTTTTTTTATTTTTTTTTTTTATTTGTAATATGTTTTACATGGGTACACACACTCGGTGGGACCGTTTTTCAGGTGGCCCATATAATAAAAAACAGCGTAAAAAACACAAATAAATTATATATATACAGGTATGTACATAAGAACGTTAAAAATATTACTGATGAGCTCAACTGGGTACTAGCTAAAGTATATCTTTGCTTTACATTTGAATAAATTTACATTATTACAATCTTTCAATTCTTCTGGTAAGCTATTCCATATAACTGATGCCCTATATAAAAATGATCTTTTAAAGTACTGGGTATGACACTCTGGTATAACAACATTTGATGAATTTGCTAGTCTAGTATTAACCTCATGAACATCACAAGCCATTACAATTGAGTTTACTAAATGCAATGGAGCATTCCCATGAATACAATTATACATGTGTATACTTAAGAAATAATTAATTCGTTCTTGTATATTTTGCCATTTCAATGATTTAACTAAGGTAATACCTCTAATATTGATGATATCAAAACAGCCAGTAATTAGTCTTGCGGCTCTGTTTTGTAACCTCTGAATAATATTTACATTTACATCTGTGCAACCCCATACGGTGCAGGCATAATCAAATAATGGTAGTACATACATTTTATAAGTAAGTTCAAGTAGGTTTCTAGGTACAATGTGTCTTAATCGACCTAACCAAGCAAGTTTACCAGATATCTTTTTAACTATTTCTAGAATGTGTTTATCAAATTTTAAGTTTCTATCAACATGAACACCCAAATATTTTGTAACTGTAAGATTTTCAACAATTTGATCATTAAGCTTAACACATAATATATTTTGCTCATCACAATTAACCTGAGCATCTACTAACATGGATACTGTCTTATTTACATTGAGGGCTAAACAATTTGAAGTAAACCATGTTGCAGCCTTATTTACACAATCATTTAAATCATTATTTATATCCGAGACCTGTTTACCTTTACAATAAATTATAGTGTCGTCGGCATACATAGACAATCGGCCATCACCAATGAAGTTAGGCAGGTCATTTACAAAAATAGTAAATAATAAGGGACCAAGGTTAGAACCTTGGGGAACCCCAATATTAATATTTAATACATCAGACATTTCATTATTATAATAAACACTTTGGCATCTATCAGTGAGATACGACTTAAACCATTTAGACTCATTGTTTCTTATTCCATATTTTTCTAATTTAGCTATAAGAAGCTTATGATTAATAGTATCAAAACATTTGGATATATCAAGGAATGTAACTCCAGTTTTTAGATTATCATCAATATTCTGTAACCATTCATCAATAGTTGTATGTAGACAATTAGAAGTGGAGTGAAATTTCTTATAAGCATACTGGTCAAGCGAAATAAAGTCATGTGACACAAGATACGTTAACAATTGGTACTGAATTTCTTTTTCAAACATTTTGGCTAAATGTCCTATAACCGAAATAGGTCTATAATTAGAACAATTTTTAACATCTCCTGAACCTTTATAAATAGGTGTAACCCTAGAATATTTCCATTCCTTTGGTACAATAGCATACTGTAATGATATATTAAATAAATGAGTAAGTGATGGAGTTATATATGTAGCTGCTAATTTAAGTAGTTTACAATCAAATGTTAAAATATCCAATGAACTATTTGATCCTAAATTACAAAGTAACTTTTTAACAGAGATTTCCTCAACATTGTTAAATTTAAATTCATATATACTGCTTTGACCCTTCCACATAACATTGTCAGGTACAGGCAAATGCTGTGTTGTAGTAATACCAACATTAGAAAAGAAATCATTGAACTCACTAGCATTGTGACAATCATTGGACACATTTACATAAGTACTTTTTTTTCCAGAAAGTCTTTTAAGTTCATTCCATAAAACCTTTGGCTGGGATGAAGCTCCCTTATAAAGTTCATCATAATAAGCGTTCTTACTTTGTTGAATTCTAATTTCAATTTCTGCTTTGACAATTTTATATTCATCCATACAATCAATATCTGCATACTTAACTGCTCGCTTATGCAGGAAATTTCTTTTATACATAAGTTTTAAAATTTCATTATTAACCCATGGTTTGTATCGATCTTTCATTCGTCTTATTCTAACAGGAGCATGCTTATTACATATTCTAATAAATTCTATTTTCCATTCATTCCATGCATTATCTACATTGGTGTTATTATAAATATTTTTGAAAATATCAGAGTTTTCTATATCATTAATGAAAGACACAGAATTGAAATTTTTGAAACATCTATATCTAATCTCATTATGTTTGTTTAATGTATCACCTTTCACAACATCTATTGCTGTATAAACAAGATAATGATCACTTAAGGTGCATTCAAAAGTTCGCGTAAATTGATGTAACATTGGATGAGTACTAAGTATGACATCTATCAAAGTAGCAGATTTATCTGTTACACGTGTAAAATTGTGTACTAGTTGTGACATACCATTTAATTTTTCAATCATATACAGAGGATTTTGATAGAGATATTCATCAAGAACATAATTATAATTTAAATCACCAATAAGTACTGTAACATGATTCTCAGCACATGCTTTTTCAAGAGTATCTAGTATACATTCGTAATAAACATTGTTAGCACTAGGCGGTCTGTACATAGAACAAACAAGTAGGCTTTGACCTTTAAGTTTGAGTTGGATCCAGATACATTCTAATTCAGGCATTTCAAGATCTATTCTTCTTTCACATTTCAGTTCTTTTTTTACATAAACAACAATGCCGCCGCCATGCCTATTTCTATGCTTTACATGTACGTTATAACCTGGTATCATAACATCATTCATATTTATACTATCATCTAACCAGGATTCATTTATACAGAAAACATCAAATTTGGAATTATGAACTAGGAACTCAATTTCATGCATTTTGGGAAGTAAGCTTCTTACATTAAGATGACCCAAAGTTATACCATTTGCATTACTAACACATTTGCTAAGTTGTACATAAGAAAATGCATTGTTATTCAAAATATTTGCATCAGTATCAGTTTCATCACAAGTATTACAGGGAATATTATGATTAAGTACACAGTCACTAGAACTACCAGAGGCACCAGTTGAGCTATCATCAGTGCTGATAAAAACAAAATCATCAACATTTTGATCATAAAATACAGATGATGAGGAATTTTCCTCAATAAAAGTTTTACTTAAAATGTCATCACAGCTTAGAGGTACATTATCACAGTTCACATAATTGTCATTTTTATAGTCCTTTATTAGCTCGGCGGCCTCAGGATCTTGGCCAAGAAATTATCTTCTATGCTGTCGATGGTGCTTTGCCTTGTGTCCTCTCGCATTACATTGGTTACAAACGACAGGTCTCGAGTGATGACAACTGTTCATGTTGTGACCTGGTTCATTGCATAGTCTGCAGCCATTACGGTTTATAACGACTTCATCCATGTTGGACCATCTTTGGGGTGCGTCACGACCATGATCATGCGAACGATGTTGGATATGATCATGTTGATTCTGGCGACGTGAATGGTAACCACCATTCCGGACTGCATCAGAGTAGGATCTTGTATTACGGCCATCATGGGTTACGTCTTGTACTCTTTCACACGGTTTGATGTTTAAATTTCGAACCAACTTGTTGACTGCGGGTTTTGTTATATTCGGACCTTGTCCCCAGAGATAGCCATCATTCACATCTCCATTCGATAATGTGAAGATACTTGTGTTGTCAATGAAGGTTGCATCACAATCTTCGCACATGCTTTTTAAGGCCAGATTGAGGGGTTCAACTAAGTCCTTCGCATCATCAAGTCTTGGGCATACACTAGACACGATGACTTTGCTAGTGAGTGCCTTGCTGTTGTTTACTAGAACCTTGTAGCTTTCAATCACATCTGGGATCTTGGATGGGTCATCCTTGATTTCACTCAAGTTATTGGTGGCAACTACATGAGTGATGCTCTCAAATGACTCACCATGGTGTTTATCCAGTTCATCTTTCATGGTATTAACATTCGCCTCAGGTACACTAATTAACTCAGTGTTCTCTAATTTTTGTGGATCAACATCCTTCAACATCAAGTCACTGAGTACAAGATGACTCTTTGTTTTTTTCTTTTTTAGCTGAGATTTTAGTTCATTATTTTCTTGCTTAAGACTTTCACATTGTCTTTTAATTTCCTCAAGCTCATCCTTCAACTTCTGGAATTCAGCCAAATTGACTTCACATTTGTTTTTGTTCATCAAACTGCCAGAACACACCTTGCAAACGACAGAAGTTGTGGCCCTAATGCCAAGGCATGCATGATGGAATAGTTTTTGACAGAAAATACATTGCCCATTCTTCTTATTATCTTTTGGGCTCTCACAAGAGGGGTGGTAACATGACAGTACCTCATTATCTTCCTCAGATTGACTTGGTGACATGTTGGTGATTGGGGTGAACGATATTTGGTTTGTTTACTTTCTTAAATGTGCTTTGACAGCTCACTGGCGAGTGCGTTCACTGAAGCGTAACGATCTCTTAAAAGCTTCTAAATGTGCCAATATTCGTCTCAAAATGGTCAAATAATGTTACCAACGAAGTCTTGGACTGTTCTTGTAAAAGTTGAACACCTGAGTAGACCAATAGTTCGACAATTAATGTGTAAATATACAATTTTATGTTAATCGATATTACTATCATTTTTATTGACAGACAGACAGACAGAATTTTTTTTATTTATGCCATAAAAATCATAATAATACAATAACATATTGTCATATAAATATCGGCTCAGGCGATGCCCATTTTGCCTAAGTGTAGGCGCTGCCATAAGCACCCCGTTTAAATCATAAACTTCAAGTTAAGGTTACTGCCAAGAAAACAACAACAAAAAAATTACAAAACCTTACATAATAAGTGGAAAGGTGGAAAGGTGGAGCTTAAAGAGAGAAGCAGAAACCGCAAAAGAGGGAGTTGGGCTTATAACTGTATATTGCTGGTATGTTGGTTTTTACAGATATAGCAATTGGCTATGTAACATTCACTATTGTACATATTTATTAAGTATTTTTTAGGTAGGAGGTATAACTAGTTTCGCTATGCGTATTAACTTTATCTAGGATAAATGTTGGGGTAATGTTCAGAAGACCTGGCAGCTGATGACGTATGCAATTTTCAGCAAAGACATGATGTATTCTAGGGATGATATATATGCTTGAGTTCTAGTATTATATGGATGAGTAGTTTGTTGGAGAATGAGGAACTCTGGGCTGAAGAAATAAACTGGCACTGTATTTTTTGATAATTTGAAAAAAAACTTTAGTAATTTCAATTTATAGATATCAGAATTCGTTATGTTTTTTGAAGAGTGGTTCACTGTGAGCATTATATTTACTTTTTGAGATTAATCTTATTGCTTTCTTTTGTGAGGTTAATAGACGGTTCGCACAATGGCCCCAGCATAATATTCCGTAATCTATATGGGAATTTATCAAAGCAAAGTAAAGTATTCTCATAGTATTTACAGGTAAGTAATTCTTAACTTTACCTAATATCCCTATTGACTTTGAGATCTTTCTAGATATTTTGTTCAGATGTGCGTGCCATTTTAGATTATTGTCAAGTAGAATGCCAAGGAAATCAAATTCTTGCACATATTCAATGGTTTGGCCATTTATTTCTAAGTGTGGAGGCTGGACTATTCTATTGTGTGAGTGGAACAACATACATTTAGTTTTAGGGACATTTAAGGACAATTTGTTTAAGTCTAGCCATTTACTGACGTTTGACAATTCTAATTTTATTTGGTTAGTTTCAATTGGGTTTCTAGTAGGAGTGAGAGACACAGAAAGTGTAGTATCATCAGCATAGCTGATTGTTTTAAAGAGATCTGATGATAATGACAGATCATTGATGTAAATGATAAATAAGAGGGGACCTAAAATTGAACCTTGTGGGACTCCTGTTGTTATGGACAATTCATCAGACTGATATTTTTCTATTTCAACATATTGTTTTCGGTCATTTAGATAATTTTTCATTAGTTGATAAGCATTTTCTCTTAAGCCATAATACTAAAGTTTATATAAAAGAATGCTGTGATCTATGGTGTCGAAGGCTTTAGATAAGTCAATAAAAATGTTCAGTGGTGTATTTTCTTTGTCCATATCTATAATTATACGATCTATTACTTCCAAGGCAGCTAGTTGAGTAGAGTGAAGTTCTCTGAAGCCATACTGGCTGTTATAATATAGTTTATTTGTTTTAAAGTGATGGTGGATCTGTTTGAATATAACCTTTTCAAAGATTTTAGAAAATGAATTTAGTAAGGAAATTGGCCTATAATTTGTAAGCAGGGTAGCATCATCTTTCTTAAATATAGGAGAAATTTTTGCAAGCTTAAGTTTAGAAGGAAATATACCAGTAGTTAAAGATTGATTAATTATAATGGTGAGTGGTTTACAGATTAAATCTTTGAGTTTTTTTATCAATATTGTAGATATTTTATCATGTCCAAAGCTAACTTTGGATTTTAAACTGTTTATTATGTTCAAAACTTCGTTTTCAGTTACAGTGTTAAATCTTAAGAAATGATTTGAGGGTTGTGTCAAGTATTGTTTGAAGTTTTCATCTGGAGGTGTTATTATCTTAGAAGCAAGATCAGGTCCGACATTAACAAAAAACTTATTGAATTCATTAGTCTTTCTATTTATTATTTCTTTTATTGTGACCAATGTATTTTTTATATCATTTTGGAACTTTTTGAAGCGGTTGTGATAGTAATTAATTTTGGCTGCGCAAATATTTTTTTCAAAATTTTATTGTATGTTTTTAAATCGATTTTTAGTTGTTCGTAGTTAGACGAGTCAAATGGTATTTTCAGCAGCTTAAGATAAAGTTTATCCCTAAAACAAATCGATTTAATTATCCCATTTGTGATCTATTTACTGTTCTTATGTTTATGTTTATGAAATTTTACCAATCTAGTGGGCATATATTTTTCCATTGCTTCGTTTAGGACATTTTTAAGTATTTCATAGCTGATGTTTGGATCTGTGTTTAAATTTGGGTTTATATTGTTTGTTATTTCAGCATTCTGCAAGAAATTTTTAATTTTGGTGATATTTTTATTACTATGTTTCGTAACTCTGACGTACTTGGTGGGTGGTTTCATTATTTTAAGATAATCCAGACAGACAAAACAAGGTTGGTGATCTGATAATTGGCAAGTAAGTATTCCGCTAGTTGTTTCTGAAAAGTCATTAGACAGACGGCATAAGAAATTATCAATAAGAGAACCACGATTTCTAGAAAAACGAGTGGGAAGAATAATTTTCGGAACTAGACTAATGTTCATAATTAACTCAAAGTATTCATTTATTATATTTCTATCATTAATTTTCAATAAGTCAATGTTAAAGTCACCAGCTATAACCAGCTCACCCCTCAGATTACATACTGTTTCATTAAATTCATACATGAAATTTCTATAATTTTCAATAAGTTCTCTTGGAGGACGGTATATGTTTCCTAATGTTAAAGCTTTATTCCAAGGAAATTTTATTTGAATAAATTGACATTCCCAAGAGCAACTTTGACTTGGGTTTACATTTATCAGTTCATAAATTATATCACAGCTTAAATAAATGGCAAGGCCACTGTGCGAAGTTAATGAACAGGGCTGATTAATCAGAGTATTTCCTTCAATCTGCAGGTGTGAATCACAGCGGCCACCAGCTAGCCAAGTCTCCTGAACACAAATAGCATCAAATTTACAATTATCTATTTTAAGTTGTTCTACATATATTCTTAATTGTTCAATTTTTGCATTTAAGCTCTGAATATTTAAACTGAGACATTTAAAAATATCTGTTTTCTGCTTTAATGTATCTATCAAGTTAGCGTGATCGACATAGGGAGAATTATTTAACAATTGTGGCTCTTCATTGTCTTCATTATCTATATTGCTTTCAATTAATGAGTTCAAGGAAGTATAGTGCAAGCCTCCTATTGAGTTTAAAATTTCAATGTTATCTAATGGCATCATTACATGCAGGACAGCACATACCAGCAATATATAAACAAAAACCCCACCTGGTGATAATTAAAATAAACAGAAACAGATCAACAATTAACATGGTATAACAATGAATGAGAGTGGATTAGAAAGCACCACACAAAGGCCATATCATTAAGAAAGATTAAAGACAAAAACAGTGGATGAAATTTTTAGATTCCTATTACAAGAAGTGCTATTTTATAGTTATTGTACCTTTAATACTGCACATACATTTATTGCGCACGTTATTACTTTAAAACATGCAATGCCGCATTACACATTAAAAATTGATGTATATAAATGGAATGTAACAAGTTAGGTAAAAAATTTTTTTATATATATATAAATCTAAAAACTGTCTAAAAGCGTTTTTAAATAAATAACCATTGTCCTATATCCTTCCAATTAAAAAAACAACCAGCATTTATGTAACCTTTATACAAAATTCTCAAACAAGCACATATTCAAGGAATTGCAAAGAGTCTGACACAGCAGTGCCCAACCAGCATATTGTGAGGATTACCTTGGTGAAATATCTCTTCCATATTTGGTCATCACCCTCTACTCTATCATCATCGTCCCCCAAGCCTCCCGTGAACTTCTTCAGGGCAAAGACCAATACCGTGCACCCTGCCTCAGGACCATCCAGCATCTCCAGGATACAGTTGCCCCTGGCAACCTGAATAGACAGACAAGAATGTCACTTGAAAAACACATGAAACAACAGATCCCTTTTCACCACTCTCAGAGGGTAGCAGGTCGTTTCGGCCTTGAGCCTGTTCGGCCTCGCCAAAAACAAGTCGGTTCGGCTTTTTAGCGAAGTCGATTCGGCCTTTTAGCGAAGTCGATTCGGCCTCCTATATTTTTGTATGGGAGCTGAATCGCCTTCAAAAACGAGACGGTTCGGCCATTTAATTGAGTCGTTTCGGCCTTCTGCTTTTTAAAGTGCAATCTAGAATGAAAGGAATCAGTTTCCATTGATAAAGGAATAGAGAAAGAATTGAATGCAATTGGAAATGCTTTGTGATATTACTTGACACACAACAATATTTATTTACTATTGTGAAAGTCTTTATTTATTTTTTGAATTGTGATTATGATTTATATTTTGTCATTAATTAATAAAATTGCAGAAACCCCTCTGTTGTTCAAATGTCAAGGCTGGTATTTTGTTTTTAAAGGGCTCGTTGCCACCAACAAATAGGTGTAAATATCATCATTCTATCATGATTAGTTATCAAGATAATCTATTTCTTAGCGGCGCCAGAGGGGAGGGGGATGATAAGGGCAGATTAAGTATTTTTGGGGGGCTGGCCAAACCCGCGGCCGAATAGACTTATTTCATAGACCGAACAGGGTCTGTTCGGCTTCAATGCTAAAGTAAAGGGAGCCGAACCGACTTGTTTCGTAGGCCGAATTGACTCATTTAAACGAGTCGTTTCGGCCGGGCCGAACAGGTCGAAGGCCGAAACGACTAGCATTCCTCTCAGAGTACAATACTTCCATCACATTTAAAATCATCACACAAAAACACATAACTACATATTTACACTCAGCACTTTTGTCCTCTTTACAAAAATTTAAGCAAGGAGACCTTGCTAAGACGACATATGTATCGCTTACACGAGGCCACCTGAACGCTTTAAAATCATCTTATAAGAACACACACCTTTTCCCTGATCTCTCGATCACCATCATAAATAGCATCATCAGGTCTCCCCTTAGTGAAAACTTTGACATCATGCAGCTCCCCTCTCCTCCCATTAGGAATTATGTCAATGGGAACAGGACTGGACGTTACTTTCAGGTGGCTCTTGCTTCTCACCCAAGTTAACCATCTGCACAAAAGGAATAGTTGTTAAATCCTAACCCTACATTATCCAACAATGATGCACAACTCAAAATGCTAGAAGAGTAACCAAACGCAGAAACTAATATGATGAATAAAGAGCAATTCATTCCATCCCCTTAACACAGCTTAATTGTCTTTAACTTTATTGCATTACAGATATATATATATAGGATTTTAATGACATTGAAAATATCAGAGGATACGTGTGTCACAAAGAATACAAATAATACACAAATTCAATTACATATTTCGAAGATAACCACATTCTCAATTAAGCTAATATCTACATATATCTAGCATCAATATTATATTTATATATATATATATACGTACGGACGGAGACAATTTAGAGCAAAATATATATGGTTCCAGCCCAGATAAAAATATAGAGTAACACTAAGTTGAAATACAATTGACATTAGTAACTTTCCATTAGCACCTATAATAGCGTATATATATATACACTATACATAGCACTTAAGATTATAATAGCACTTCAGATTATAATGCACCATACGTTGGTTAGCACCAGTATATACAGGAATAAAAGTAAATATTCCAAATTATGCAAATTTAGTTTGCATTTGCTTAATAGTTCACTATTTCTCCTATCCACCACCCTCAAAATGAAACTGAGGAAGTTTGAGTGTCAGCAATGGTCAGAGGCAATCTAGCTCTTGAAATGTTGATTTATGGTGTTGAATTTGTTAATGTCCGAGAATGATCGACTAGCTCCAAATAAATGATCATAGTTACAAGACTTTTATCTTAGTATTTAACAAGTGCAGTTATTACATCAGTTTCATTATAAACCTGAGCTGTTCATGTGTTTCTTTTTGCATTATATCCGGAATGTGTATTTGTAGTGCTGATCATTTCATTACGTTCTAGGTCATAAGAGGTGCATTTAGTTAGACCATGTATATTTCGTTTTCTATTTAATTAACTGACATTTTACAGATTCGTTGTTCTCTAGGTATTATATGCCATTTATGGGATTCTCGAGCATGTCTTCCTATTTCAATCTTAAGATTATGTTTGTTCTAAATTGAGAAATTTCTTAGGTAATCTTTTATTAAGGTTTAAGGTCAGATATGTTTCAAGCCTGAAATCCAATTAGAATGTTTTGTATGTTACGAGTTTGGGATTAGATGATGAGCTATATATTTGATTCATTATATATATATAGATTTTATTGACATGTAAAATATCATAAATGATACATATGTCATTCAGTTAAAAGATAACATGAAAGAGACATTAATGTAAGTACAGAAAGCAATAAAATTTCAATAATCAAGGTTCCAGCCACCAAGTTAACTTATAATACGTGTTTAAAATCCACATACACAATAGAAAAAAATACAAGCCGCTAATAAAAACATTTCACTCTCAAAGTCCAAAACATGACAAGCACATCATAACTAATAAACTAATAAACTAAATTAATAACTGTGTGGATACAGGAGATGGTTTTCTCTACACATCAGCTTGAAGGAGAAACTTTCCTAAACTAATTAATAACTCAGGTTCCTTGTTTGTCATTATTGCTGTAAACTTAGTTATATCATCTAGAGACAAGAAGTTGTTAATAAATTTAGTTGCATTCAAAAAAAGGTTAACACGGTGTTGCTCATTACCAGGACAGACAATCAAACAGTGAATTTCGTCTTCTACAAAGTTTAACGTACACTTTTCACATATTCTATTTGGAGCAGGAATTATTGGTTTATGGTGTCGACCTGTTTCAATCTTCAGGCTATGTGAACTTGTCCTAAATCTAGCTATTTTAGTTAACACTTTGCGAATTTGTTGCAATTCAAGATAAGGTTCTATTCTACAATCAGTTTTAAATAGTTTATATGTCCTAAGTTTTGGTTGTTGTGAACTGTCATTTATTGCATTTATAAGTCGCTCATGTTCGGCTTCATAGAGTCTTAGTTTCACTGTGTTAGAGATATTATCAATGTCAAAGTTTCTGAGGTTACTAATATCATATTCAATGTTGCAGTTATTTAATACATGACACACTTTACTGAACCAGTTATTTCCATTTACTGCATTCACATAAATTTCCTTCTGAAAATTTAAACATTTCTTAAGTAAACTGTCATCAGGTGCTCTTTCCAATCTTATCCAGTAATTCACCATTCTAATTTTCTGTCTGACATGCAATGGGAATCTACCTGTTTCACCATAGACTGCTAAAGATGGTGTTTGTTTTCTAACTCCTAATATGTTTTTAAGATATGCAAGTTGCAAATTTTCTAATTCAGGCATAGATTTTTCACTTGTCCATATTTCACTATTGTACTCCAGGATAGGTAAAATATAGGTATCAAACATTCGAAGAGATAGCATGGGATCGATTTTTCCTAATGCTTGTTTTGAATCACCTTGCAGTGCAAAGAGCGCTTTATGAGCTTGTGTTGAGAGGTATTCCGTCATCTTGCTATGTATTCTACGCTTATTAGTAAGCATATGGCCAAGATATTTGAAGCTGTCAACATTTACTAGTTTTTCCCCATTATTTTATCCTGTTCATTTTTATAGAGAGTGCTTTTGAAGTCATTTAAACTGCAAAGGTTTTATGCGCACTAAACATGGTCTTTTGGACTTTATGGAAAGAAATAGCGTCTGTATAGCTGCAATACAAGAGACTTGGCTTGCAAAACAAGAACTTCACCACTTGAGCAGTTTGTCAGCGTCTTATTGTGCTTATGGCGCTGCGAAAATAGACTATGAAGATGGTCTAACCTCTGGCCGAAACTCAGGGGGTGTGGCATTCATATGGAATAATTCTGTACATGATCTCTTTCTTGTGAACCCGGTAGACCTGTGTGATCACTGGCTGGTTGGATTAGAACTTATCAGGAAAACTGACAATGCCAGATATTTAATTGTGAATGTATATTTGCCCTACAAGTGTGATGATAATAGAGATACATATATTGCCTGTGTAAGCAGATTACAACAGGTTGTTGAAGATGCTAACACCACTAACATAATGATTTGTGGAGATTTCAACTGCGACCCTCGTCAGAATGACTTTTTTGCTGAAACTCTAAATAGTTTCTGTATTGATACTGGATTATTAATATCGGATCAACTATGCTTGCCTAACGATGCATTCACTTTTGTCAGTGACTGTTGGGACACTACCTCATGGATCGACCATTTTTTGTGTTCCTGTGACTTTCATGGCCTTATGAATAATTTAACTATTGACTACGGACTCACATGGTCTGACCACCGTCCAATTATTGCCAATCTCTATCTTACTTTGTCCCCAGAATGTTCAGATTTCACCCAGGAGAGTGTTTTTCACACATCCGTCAACTGGGATACTCCAGGAATCAAAGAAGATTATTTTGCAAGGTCTGACATTTCTCTTGCCAATGTGAATCTCAAGGACGCTGTTTTTTGCTATGATCCTATGTGCAATAATGATATGCACAAGGGTCAGATTGATCATCTCTATATGGACATTGTAGATGCCTTGAAATATTCTTATCCGACTCGAAGTCAAAGACGAGGCAGACCTATTCCAGGATGGAATGACTGTGTGAAAGATATATATGAAGCCTCTAGGGAGAGCTTTCTACTGTGGGTGAGTGCAGGTAAACCACGACAAGGACCAGTATTTAACATCATGAGACAGTGTAGGACACGCTTTAAATATGCACTGAGACACTGTAAGAATAATGAAACAACTTATAGGGCCAATGCACTAGCCAAGAAGCTCATGGATAAGAAGGACAAAGACTTTTGGAGAGATGTAAGAAATATTAACAATTCAAAGGTACCTCTTCCAGCCAGTATTAATGGTATCTGTGGCTCAAAAGCTATTGCAAACATGTGGCGTGATTGTTACAACTCCTTGTTTAACATGCAACAAAGACTACCTCCTGTATCAAGTAGAATATGTATGTATGATAATGGAATGGTTGTAAATGTTGAAGAAATTGAAAAGTGTATTAGTGAGATGCCAGGCAAGAAAGCAGCTGGACCAGATGATCTCTGTGTAGAACACTTTAAGTTTTGTTCTAAACGTGTTAATGTATTACTTTCACTTTTGTTGACATCAATGCTCGTACATGGTCATTTGCCATCGTCCCTAATTGAATCACTGCTTGTTCCGATTGTCAAAAACAAATGTGCTAGCTTAACCAGTAAAGATAATTACAGACCTATAGCACTGTCAAATATAATTACAAAATTTTTGGAAAGAGTAATAGTCAACAGGATTGAAGATTTATTATGGACTTGTGACAATCAGTTTGGTTTTAAGAAGGGATCTGGTACTGACCAATGTATATATTTGTTAAAAGAGCTCGTTTATTCATATAATTTATGTGGAAGCACTGTTTTTTGTTGTTTTTTAGATGCTTCGAAAGCTTTTGATCGAGTCAATCATATTAAATTGATGACTCAACTTATAAATAGAGGAGTTCCTGATTATATTGTAAGGCTGCTAGCCCTTTGGTATTCCGAACAGACACTGAGGGTTAAATGGGGCAATGAGTTGTCAGCTCCCATATATGTCTCTAATGGTGTCAGACAGGGCGGAATACTCTCGCCTCTACTGTTTAATGTTTACATGAACGATTTAAGCTTGTTGCTCGAGAAAAATACAATTGGTCTGTCTTATGGCACTGGTCGTGTCAATCATTTAATGTATGCTGATGATATTGTGTTGTTTTCACCTTCTGCAGATGGGCTACAGAGGTTAATTAACATTTGTAAAAGTTATGGTGATGAGGTTAACATCATGTTTAATAGTAAGAAGACTGTGGCCATGGCTGTTAACTCTGTCAATACAAACTTGGTGCTAAACCCTGAACTTTATCTGGGTAATATAAAGATAACTAATGATGAAGATGTTAAATACCTTGGTCACATAATTAGTAGAGATTTAAAAGATGATAAAGATATGCTTAAACAAATAAGATCTTTATACTGCAGAAGCAATATGCTAATGAGAAAGTTCTCTAGATGCTCTGACTATATTAAATGTACGTTGTTCAAAGCTTATTGTAGTAATATTTACTGTTGTAGTCTGTGGTTTAGATATACCCAGAATGTGTATCATAGGTTACGAGTTGCATACAACAACTCATGTAGAATATTATTGGGTTTGCCTATGAGGTGCAGTGCCTCACAGATGCTAGTCTACTCTGAGGTGCCTAGTTTTGGTGAAATAGTGAGAAAACAATGTTATAGTTTAAGATGCAGAATTTATAGATCAAGGGCTGATCCCTTGCGGGCATGTTGTCATTTTGCTGAGCTAAAGCAGTGCTCGCTCGCTTCACATTGGCGAACTCTGTTACATTTGTCCTCTTAATTTATGTTATATTTCTCCTTTTGGTATATGATAAGTACTTAATTATGTTTTACTTGTATCTATACTGTGTATACCGTCCAATCTCATCTAGTCTGTGGACTAAATCAAAATGTGTCATATCATATTAACTAGATTAAATAACAGCACAAGTTATATGTACTTCAAGTAGTTTATAGTATATATGGACTGTACATGTATGCATGAAAATGAAACGTGTGTTTGTCTGAAATAAACTTGAATTGAAATTGAATTGAATTTAGAAATTGACCTTCTTGTATCAGTCTATGAGGGCATTGTGTTAATTTGTACCATCAGCATTTAGTATGTTTTGTATTTATATGGAGCAATGTGGATTATTGCACAACTGTCAAGACATTGCCTAATGTCATGTCACGCCTCTAATGGGCTGATGACTTAGCTCCGTGAATTCACTGCTCTCTCATCAATACCTGTCTGTCTCCTCTTTTTTCTCTTTAAGTGACACACGTCCCCTGCTCAGCACTCTTCTGATTTGTGGTTCTGCCACTGGTCGTAATTCTTTATCCTGGAATCTCGACAAAATATCAGAGATTAACTGATCCGCGGCTTCCTGCATGTTTATCTTTCGTTGGTCTATGCCATTCCCGGCAGTTGGCAGAACGAGCCAGCTCGTCTGTGCAATTACCGCCAGGTAGCAGCACGAGTATGCTGTCCCCTAGTGTCAGCAACTGGAACTACCTTACACTGGGCCTGGCCAATATTTAACATACAATATATAAAATCAGCGCCGAACAGGTAGCCGACGCGCCCCCACTCTCCCCGGGGGCCCCCTGGATCCACAGATTAACAAAATGTAAGGTCGGTTTAAAAATAAAATTTTATTGCAAATATTCTAAATATCTCTGGTAAATTGAAGTTTTTTTACTTTATTAAAACATGTTTCAGTATTATATATATATATTGAAACTTCTGATATATATATATATATATATATATGCATGTGTAATATGAATCTAAAGCACCTATAGCAGGATCCACATAGCTATCACATTGTTCGTCAGTATAATGAGCAGAGTTTCTTATTTCATATTCAAAGGAAGTCCTTCATCGTTGATGAGTGATTCTGCCTCAGACTGTACTTGAGGTCCAGGTCCAACCTGAGGAGAAAAAAGAGAGGAAATTTTATTATCACTATATAAGCATGAATTGAAGTTTCAATAAATTGCTACGATAAAAAATATATTAAAATAAACTTAGCATGAATTCAATGATACCTTGGTATGGATGACATATTGCACTGAATCAGCGCTGGGAGACAGAGGAACGCTGTCTATTAATTCCTGCAATAAACAAAGATTAGAATATGATGTTTAAAAATAATGTTTTCAAATTACAAATTAAAATACTTTAGGATTTTTTTTCATTCAGAAACTATAGATAGCTACGAAGTCTCAGCTGAAAGGCTAAAATATACATGACAATTCGATTAAACATTATATATTTTTCTAATGACTAGTGTGTACCCTATAACAACTTACAAGGCAGGAGGAATTGAAAGACATTTAGGGTAAGTTAATTACATAGAGTGACTCTGAGCCTTAATTACCACCTTTTAATAATGCCTCCTCTCTCAGTTGATTAAGCTAGCTACAAACGGTGGTGAGACTAAACAACCATCCACCTGAGGAATGCTGACATCTTCAATGTGGGGACCTCTGATGAAGTCTTCATTTGATGCAGCTGATGGGAAAAACTTCTTCACAAGGTTGAAAACGAGAGGAACTTCACTTTCCAACAGATATAAACAAGCGTTAGGTCCAGCATCAAAGGTGTACGCAACCTGAAATACAAACACAAACACTAAGACTGGAAGAGCTATATTTTTGCAACAGAAACATTTATCCACTTATTTAAATACATACAAATACACAAGAGAATAATTTTTTTTACTTTGTTTTCTGTGTAGTATTTGTTGATGGTGTGTACCAAACGCTGAATGTCTCGTGATGTGTCTGTCATGTAAGATATGGGAGGATATGTATCTAGACAAGTTGCATGCATCTGGTTGCTATCCTGTGAAAATTACAAGCATTATTGTATTAAGCATACATTTCCAAAAGCACGTATTTACAGCCAATTTCTAGACTTGGAAATATATCTCAGATTTGGAGGGTAAGCTCCAGAGGACATCATGTGAACCTATTAAAGCAGTCACTCAACCGCTAAGAGTCTAGGACTCACATGAAGTCCTCTTGCATTTAGTTTCAAATAATTGGAGATTGATTTCATGATAAGATATAAGAGAAAAATTTGCAAAGAGTTTAGCTGTACCTTCATGGTTAATTCAGCAAATGCTTGGTAGTCCTTGTTCTTTATGGCTCGCGTCATTTGATCCATCATGTCCGGCACCAGTTGCTCTGCTCTGTGTTTCAAAAGTTTGCTCGTCTTGACTGATGTCTGCATTCCATCCGTGGATCCTATGTGCTTCTTCTTTCCACTGACCTACGATCAAACAACATTCATATTTGATAGCAGACCACTGATTCTTGCAAACAGCATTTGTATTTTAGTTAAGACTTCTTAAACACAGAAGTGCACTTGAAGCTTTAAACATAATTTACTCCACCTAACAATTCACTCCTTTCCCTATAAATGGCCAGATTCTTTCATTTCAAACAGCATCACTTAATATTTAGACTTGATAGCACCCATGTGTGAAAGAAACTGCATGCACACTTAGAAATTACTGGCTGGCACATTTTTCCACCCTGTTTACATGAAATACCTTCACACACGCTATCCTAAGTTTTCCATTGGATATAATCACCACAAAAAGTGCAATTAGATCTATATTATATAATTATGTAGTTGACCTCACCACAAGTATTAGCACCCTCATCTCTGGCCAGAACGTCTCAGGAGCAACTTGAACTGCGAGGGAATCCGACCCGTCATCCTCCTTGCCTTTCTCCCATGCCACAAAACCTCCAAAAACACTACGACATGCACTCCCGGAGCCTTGCCTGGAAAGGTATTAGTGATACTATGATAGTCAAAAACAATGAAAGTAATACTTCACGACTATGAGAAAACTAGAACTTACCTAGCAATTTCAGAAATATCTCCCTCCACTCTGTAAAGTTTGGCTAAGGTAAAAACTGAAAGACAAAAAACGTCATGTTACCTCTTCTGTGATCACTCAAACCTGACCCTACAAGACCAGTAGTATGAAATATTTGCTTTCCTGTACATTACATGCATTTTTACAGCTGAGCTGAACCCCATACCACATTTACTGTTACAGAGGACATCACGATGATATACCGTTGAGTCATTGACATTAAATTGTAATATATATCTTTGACATGTGTAAATGATTCATCTAATGTGTACAGCAATTACCGGCAATATCCTGAAATAAGCCCCTCAGGGGCCTATTCCAGGAGTAATAGTGAAGGTATTCATTGATTGAGGGGCCTATTTCAGGAGTAATATATACAGAACAATTTGTAATTATACTTTTGTATTTTTTGTGTTTATTATCAATAAACAAAGTTTTATAAATTTGTAAAAATAAATAATATTGACCTAGAAATTAATTTCAGTAGTAATATATTGTCTGTTTATTATCAAAAAAATAAATTTAATAGCAATTACATCAACCCTTATATATTACTCCTGATATAGGCCACAGGGGCCTATTTCAGGAGTAATATATATACTGAAAAATTTGTAAATTTTTTTTTTATATTCTCTGTTATATTATGAATAAACAAAATTTTATAAATTTGTAAAAATAAAACAATATTGAACTAGGAATAAATTTCAGTAGTAATATATTGTCTGTTTATTATCAAAAAAATTAATTTAATAGCAATTACGTCAACCCTTATATATACTGAAAAATTTGTAAATTATTTTTTTATATTCTCTGTTTATATTATGAATAAACAAAATTTTATAAATTTGTAAAAATAAAACAATATTGAACTAGGAATTAATTTCAGTAGTAATATATTTTCTGTTTATTATCAAAAAACTAAATTAAATAGCAATAACGTTTTTTGATAATAAACAGACAATATATTACTACTGAAATTAATTCCTTGTTCATATATTGTTTTAATTTTACAAATTTATAAAACTTTGTTTATTGATAATAAACACAGAGAATACATAAGTATGATTTTCAAAATTTATGTCATACATATTGTAATCTAAAACTCCTCCCCTGAGGGGCTTATTTCAGGATATTGCCCAATTACCTAAACATGCCAACCCAGCTGCAGAGGAAGCCAATCCAGCAGCAGTCGGGAAATTATTCTCGGAGCAGATGTGTACGTTCCAGTTGAGCACATCACTATGTTCATTGGAGTCTGATGAGCGCCTTTTCCTGGCTCTGCGTCTGACTGGAATACAAAAATATGGAATACTTTGCTAAAAAATTAATTAATCAGGCAGTAATTAATTTTAAAAAGGAGTTACTAGACTACATAATTTTTGCCTTATGCCCAATATTAAGAGCTATAAAGAAATTACAGAGCCGACTCACTTTCTTTCAACACGTTCTGTAGCCTTGGAGTATTAACAGGTTGTTCTCTGAAAAAAAAAGTTAATTGAATTTTGATTGACAGTCTGCGCATAAATGGTAGATGGAATTATTTATTGAATGAACCATGCACTGACTGACCCATTGATATATTTACACTGATTAACTGGTTTATCCATATTGCAATTTAACTGATGGATTGACTCACGGCACTGATTGATTGATTGTCATATCACACTTACATTCCATTCAGCCACATTCTGTCTTTCTCAAATTTTCTGGAGGCTGCTATCGTAGTTTTTGCACATAGCTGGAATAGACAGACATTTTACATGTTTCAGACATGTTTTACTTTAATCAATTAAGCTATCAACAAAGCCATATAGTGTGATAACTGCATTATAAATTAATGGACATTGTAATTTAAATACATTAATTGCCTTACTTGGTCTTGATCTAAAGTGGCGCTGAGGGAAGAATTGATTGGAAGGATGAGTTTTTCATCTCGTTTCCCCCCTGGAATAGAAATATACAGACATGGCAATTTGCAAATTCATTCAGGACATAAAAATACTGAATCACCTATATCTATCTGAAATAAATCTTAACTATTAGATAAGTTGAAACGAAATATTAGACTAGTGATTAGAATAGCTGTATCCTTCCCTATCTTTGTAAACTGCTTGCTTTACTGTAGCTATTAATGTAAACTGCTTGCTTAATTTATTGTATCAAATAGGTCAAATTTGACCCTTAATATTGTCAATAGATTCACTACTACTAATTAGAATGGCAATTGTGCACACTTTTTACAAACAATTTTATATTATCAAATGTTTCAGTTAGTTTCAAATCCATGAATGTTAAGAACTAAATTTGACAGTGCTAACTAGTCAGCTATTACATTTGCTAGTCAGCTATTACAATGAAAAGAGCCCCTCCCACAAATTTAGAATGTATGAACGTCACTCTTTCACATCAAATGTGACAGCTCATTAAGACTGATCCAGGCATTGTGTCTTACTTACAGTATTTAACGACAGCAATGTTGACAGGGGCTGTGCATGTGACCACCTTCATCCTTGCTTTTCTGTATAACCTCCCAATCCACAAATGTCAATCCACACTGACACAGCCACACACCACCTCATGAGGCCACATGGACCATGTGGCCTGATCAAAACACACTCGTAACGGCTTCTCTCATTGGACAATCGACATTGCCCCATTCATTTTTAGAAACTCGACCATTTAAGCACAGAATTTTAACGTAAACAATGACTTTTTACTAATTCATAATTTTACATACATTTGGAGAGGTGCAGCAAACTTTTAAGAAAAATATTGAACCAATCAGAAGCGATTTTACATCAAAGATAACAACAAATATGGCGGCGCCCAAGAAGTTGCACGTGTGATCTTCACATCAAAGAAAAGCTATGGCTGTGCCCTCCAGAGTAACTGTATTGACGTCTAGATTAAAGCATTTTGCTCAGGTATATGCGGTGATCATATTGCATTAGTAAATGTGGCAATACAGAGGCGTTTGGCAATTGTAAAGTTACACGCACTTGACATACAGATCAAGATTTGATGATCATATTTGTTTACAAATGTCAAATGCTGTCAAACCAATGATGGAAGAACTTAGCCTTGAAAGTTTTTTCATGATTCACACATGAACTACTGGTCAATTAAACTTCTATGTTTTCAATTGTTCTTTCTGCAAAATGAATGTGATAAATGGAGTTATAGCAAAGTCAGTTTTAGGAAGCTGCAGATAGCTTATACCATTTTCAAGTACTAGGTTTTTCAAATATGATAGTAACAGTTTACTCTGTACAGTATTTCATACTAGAAGCTGCTCTATCACCAAATGATATTATCAAAAATATTGCTGACTAGTCTTGCTTTTACATCCAGGTATATGGACCGCTTCTGGAATAAAGTTTACGTAATAATAGTATATTGAACTGATCATCTGCATCAAGAGCTGTCATGCATCGCTTCACTAAGAGCTATCAAAGGGAACCTGATCATCACATGATCATTAGCAAGTTAATTGACAGGAATTGAATACTTCGAATTGCCTGCCTCACTTCTAGCTTATCAGAAGTTTTGTCAGCTTATATCTGCATATGGGGATCATAAGCATCAATACAAGGGGGGGGGGGGGGGATGGGATAACTACCCCCCACTTTTTGGGAAAGGGGGGAGGGATGATCAATGTCATTCCCCCCTCCCCCCCCCCCCCCGAATTCACAAAAGAAAATGAACTTTTTTCAACACACCTTTTTTTGGAATATTAGTGCTTTATTCTACACTTCATATCACATGTTGGTACAATATTACTTTACCTCTTGAAAAATGTCTGCATTGACCATGGCAACTTGTATGAGGGAGAGACCAAGTAGGCCTGCATCTCCCCCCCCCCCCCCCACCTGTTGAGAGAAATCGACACCCCTGATGTTTTCCTATAATTCACACCTATTGTAAATCCTAGGTTTTTGTTATGTTACTCATATCTAGAAATAAACAATCAATAAGTCTCTGATTTCAGATTCACAGACCATCCAAGATTTGGTCATCTTCATCAGCTGTGTGTGTGCGGGATGGTGGGACTGAATCAGAACTAGAAGAAAAATCCTCTCAAAACAACAATCCACATCCCAAGAGGAACAAGAGGAAATGGAGATTCACCTCAGAGTTTGAGAAAGCTGTTGTGCAGGATTTGCAACCTCCCTTCATGCTGGAGTTTGGCAAAGCTTCCACACTGGACGTCCCACCCAATTTGAATGCAGCAATAGCTAGGGTTCAAGAGAGTAAGATAATTGTATCTCTGTGAAGGAACAGAGAAAGACAACCTACTTCCAACACAACTAAAGCTAAACATAGCTAAACATCCTAGTGTATAAAAGTTGTAAAGAGCAGATTGTTCAGTAAATATTATTATTCAAATGCAAAATACAAAATGTAATACTTTTCTATGACCAGAATACACAAAAGGGCAACACAAGAACTTTCAAGAGAAAGCCAAACACTTCGTCAATCAACTGGTTTGCAGAAAGCGACCCATGGAGAAAGATGAGCTGGCCCATCATGGAACATCTCTGCAGCAACACATGCTAGACAGAGGTACCATTTAGAATCATATGCAAGGATGCTGAACAAATTGTATTATAGCAAACTGCATGTTCCAAAACAGCCATTGTGTTAGTACATGTATTTCCCTGTCATTTGTTTGCAGTTTTATCAAAGCAAGAAGCCAAAGGGCGTGAAATAAGAGAGGAGGACATGGAACAACTAAATGAAAATGTCAGACAAAATGTTATAAAAGCCCTAAGGAAACATGTGTACCACCACCAAGAGATAGAGTAAGACAGGAGGCATTCTGAAATAAAAACTTCCACTACACTGCAGTAGTATAATGATCGTGCATAAGTTAAAAACAAACATTTTATTTCTCACAGGTATGACAGTCATCGAGCATTGATGTACATGGATGGTCTGATGAGATCAAACTACCAGCATTTAACAGCAGTATTTAGGGAGGTGAGCTTCTTTGTTTAGACTCTTAAAGCCTTTTTTGTGATGATTAGTACTACTAATTAATTTGTTTCATTAATCAGATCAAGAGACGACTTCCCGCTTACACGCCGAGGACGATGCTTGACTTTGGATCTGGCCTGGGAAGTGCTATGTGGTTTGTTAAAGTTTTAGAATTTGTTGAGTATTTTGATTATTAAATAACATTCATTCAATATTTTCACAGCTGTTGGTCCAGCAGGTATATATAGACATTTCTCCTTTGCAGGGCAGCAAGTTCAGTATGGCCATCACAGTTGTATGAATTCATGAACATCGACCAATCAGGAGACATGAATACACTTGCCCAGCTCCTTTTACAAGGTATATATAATAATGTTGTTAATTTTGCTTCATAGCAATCCGGGACCTTCATTTGTTAGAATAATAGCCACGACCAGTGTCCTCCGAAATATAATGATAACAGCACAATTACCATGTATTTGTAGAATTGTTAGTGATGTCAAAAACTGACATTGGTCAATTGAAACGGAGGTCACAAGTGCAAATGGTTAAGGCACAAATAAGGTCCACAGAAATTACCTTTGCGATTGAATTTCATGAGTCATTTCCAAGTTCATGGTCTTCAGCTGTTCAGTGGTCTTGATACTTTCATTTCACAACAAACTCTTGTTCTCCAGGAGGAAACGAGGAAGGTGCCCCATTCTTCAAAGAAGTTTATTTCAGAAGATTTTTGCCTGCTACGTCAGATGTGAGTCTAAATTATACTAGGATCCATAATAAATGTCCACTTGGTTTTTGGGCATATTTTGCCATGGATGGTATGGAGCGGCACAGAATTGACAGAAATGTTCACAACAATTCAAATCCCAACTTTCTAGTTGATAAAAATAGTTCTGAGAACCAAATAACCAGAATTTTTCTATACTCTCCACTCCATTGTAATTTCTGCTGCTTCTTTGTGACCATAAGAATGGCTATAATGATGAAAAAGTGGCCAAAAATTATCATTGCAACGATAGGGAACTTGAAGATAATTTCGTACAGACGTGCTTGTATGGGTTAGAAAGTTGGGCTTTGACCTTTTGGTAACATTTATATCTATTTTGTGCATCTCCATGACATAAATGTAAGATTAAAAACCAAGTGGACATTTATTTTGGCTTATACTATAGCTCTTTCCGTAGAGTGCATGGTACACACTGTATATTATTGAGTACTTCGTTCAAAAGGAAATATAAATTCTGTTTATATAAATGTCAAAACTCGTTTGTTTCAGAGACAGTACCACCTTGTTGTCTGTGACCTGACCTTGTTAGAAATGCCAGACATGAATTCTCGTTTGGACACCTTGTACAATTTGTGGTCAAAAACGGAAGATTTTCTCATCATTACGGAGTTCGGAACACAGGCTGGATTTCATACAATATTAGAAGCCAGGCAATTTCTCCTGGAGGTAACCGTCCTACATTCACTTTAAACGTAACCCAATTGACCACATTTTAAAATATATGAATAAATAATTGCTTAAATTTTTTCACCATCCTCATTTATGTTTCTTGAATACAGCTTCATCAGAACCCAAGAATCAAAGATGCTGAACGCTTGAAGGGCCATGTGTTTGCACCTGTGAGTCATCCAAGTGAAATACTATTTTTGCTTGGTTTTGATATTTCAACATACTGCATAATTACTGTTATCCTATAATTGATTTGTCTTATTTTCAGTGTCCGCATGACGGCATCTGTCCAAAATTAAACAGTTCTGCAATTTGTAAGGTAAGCGTATCTCAGAAGTCACTCTAAATATTTTGATGAATTTATAAAAACATTTGGTCTGTTCATTTGCCTTGACTGGCATTTTAATGTTGATGAAATGAAATATAGAATCCAGTGTCTGGTTTGTCTTCTAGTTTTCTCAGTCCCCTCAAGGAAATCCCAGAACGTGTTACATTGTGCTGCGTAAGGGTGGCAGAGAATCAGGTCAGTGGTCGTCTATTATATTGCCATTTTTATTGCATTAGGTCTCTGCAATTTTCTCATGAAGTCACATCAGACGTCCATACTATGCCTGGCCAAGTAAAGCTCTGATCTGCAAGCCTTAGCATCTCATCATTATGTCTGATGTGGCAACTGGTCGTATCAGCCAAGATTTATGCCAGTATAGCTGTACGACGGACAAAAACTCCATGCTTGCAAATTACTTTTGCCATTTCAGACCAGTGTTATCCTCGCATTGTGAAAGGACCTCACTTATCCCAGAAAACTTTCTCAATGGAACTTTGCTGCCCTGATGGTCAATTGAAGAATGCTGCTGTGCAGCAAAAGACCATGGACAGGTAAGAAGCCACTGTGCAATATACTAACCATCTATTTGTAAACCAGTCCATTTAATATTATCTGCACCATGTACAATTGTTCATTCATAGTGAACACACAAGTTGACGACAAAATTATTGCATAATATACTTTTTTATTTCCAGGGATCATTTTAGAAAAATGAAACGTTACAGACATGGAGACCTGATACCATTGGAAGAAATAACAGACCAAAATGAATAATTTTATGACTTTTGTACATATGTACATATATATTATATCAATTTTTTTTTTTTTTTGTTGAACTGAAGTGTAATTAAACACATCACTTCACTGAAAGAAAAAAATTATTTGGACTGGATTTTTTACAATTTTACAAATGGAGCATTCACTAATCCAAGGGATGTACGCGTCTCCATTCAGTGCATGACTTCTGTGACCTCTGTGATTTCAACCTGACCCTGGATTTCTAGGTCATGACCTGGTTCTGCACCTGAGGCAGTGGCGCCCCCTTGTTGTTGTGTCAAGTGTCTCAACAATGCCTGGATCTCAGGAAATATCTGAGCATCATCTTGCATTTCTGAGTCATCTTCACAGTTCTCTGTTTGAGGTAACATTGTGAGGACGATACTGCTCCCCAGATTGTCATCACATTGTATGGTCTCTATGATGGGATCTTGCTCTTGTATAGTTTCAACATAAGAGTGGTTATCTTTTGACCCTTCAATCGGTTTGTTTGCCTTTCTGTCTACTTCCCCACATTCAGTTTTCATCTTAACTTTGACACATTCAGCTATTGTCTTTGGATCTTTCTCAGCGGTCGTCTTTGGCTTGACTTCTCGTACAGGCAAAGCACAGGCTCCTTCAGGAATGTCCTTAGGATCTGAGGCCTTGTCATAGATCCCACAGTAACTTGTCAGCATTTTGCCAATTTCTCCAGCATCTGTCTTGTGAACCCCAATGAGATGATTCTTGAACTCGCGGCTAGTGTTAGTGCCGTAGTCACACAACTTGCAGGGATACACAGGCAGACCCGTATGCTTCTTGGTGCCCTGGATGTGTTTGTGTAAGTTATCAAGACTTGCGCATTTGAAGGAACAGTAAGGACAGCTGAACGGTTTGGCCCCTATGTGGATGCGCATGTGTCGTCTCAAATGAGCCCCTGTCTTAGCTTTGTAGTCGCAATATTCGCAGGTGAAACGCCGCTGCCCTGTGTGTGATTTCATGTGCTCTAGGAGCCCTCCTTTTCGCTTGGATGCAAAGCCACACAAATTGCAAAGAAAGTCTTTTTCACTGCTGTGAGTTTTCATGTGCACCTTCAGGTCGTACTTGTACTTGGTTGTGTAGTAGCAGCCTTGGAAAGTGCATTTGAAGGCGCTGATGTGAGTCAGTTGATGCTTGTAGAGCAATCTACCACTCGGGAACTTTTCTCCACACTGTTTACAGACTGCCAAAGCCTCTGGAGCAGGTGTATGTTTCTCGTTATTATGCTCTTTTAGTAGCGTTTGACTAGAGAAGGATCTATCACACTTGTTGCATGGATGACTCTTCACCTTCAAATGAGCATGTATGTGCTGTCGCAATGTATTAGCACTTGCCAGATTCTTAGGACAATAAGGACACTGAAACAACTTCACTCCTTCATGTCTTCTCAAGTGAGCGTAGATCCTAGACCTCGGCATCGTCTTTTCACACTCCGGACACTGAACTTTCTGAATTGGAGGCACTGATTTAATTGCCTCGATGAACTCCAAGTGTTTGTTGCTAATTCCAGCGACGAGTCCAGCTGGCTGCTCTTTTGCTAATTGCTTTTCTGACAGGGGATGGTTATGACTCAGTTCATGAAACTTGAAACTCTTCTCATCTTTACAAACCTTACCACATTCCTGACACCTAAATTTTTGACTTTGCACATTGATCATCTTCTTGTGTTTTGACTTCCTGTTGTGTTTTTTCTGCTCCTCATCAGTAGAGAACGTCTCATTGCATTCATCACGCTTGAACTGCCCCGAGGCATGATCCGCATAGTAATGAGGCCGAAGTGCTGAGTATATCTTGGCTGTGAAAGGGCAGTGGCGGCATTTGTATCTCTTTCCCTTCTTACTTTTCTGCTGGACATCATTATTGTGTGAGAGGGGAGGCAGGACAATGGCTGTGTGTTCTAAGTGAGTGATTGACAGTTGGTGCACCCCAAGCGAGTAACGATCAGCAAACGCAACGTCACACCAGTCGCATCTGAAGGGTTTCTCCTTGGTGTGTTTGCGTCTAATGTGGATTGTCATGGCATACAGTGTGGAGAATCTTATCCCACAGTATGTACAGACTGGCTCTTTCTTTTCATTCTTCTGATGTGGATTTCCAGTGCAGGTCTTGAGATGAACTTTCAATCTGAAATACCAAGTATATGCTTATATTGTAAGCTGAATTGTGATAGGCAAAAATTATATTATTATTATTAAAGTTAGGGTTGTGATTATAAGGGGTGCTGTGATATACTTATGAATTAACCGTGACAACATAGTCACTGGGTGCTGATTTAATTGTCTAATCATACTAATGGGTGCTGTATACCCAAGGTGCCTTTGTTCATCTAAAGCTGTAGTTCTAGTCTAGTGCGTAGTCATAGATGTGTTCTTTTTATTCAAATGTATGTTTTGTAATGACAAATGGGTCAAATGTGACTCAATATATGTCAATGAAATATATCTATCTATCTATCTGCTTTTTGTTGAATGATTCCAAGTGACCACTGCTTTATAAACTGCCTCAACATTATATGGTATTTATTTACACAATATAATTAACATTTGAATTAAGACTGCCATTAAAAACAGTAAATTTTACATCAGATGTGGCCTTGAAAAGCGAAATGTTACAACTTACAACCTGTGATATTAAATAACTTAAACATGCTTTATATAACATCTCTGGGCCAATACCAACTATAATACATGTTTTCTTTCTTTACATTGGTGGAAAGACCTGACACGTGATAACATCCAACAACTGATAAACTGCCAAGGGAACTGTGTTGTATATCAAGAAGAAGCAGATCTAACATAGTGCAGTTAAAAATAATTTTTACAGACCTTGTAGCGGACTGTACAATAGCTGAGCAGCTGGGACAAGGGATCTTAGTGCGAGATTCCTTCACCACACAAGGTCTGCCGGACGCCTCCACCATTTGGTCATGCGACTCCCCTCTAAAGTGTGTCAGCATCTCCTTGTTGCTTCTGCAGACAAACTTGCACCGAACACAGAGGAGAGGGCCTGCAATACAAATGATATTTTGCTTAATATCAGCAGAAATCTCTAACTAAAACTTCTCCATAACATATTGTCTGCAGGCAAAATTACAGTTGTCCTTGACATGCTAGAAATTCACACATACCTATTAGAAAATTAGCCCTGTCAATATGTTCCCTTGTTAACATGTGTTGAAGCAAGAATTCCTTGTCTGTTCCAAAGAAACTGCAGACCAAGCACTGGACCCTGCTCTGACGCAACAGCAAGACTTGCACACTGCAGACGAAAAATCAGATATCTGTATGACTTAGAGTAGATTAACTTATATCAGAAGGGAATGAATTCAATGATCGGGCTAAATTAAGAGTAAAATAAAACAGAATACAAATTGCCAGAATAGCATTATTACAGTACACAATATATGAGTATACATTTTAACACATAGAAGCTCATAACCTGAAAGGCATTTAACATAGAGTTAAGTTCTTATTTCCTGCCATGAAGCTGTCACTTACGATTCATCAAGAAGCATTTTCCTTGGACATACACTGGCTCTCTGTAGGTGAGAGTTAGTGGCCAAGTGTCGAGCAAAGCGATATTTGGAGGGGAATGTCTTTGCGCAGATGGTACATTCTACCACGGGTAATTTGTCTGTCTTTTGTTCTGTAGCTGAAGATTCCAGTTGTTTCTTCAATGATGCCACAGCCTCCTGAACCTGGTCTTCATTTTGTTGCCTCTTGTAAGCTGTATGATTTAAACAACTAGATATTCGACTATTTGTGGCCTCAACTCTTCTCGCAGACTGGCCAAGCTGTTGCACCGACTTCTCGTTTGTTTGAGTGGCATTCCGATGAATGTCTTGTTTGTATGATTCGTATGACTCCTCCTCTCCTGTTTTTACTTCACATACGTCTGGTTTACTCTGCCATGAACGAGGATGGGCATCTCTTGGTTCTCCTCTCATCGCAGAGCGCTTCATGTGATCCTGACTCTGGGAAAAAATGAATTTTGGAAGGAATTAGATGAAATACACATGTAAACAAAATCAACACAGCATTAAAAACCCAAAGCATGAAGATAGATAGATTAGATCTATAGATTAGATAGATAGATATGGAAAGTGCAGATATGGAAAGTTGAGCCCTCCGAGGCAAGTTCTTGTTGCTCATGAGGCTAAATGCTTTCACTTACCTTTACATGGCGAATGAAGTGACCCTGAGACGACAGCTCGACATTGCACGTCCTACACACAAACTCAAGAGGGACGACTTCTTCCTCCTCTTCACTCCCTTCTTCTTCCCTCATTTCAGGCGGCAAATCTTCCTGAGCATCTCGCATTTGTCTCTTTATCTGCGCTTGGTCGCTGATCTCCTTTGTTGACTTGCTCAATTCACCTGCAAATGGAAGAGAGCTGTTTTCAGCTAATGAACACTTCAGAGCTAACTTGATCGCGAGATGCTACTGAACAACTGGCTTCTGTCATGTTTATACCAAAGACACTTATACCTTGCTTTTCTCTCTTGAATTCCGCATGGTAAGGTTTGGCCTTTTTATCTCGTTTAGCCATGCTCTCTTTTTCCTCCAACCAAACTTTTCGGAAGTTTCTTCTGTCCCTCAACCTTTCTCCAGGTCTCCATTTGACTTCGTTCTCAGACGACAAGTTTGGTTGTCTTGCTTTCTTCATGGCTTTCAACTTTGCACTTATTCTTTTGCCTCTTGATCTGAAATAACATGAAAGCTTTGCAATCTGGTAATAAATCTATAACACAATTGCCTTGTATGATATCAATAAATATATGCTTATAATGATCAACTACATGTTTCTGCAGAAGGCATGATGAAATTATGTACATACTTAAATGATGGCTTTTCAGCCTTTGCTTTGCGCATGGCATCCAGCTTCCCACTTGGTTTCCATTTTCCATGTGACTGTTGTCCTGTTAAGTTGGGAATTGACTTTCCCCGTTTCTTTCCAACAGGACCCTGTCCAGGTCTCCACTTCCCTGGGTGCTGGGGAGTGGATCCTCTGACTTTGCTGGAATTAGACTCGTTTAAGTCGACTTCTGGGTCATCCAGGTCAGATGTCCAAAGGTCATCTGCATCCGAGGGGAGGAAGTCCTCTGTATCACTGTTGAACGCGAGGTCAGTCAGGATACTGGCGATACGCAGCGCCTTCTGGTGATCAAGCCTGTCATCAACATCAGTAGACTGACGAGGAATGTCGCAAACCCAACGACTTTGTAGTTCAAGAGATGACAAGAAGTCTACTAAGTTGGAATTTTGGTTGATCCCTACAGCAGCACACACTTCGTCAATTTGATCAGCAGCTACGTTGTTCTGTGGGCTTCCGAAATAGACCCCAGAATTAGGCTTAGGGAAATTAGCATCATTACCAGGGACCAGAACATTGTCAGTGGTGAATGGCTGAGCCTGTTGTGAATCATATTGCTGCTGGACAGTCTGGGTAGGTGAAATAGCAAGGCTTCTAGAATTAGCTGGAGAGTATGCTTGCATGACAGCGTGTGGCTGGGGTTGAAAAGGCAAATCAAGGACGTAGTCGTGCTGAAGAGATTGCACCACTTTGCTGGTTATAGTCTCATCAATCGCCTCATGCGGATCAATTTGATCAACAGGCACAAGGTCTGCAGCCAGTGGCTCACTTCTGTTGAACACAGCATTGACCTGGCTATGGTCGATGTCAAAATTTTCTCCCGTAGTAAGGTTTTCTTGAACCACCTTTCCTATTTGGCTCTCCAATTCCCCATCAATGGCCTGTTTTAAATCTGAATGAGCTTCTCTGCTGGTTTTCATTTCATGTGATGGCTGAATATTTTGTTCATATTCTTGAGATGATTTGTTTGTGGCTGGAAGATTGTGACTTGAATGATTCCCTTCAGCGTTGGACATAAACAGCTCAGCTGAATTTGGAGAGCGAAATTCGCCCTCTGATACCTCACTGTCATGAACATTTCTTGAATCATGAACAGGCTGTTCGTGAATCTTCATGTTTGCTTTGACAGACTGGGCTTCATCCTGCAGCGCCGCTTGATCCATGCTGCAATTTAAGGAATTAGCAGAACTTTAATATGTCTGACATTGTAATGATGGTCTTACAACATTGAACAAGTGCTAAGGTGGAGAATTGAAATGTAATCAGCAGACTCTATTGACTGTATACATAACTGGAATCAAAGTGATCAGTGCAATCATCTGAGCGAGTGCATCACACTATAAGTATTGCCATGGCTGTCTGGCAGTGCATAGCTACAGGCCTGTCTCGTCCTACATGCAGTGGCTGTGCTACAGGGGGAGGGGGGGGGGGGGGTGTATGGCATGGAAAGAGTCAACCCTCATTCTGCTTCTCTTATCCAAAACTTGCTTTAGTGCTTCCTACAGCGACATTTCGATTTGATACTTTAATTAAATCAGTGTAAGAATTTAATCATGCCATTCATGGTCCATGAGAAATCCCTATTGGATTATTTAACATATTGGAAACAACAAGTTCAAATAAAAGACATAAATAAAATAAAATTACTGCAATTTGCAAATGATTTACATTACAATCAGACAGTCAGACAGTGGTATCCCCCACAATTTATTGTGGAGCATTCAACGAATTTGTGTTCACAAGTATGCCAGTTGGGGGGGGGGGGGGAGGGGGGGGGCAAATTAACAAGAGACACATATAGCTACATGCACTGATCGCGCCGATCGGATTTCATATTTCAGAAATGCCGTAGTCCGACTACCTCCCGTTTCGAAGTTTCTTTGACTTAATCTGAGCTAGTTTAAATCCCAAAGTCAAACATAACATATATATGAATTCTACCTTCTTTTTACTGCGACTGTGTAATAGTACAAAACCCAAACGTACAAACATTCTTAACCGAAGAAGTCCCCAGGTTGCAAAAACAATACACAAGAGGGCGCTGTAGACACTACCCCTGGCGCCGATTTCTAGTTTTACATTTTGTTTAATATGTTGCGGTATCTGATGCACTCACCCTAATCCTTTTTGTAGTAAAATCTATATGGCCTAGTGGTGCCTTTAGCACATTGATGTTGGCTATGTTTTACACAATTTTGAAAAAATTATATATAAAAAATGTATTATTTTTTGTTTCCAGAGCAGAACTCTGACACTACTGCGCCTATATTATATATACATGCTTAAATCTTTTGTCGTAATATGTCAAAAATAGTGTAGTGGTGCCTTTGGGTGTCTCATGGCCGTAAATACTATAGAATTTTCAAATTAGGGCAAACAGGAAAATTACTTTTTCAAACCTCAATATAAAAGACACTATTTACCTTACATGAATGAATTAAATTATCACATATATAAATTGTAGTATTTTCACTTTTTAAACTTCATTTTGATATTCATTTCGTGCTAATTAATGGAAAATCAGAATAAAATGCTAAAAATTGTGTTAAATGGTGTTTTCGGAGCAGAACTCTACCATTAATGCACTTACCCTAACAAAATTGTATCATTACTCTATATAGCTAAGCTGTGCATTTTGATAGTCTGTTTCCAGAGCAGGACTTACACACTACTGCCCCTACTTGCGTACAAAACTTAGTAAGAATATGTAAAATAGTGTAGAGATACATACTTTTTTGGAGTTTCATGACCATTTATGACAGATACTTTTATTTAATAAGGAAAATATGAAAATTTCGACAGGTACTCTTTTAAACCCTCATATCAATGACTCTATGATCCTTACATCAGTAACATTTTGCCAATGATATACATCTAGATTATAGTACTTTCACTTTTAAGCTTCTTTTTGACATTTGTTTCATCATTCTTTTTTTGTTCATAATATTGGAAAATCTGGAAAGAATGCTAAAAATTGTGTTGCTTCCTTTATATTTCTTAGCATCCCATACTTAGCAATGACAGCCGTAAATGTTGTACAATTCTTGTGCAATTATTAAATATTTGATCATAGTATTGCCATGCTCAACCCATTCAATACTTTTTGTTTATAATTAGCAATTTTATAACAATTTGTTGCATGATGATCTGTATAACTTTCACTTGACTCCAATACTTTTTTTGAATTCTAAAGGCATTAAAATGGGTGTGTTAAGTATCATTCCATACGATATAAACCTTTAAGATTTTGTATTTCCTAAGGAATATATATATATATATATATATATATATATATATATTCCTTAGGATCCTTGCCATGGCCTATATATGACTATTTTGGACATATAAATGATAATCTTAGTAGTAGATTAGTTAAGGGAACATGCTATTGTGTTGATATTTCTAGTGAACTGAATACTCCTTATAAAATAAAATCTTTGAAACAGAACAATTAAATGGCATGAAAAGAATAGAGAATCATTGTTATGCTCACTTGACTTTACTCTGAACATAATGGATTATTAAATATTTGATCATAGTATTGCCATGCTCAACCCATTCAATACTTTTTGTTTATAATTAGCAATTTTATAACAATTTGTTGCATGATGATCTGTATAACTTTCACTTGACTCCAATACTTTTTTTGAATTCTAAAGGCATTAAAATGGGTGTGTTAAGTATCATTCCATACGATATAAACCTTTAAGATTTTGTATTTCCTAAGGAATATATATATATATATATATATATATATATATATATTCCTTAGGATCCTTGCCATGGCCTATATATGACTATTTTGGACATATAAATGATAATCTTAGTAGTAGATTAGTTAAGGGAACATGCTATTGTGTTGATATTTCTAGTGAACTGAATACTCCTTATAAAATAAAATCTTTGAAACAGAACAATTAAATGGCATGAAAAGAATAGAGAATCATTGTTATGCTCACTTGACTTTACTCTGAACATAATGGATTATTAAATATTTGATCATAGTATTGCCATGCTCAACCCATTCAATACTTTTTGTTTATAATTAGCAATTTTATAACAATTTGTTGCATGCTGATCTGTATAACTTTCACTTGACTCCAATACTTTTTTTGAATTCTAAAGGCATTAAAATGGGTGTGTTAAGTATCATTCCATACGATATAAACCTTTAAGATTTTGTATTTATTTGTATTAGGCTTTATTTATTTAAATACAAGTGAATATAAACCTTGAAGTTTAATTTTGTATTAACATTTTTATGTGGCATAACATTATTGCTGAATTTCAGATATATGGCAAGGATCCTAAGGAATATATATATATATATATATATATATTCCTTAGGATCCTTGCCATGGCCTATATATGACTATTTTGGACATATAAATGATAATCTTAGTTGTAGATTAGTTAAGGAAACATGCTATTGTGTTGATATTTCTAGTGAACTGAATACTCCTTATAAAATAAAATCTTTGAAACAGAACAATTAAATGGCATGAAAAGAATAGAGAATCATTGTTATGCTCACTTGACTTTACTCTGAACATAATGGATTGCTGTGAATACAGGGTTCCTGCAGGTTTACCTTCATAAGACGTAAGAAATTTGCAAGGCATTATAATATCATGCGCACATGAAAAATAGGACCAATAATATAGTAATATACACCAATATATTTAATTCATTGTCAAAAGAACAATCAGGCTATTAAGCAATAAATAAACGCAGTTCTTGTGTATTTAAAGAAAGTTCATAATTTCTATTCATTTATATTTACCAAAATTGTCTGAATATTACAATGTAGATGTTAATATCCAAGTATATTTGCAGCAAAATAGGACAATGCAAGACTTAATACGGGCCTTAAATTATACAAAAATATAGTAAGACTTTTTTATAACCCATGGGAACACTGTATTATTTTACACAGAATATAATGAACAAATGAAGAAATTCAAGGATTAAAAATAGGAAATCTTTGACTCTAATTAGCATTGCATAACAGGCTATGTAGGTCAAGTGGCAATTGCTTCGGTTCATCGCACACACTATATTAAGACTCAAGAAATAATATTTTTGTAAAACATAGCCAATATATGTCAGTGTGGCTATCACAAGGCACCACTAGGCCATATAGAGTGTGACTGTATAACATTTCAGTGTTAGAGTTCAGCTCTAGAAACGAAAGTGTGTGTTAGAGTTCTGCTCTGGAAATGAAAGTGCAACGCCCACCTTCCTGCCTGTCGGACGAACACATAACAATTTTAATGATGCCTGTGTGCTATGTGGGATTCGCTGAGGGTTTAGCTGCAGCGCAGCCTATTATTAGCTTTTAGATTGTAGCCTACAAATTGTGTTTTGTCTAAATATGTGCGCTTCAAAATTGTATAATTACTCTGCATAACATTTGTGCACTTTTCAAGAGATGAAAGCACTGATCAGGATGACTGCTTATCTTACAAATTTCAAATAATATTTTTCAATATTTAAAAAAAAATTTGTATTGGCAGGGGGTGACTTTTATGCATCATTCTGTTACTAAGTTTATAAGGAAGCTATTTATCACTGAAAATAACTTAAAATTCTGAAAGCACTCCATAATTACAAAATGGAATGGACTACGGTAATATTGCATTTCCCTTTCAGATATTACATCAAGTTTCCCTGTCAACTGTTACTGCATATAAGCTTCTAAAATAGTATAAATGTATTGCAGGATCTTGTATACACCTGCTATAGCAACTGCCAATATTCTATATAAATACACCCTGGCCTTGGGAACAAGGTATAGCTAGGCAGGCAGTCAACCATGTCACCAGATTCATATGACGTTTTGTTGACATTTCCATGATAATATTTAACCGTGCTTCACCTGACCCACATAGATTATCATACCATGTACTATTCATGGATATGTGAGGCACTGTCTGCAGGTAACTTATTAATTATGGTTATACCATTAAACATATAAAGTTATATATATAAATTTGAGTCAATGGTAACAGCATTTGTACATGCAGCTCTTCATTGTACCTTGGACCTCTGTTTAGTCCAAGATTGTACAATGCATTATATGCACATAACAAAGCTATATATGGTGCGCAAATGTACAGTATGATATAATTCACATGTGATGCATACAGTGTAAAACCACTTAACAACAAGGGTCACTGATAGAGCAAGGCCTGTGTAACATTTTTTTTTTATCACAAAATGATGTTCATATGTTCAGTGTAATAGACATGAGAGTAGTTAATGCAAGGAAGCTGGAAATACGCGACGATTCTACCAATGTAAGTGATAGATGAACTAATCATGATATAATAGATAAATAGATAGATAATAGATAGATAGATATAGATATAGATCAGGGCCGCAGCCTGGAAAAAGTCTAGGGTGGCAGTTAGGTCAAAGGTCATGTTTCTGATGTTCTGATTTTCACTGCAGTAAACATGTACTAAACAAATGCTAAATTGGGCTAAATTCTAGAACCCCCCCCCCCCCCCGCCCCCCCCCCGTCGGCTACGGCCCTGCAGATAGATAGATAGATAGATAGATAGATAGATAGATATGGAAAGTGCAGCCCTCTAAGGCCGGTTGATTGATGAGGTGAGAGAGAGAGAGAGAGAGAGAGAGAGGAGGAGGAGGCGTCCACCCATGTTACACATTTACCCCATGGAAGGGATCTTTTACTTGACTCAGCAAATAAAGACGCCGAGTACAAGAGACTGCTAATTTAACGTCGTAGCAGTGCCAAGTGAGCATTTCCTAAAAGTTCTTAATTGTGTCTTTGCCAGGTATGCTCACGGTTGTGATTATGGTTTAGTTAGTTAAATAACATTGAAAGAGCACTTCCCTACATGGGATAAATATCCACGGTTACACAACATGCTGAGCCTGAGGATGATGAAGAATGAAAATGATTGTCAAAAGTAGATGCTTGGTTCTGTTTTGAAAAACATGGCGCTAGCAAATCAATTATCTCTGCCCCCCCCCCCTTCACCAATTTCTGCATCCGCCCCTGCACAGGATCTGGAGGCCAGATTAACAGAATTCAGTTGGTCTGTCTAATTATCTTGTTATCACATTATTAGCATTAGAGTATGCTCATACAATGCACTTCTCTCATTACAGTTCCTGCTATGCAGCTGCCATCATTTAACATGGCACATGTTCTCTGGATCTTCCTTTCACTGTCAGCCATTTTGAATCCATCTTCTGCCTCCTGTTCTTCTGATTTGGAGGAGAAGCTGCAGACATACAACTGCACTTGTGATCAAGATACGAAAAATGATGTGAGCAGTTTCGTTCGGTGCAAAAACACCAACCTGACATCCATCCCAAATGATCTGCCAGACACCCCGCCCCTGCACGGATTACATATGGAGGGCAACTCGATGAACTTCTTAAGCGAGATTCCATACCCAAACCTAGAGATGATCATCCTTTCCAACAACAACATCAAGTGCATTTCCAAGGGTGTCTTTTCCAACTTAGCAAATGTGGAGACCATGGTCCTTTCTAACAACTCATTCCTTCTGGAGCCCAACACTTTCCAAGGCATGCATTCACTCAAGATACTAACCCTGGATGGCAATCCGCTTTACGAACTAGTCAACTTGACATTCAGCGGGAACACAACATCATCTCTACAGCATCTCAGTCTGGCAAATTGTCGAATCTTTGCAGCCGACTCCTTGGCCTTCCATAATATGCAAGAATTGATGGTCCTCAATATATCGCACAACCGCCTGACACACACGGTCAAGGTGGACAATGCTCTGTCTCTTAACACTCTAGACCTCAGTTACAACA
The DNA here is from genome assembly GCA_932294295.1 of Alitta virens. Classification (NCBI taxonomy): domain Eukaryota; kingdom Metazoa; phylum Annelida; class Polychaeta; order Phyllodocida; family Nereididae; genus Alitta; species Alitta virens. Next base: position 39,400,784 of record OW028582.1, read on the forward strand.
AGATCGCTGACCTCTCTGACCTTCCCTTTGATGGTCTGCAGAAGGTAAGAAAATGAGACCCAGTTGATCAGATTATGAATGATAAGCAGCACCCTTTATTTAATTATTATACATTGTTAAGATCTGAAAGAAGGTTAGCCCTACCAGCACAACGAACAAATAGGTATAAGAAATGTTTTTTATGTAGTAGCATTAGAGTCGATAATCATGTTATGTCAGTTAATATATTTTGTGTGTGTGCATGTTGTATGTTGTTATGCAGCATATACAAATTCTAAACTATCCGTTTTTTTAAATAACACAGGTGGAACACCTACACCTCGACCATAACATGATAACCTCCCTGTCTGCTTCTGTTTTCCATGGATTGGATAACTTGAAATCTTTGTCGGTGTCCTCCAACCAGCTAGCCGACATCAGTCCTTCTACATTTGACTCTCTAACGTAAGTGGTAGTGCTGACACTTAAAAAGGTCTGTTCGTTTATTAAGCTCTTTTTGAAATAAATTTCAAGTGGTGCAATTTCAATGTTATCTCCTTTTTCTTCCATTGATAGAATCTTGAAGGATTTACGCCTTGACCACAATGAGTTGCAGTCGTTGACGTTAAGTGAAGATCAAATGAGCTCACTAGAAAGTGTGAAGGTCCACCATAACAGATGGAGGTGTGATTGCGATACGGGTTGGATGAGGGACCATGAGAGGGTCAAGGAGTTTAACCCACCTGAGCAAATGAGGTAAGGAATATGGGGGTGGGGGGTCAACTTATATGCATAAGGTCCTAAGCATGTTTCTGGAGCACAATTGAAATATCCCAAACTAGCTTAAAATCATGCTCAAGAATAAATGTGTGCGAAGATATATCAACATTATAAGTATATTAACTGCTCCTGGCTAGGTGAGGTTGGCCCCTTCACCAAGAGTCATAACTATAAAATGGGTAAACTTGGACAAGGGGCTATGTCCTGATAAGGGGGTCAGGGCTCTTTCCTTATGAAAAGGCCAGCTTCATCAGGTGAAGGAGCCAGCTTCATCAGACCGAGAGCTATCAACGGGGCTTGCCATAGGGCCAAGCTTCCCATCCAGGTTCAACATGATCTCTGGTGGAGACAACAACCTATCTGGTCAGATCCAACCTCCAACCTCTTCAGTGAATGGACCCACTAAGCTGTCTTAAGCATTCTCTAACCAACTGCATCACTATGTCTGTTGCAGTCAGATAACAATGGTTTTTAATTGGTTGGTTGCCTTCTGCCTGGCCAGGAAGGTTGGTCCTGGAAGAATGGCCCTGCACCTGAGAGGTTGGCTTGAGCCGGGAAGGTGGGCCTCTTCTTCCTACATTGGGGCTAAGTTCCTGGTGAAGGGGGCTTCAAGGATAACCCTCCCTCAGACTTCTTGGCTGAGGGGCTATACTTCCAGAGC